>OX457050.1:32330321-32872821 GCA_949752735.1 Lumbricus terrestris
AGCAATGTTTTCAGTTTTGAGTGAAAGACCTGTGGGGAGATAGCGAGAGGTGGAGTTTTGGTGAGTTCGTATGATGGGTCGGAAGTTTGCCGAAGTGCTGGCGGAAGTTTGTTCCAGAGACTAAGTGACTTCACAGTGACGTGCAGCTACGCTGATGCCCTGTTTATTTTTTTAAAATAGTAATAATACTAATAATGATCATCTGGCAATATCAAGGCTCCTTTGATAACAATTATTTTAGATGAGACATGATAAAATTGGGTTTTTGGTTACTTTTTGTTGCGTTGCGTTTTTGAATCGTCAAAAAACGGTAGGTGGTCTAACTATAAGTGATATAACTAATGTTCTGCTCAAATTTTTTTGATAAAATCTCGCCATAATGTGTAAATATGAATTGTCTTCAAGCCTGTGAAATTTTGTTCATAAATTCTTACTTCTGGCCAAGATATTGACAAAAAACCGTGGGATCTTTTTTGCCCGCCCTGCACAAAGCTACAGTTTTATGTGTCGACCAATAGGTCACTATTATTATATGCATGTATGTACGAGTACTATGTATGCACGTAATTTATACATAGGCCTATGCAATTATGCATGTGTTTAGTTGTGCATATATATTTGTGTATGTGTGCATTGACCCATGTGTGTATGTATTTATATGCATAGTATGTTTATGTGCATAACTGCATATTTATGTATACATGTGAATAATTATATTTGTGCATTTCTTTTGTCTTTGTCATGGACTACAAGTAATTAAGTATATAATTATTTGCAGCTATGTTTGCGCATATAGGCCTACCTTAAGGTTTTTTTCAATATTTTGACGAGAAGTAAGAATGTTTAAATCAAAATTTAAAATCTGCTATTTGCTTTTTTGTTGCGCTGTTTTTAAATCGTCAAAAATCAGTGAGTGAACTCACTATAAGTGATGTAATCATATAACGTTTGCTGTGTTCGAAATATCCTGGTGAAATTTGGCTATTATACGCAAATATGAATTGCCTTTAAGGCTTTAATTATAAGCCTGTAAAATTTGATTTAAAATCTTACTTCTGGTAAAAAAAACATCCCGGGGGTCTCTTTTGGCCCACCCTGTAGGCCCTACATTATAGGCCTATTACAGGAGGTATGCGAAGTCAATTTATCTTGACAGGCAATCACTACCAACCTCTCTCTCTCCCTCTCTCTCTCCCTTCCTCCCTCTCTCTCTCTCTTTGTCTCTCTCGGTCTCTCTCTCTCTCTCTGTCTCTCTCTCTCTTTGTCTCTCTCTGTCTCTCTCTGTCTCTCTCTGTTTCACTCTCTCCTCTGCTCTGAGTTCTCTCTCTCCCTCCCTCTCTCTCTCTCTTTGTCTCTCTCTGTCTCTCTCTCCGCTGCTCTGAGTTCTCTCTCTTCCTCTCTCTCCCTCTCTTTCTCTCTCCCTCTCTCTCTCCCTCTCCATCCTTCCCTCCCTCCCTCCCTCCGTCCCTCCCTCCTTCTCTCTCTCTCTCTCTCTCTCTCTCTCTCTCTCTCTCTCCTCTGATCTGAGTTCTCTCTCTCCCTCTCTCTCCCTCTCCCTCTCTCTTTCTCTCTTTGTCTCTCTCTCTCTCTGTCTCTGTCTGTCTCTCTCTCTCTTTCCTCTGCTCTTGAGTTCTCTCTCTCTCTCTTCTCCTTTCCTCTCCTCTCCACTCCTCGAGTCCTCTACCCTCCTCCGAGTCCTCTATAGCTACCTGCGTCATCCGTCGTCGCCTTAACCTTTCGAAAGCACCCCCACCATTTCCGACTAAAGGCGTTTTTGCCTACGCCTACCTGTGCCTGTACGCGTCTGTTTGCCTGCTTGTCCGTCTCTATAGTCGCATACCCCAACAACACTAAACCCGTCTTTAGGGCTGTATTATATCGAGCGAGTTCTTGGCACGCGGTGCTCTAATTGCTCCTTTGCTAAACCTACAAGACGGCATTTTAAGTGCCCTGCCCTCCCTTCATCCCTACCTGTTTGCCCCTTTGTGCCTTTACGTCCTTCTGTCCAGTTGCCTGCCGCCCCTGCGTATATTTGTGCGTGTGTACGTCTGTCTGTTTGTGTATATGTGTGTGTATATATATATATATATATATATATATATATATATATATATATCTGTACATTATGCGCAGAAATATAGTTGGTAACATCTGGCGAGTGGTCTGTAGAAGGCCGACACCGCAGCTGTGGCTCTTAGCAAAAAGATTATAGGCTACGTATAATTCGAATATTGCCCGATGACGAAGGTGGCCGTTAGATCCATATATACGCTGCTTGTAGGCATATTAAGTAGCCTACTAATCAGCCACCGAAAGAAAAAAAACATGAACTATTTTATTATTCGTCGAAACCGCGGTGCATAAATATACTGCCTCTTTCATTTCCGAAGACGTCAAGAGCGACAGTTGGGAGGATACACTGTAATGATGTCCTTGGTCCTACGGTCCTACCCATACAGTCTTACTTTGATATAGGCTACATATACATGTATGTTGTTGATTTATAATTACACATGTTAAGTTAAGGAGAGTTCCTAGCTAGTAATTCTAATTAGAGCTATTGCATTGTTTTGTTTAATCAATTGATCAGTACTTTCGACCAGTGCTTAGGGGAAACTATATTAATTAAGTGCAAGTTAATTGCGATCAATAGCAACGATCGGCAGTGGCATTTGTTGATTGAAGATCTACAATGTAACTTATGTAAGCGAGCGTCGAAAGAAGTCGTCTGCTGCGCACGCGCACTGGCGAAAAGCAGATCGAGCAAGATGGAGATGACGGCAGTCAGTGAAATGGCTGTCGTGACTCGTGAGGCTCCGATCATAGGTTGCAGTCGAACTGTATCGGACGGAAAGGCTTTGCGTGAGATTCAGAGGATAAAGCAACGATAGATTCGTGTTCAATTAGAGGATGATTCGTCGTGTTCGTAAAGCGTAACGGGACAGTCGAAATCAGCGTTATGGGGTCATGAATAAAGGACGTCCGCAATGAGGGAGGGAGGGGTCATTCAAATGCGGACAAATACGGACATGGGGGAGGGGTCGTGACAAGTGCGGACGTCCGCATATAAATTTGGTAAATAGGCCTAGACCTATTTCAGTACAATCTGAGCCATTTTAAAGCCTGTTCACCAGTGGCGGCGACAGGGGGCTATAGAGGGGCTAAGCCCCCACCAAATGCGGCTCAGCCCCCCAAAACGAAAAGAGAAAAATCTCTACAACTGCTTAATTCGTAACATGAAAGCTAAACAGTGACCAACGGCAACGAAATCAAACATATTACCATAGCGTAGAGTGCTTGTCCTAATAATATTATTAGGTTATTATATTATAATACACCTCAGATTATAATTATGTCAAACATGCCGCCGACCCTTGATGAGGTCATGTACGTAGGCTACACCATGTTCGGCTCGCCGGTCGGTTGAGGGGCTACACCGGTATTCCTATACAATTATAATGGTAAATGTGGTTTCAATTAGCAGTATGCAGCACTCATGGGAGGAGACATAGGGGCCAGGCCAAAGGGACGGTCCCCAAATTTGTGGTGAAGCCCAGCCCTAGCCCTAGGGTATGCTGGCTCTAAGGCAGCAAGGGATTCTCTAATAAGAGTTCTCAAGCATAACAATTGCGATGTTGATTTACTGCCAATAATTTAAGGTATTTGCAAAAAAACAATCGTTGAGCGTCACGATTTAAAAAAAGGTCATCAACTTTTTTGGGCGGCGAAAATAGAATTTCTTTTCAAGATTTCGCTAGAAGACTAAAAAAAAGAAAGAAAAGTCATCAACTTTTTGGCGATGTGTGTGTAGTTGCAGTTCAACGTCACTGTGTGGTAACAAAGACCATTAGCGACGCCCTCCTCCTTCATCAGGAATTGGGACTGGCACGGACAACCTAAAATGCTACTGTTGCAATGTGGAAATTCGTCAAATTTGAACATTGGGGGGAGAAAACATTTCTCGAACTCTGAAATTTCAGCAATGAAGTTATTAGGGATTTTTGCTGAGACGACAGCTGAAAATAATACCATTAAAGTTAAGAAATTTGACAGATTTAGACAATAGCAGGACTCTGCAGGAGGCACTTTTGAAGTCGAAAAACCACGACTATCAGCACTGAAATGATGATCATTATTTTTCGTCATAACGACAGTCTAAAATGCTATCATTGCAGCGTGGAAATTCAAAAACATTGCGATAATGGGAAGGTGCCATCCCCTCCACCCTAATCCCTCCCTCTGCTCAGTGGGTCAACACCGGTACTAAGCAATGGTCACAAAATACAATAAGTGTAAGTTAAGCCTTCTCGGAATTTTTTTTAAATAATTACGAAATTGCACATTACGACATGCCCAGGGTTTCTTATACGGTACCCACACTACCCATATTACGGCATACGCGCAAACTTGTTAATGGTCTAAACCAAGGCCGTAGCCAGGATTTTTTCGGGGGGTGTTTATAAAATTCCCTTACCGAAAACCTGTCAATTTCCTTTCTAAAAAAATTGATGACTTTTTAGTCATCCGTCCGAAATCTTCAAAAAAGGTGTTCACTTTTCCTTCCCCAAAAACTGATGACTTTTTTAAGTCATCCGTCCGAAATCTTCAAAAAAGGTGTTAAATTTTCCTTCTTAGAAAAACTGATGACTTTTTTAGTCATCAGTCCGAAATCTTCAAAAGAAGTGTCAATTTCCCTTCCCAAAAAACTGATAAATTTTTTTGTCATCCGTCCGAAATCTTCAAAAGAAGGTGTTCAATTTTCTTCCCAAAAAACTGATGATTTTTTTAGTCATCCGTCCGAAATCTTCAAAAAAGGTGTTCAATTTTTCTTCCCAAAAAACTGATGACTTTTTTGGTCATCGACCATAATTTTAGAAAACTATATGACCAATTAGTTATTTTTTAACCATTTTTCATTTTGGTGGGTGTTTTCTTTGTTTTATTTCATGCATTTTAAATCATGTGCTGGTAAATGCATTACATTTTTTTCCCCGCATTTTCCATTTCGGGGGTGTTCAAACACACAAAACACCCCCTAGCTACGGCCTTGGTCTAAACTTCTAACTGGTGTGATCACGGTAAAGACAAAACCCATATCTTTTAAAATAAACCTCGACTTGTTATCCTGGTATCTTGCCACTCTGAAAAACGACTTATTCTTAAAGTTTTCATGACTTTATCGTTCATAAAATGGCTTCTAAACAAGAGCCGAAAAAGGGCTCCAGTTGAGGTAAATGTAATCGCATATTTATATAGCGGCTGTGTTATGGCTTCGACCCTGAGGGTGAGATCCTTCACCACCGCTACTCCACGTTTATATTGCGACCGAGCCACCCGCAGTAAAGATCCGAGAAATTAATCTCTGACCGACCGGGAATCGAACCCAGGCCGCCGGCGCGGCGAGCGGGCTACCAACCCACTCGACCACCGAGGATCTCACAGTCGACACAGCTAAAAATGCGTTGGTCGCTGGGGCTCCGCTGGGGAGCTTACGACGCTCCACCAGACCCCCTAGTTGGCATGGGATTCGTGCCTTCGGCACTCGCAGCTTCGCGCCTTCGGCGCTTCCAATATCACCACCCTTAAAGAAAACATTTTTATGCACCTCTACGAGGGAGGAAGGGCTTAGGGCTTCAGCCCCCCAAACCTGAAATCCTGGCGCCGCCACTGCATGTAAGTATAATAATTATATGCATATAATTATATATATACGTCGCATACGGTCATATATAAAGCTGCCAATCTTCGCCATGTAGTCAACCAGCAGCTGGTAAACCACATGCCCAGAGACCACCACGTGGAGGTGTTGGCAAAGGTCTCCGTAGTCCGCTCATCTCAGGGCTCAGGAGGCAGTGGAATTTCATCCCCAATATGGTTGTATACATAGCCTGCCCACGGAAAATCCAATTTTAGAAATATTCTCAATTTGAGAAGACCTAAGTTACTTTTACTTGGATGGGAATGAAAGACAAGCATAATAAATGAGAGTGCACGAAAATCAAGACCCAAGTATTATAAGAGTGAAATGGAATAAGAGTAAATCATGAGAGCGGACAAGAGCGATGTTGACAGAGCGAGACAGAGACAAATAATTTCAAGACTGAGAACAAAAGACCGGAAATTATCAATCTACTAAGAGCATTGGATGAATGGATGGACAGAGAGAGAGAGAGAGATAGCCAAACAGAGATGCATATACAGACAGGCAATAACTTACATATCAAATAGAGAGATAATCAGATGACGGAGAGAGAGGCACACGCAAAATATACAAGGATTGATTAACATTGCGAAATGACTAAAACGCAGTTAGATTGAGAGAACGTTGTGTGTTCTCGATCAAGACTGAAAGTAAGAAATCTGAAAGCTGAAGAGTGTGGGAGAAACAACGAGAGAGAATGTGAGTTTGTCGAGGCAGAGGAAGAGAATGTCAACGTGCAGCAAGAAAGATCACGTGAGCGTGAGAAACCCGGAGATAAGGACCTAGAGAAGAGGAGTAGCTATAGGCTACATATAGCAGAGACAATAGAGTCTGCTTATTCGCGTAACAGGTATAGGCTATAGGTTAAACAAAAATGACAAAATGGAAAATAACACTGCCAGAGACGCCTGAGATGAAGGGACTACCCAAATGCAAGGCTAAACCTCCAAGCAATGCTAATCCTGCATAGGAAACGCGGTGCATTTGGTCACCACATTCCTCACAAAAGACAAAAGCAATTCAGTAATATTTAACATTAATTATAGCGTCTATATAACATATATATTTTTTAACACTAAATGTTATCGATATGTAAACTGTTATATATTAAATATATATATATTTATACATAACATATATATAACATATATAATAATATAACATATATATTTAATATATAACTGTTTACACATCGAAAACATTGAAACAGACCTACAAAACTTCAATTTCAAAAAGAACAAATAGGCCTAAATCAACATGCATTGCAGAGTTATAAAAGTCACCAAGTCTTACGATATCACAATTCAAACCTCTGAATATAAAATTTTAATTACAAACAAATGTAAAAGACGTGAAAAATACAGTGGCGCAAGAGAGATCTCCAAATTTCACTAACTTATTCAAAAATATAGTATTAAAAATATAAATAAATAAAAAAAAGTAAAGTTCGAATAATAAATAAAAAATTATGGCGCTACACACATTACTCAATCACATCTAAAACCTTAAAAGACAAATCACGGCAAAACTATAGTACCGGGGACCGCATGACGACACTAAACCTAAATCCGAACCGCCAACTCGCGACACCTAACCTAAACCCTAACTACCAACACGCGACGCCTAACCTAAACCCCAACTACCAACACGCGACGCCTAACCTAAACCCTAACTACCAACATGCGACGCCTAACCTAAACCCTAACTACCAACACGCGACGCCTAACCTAAACCCTAACTACCAACACGCGACGCCTAACCTAAACCCTAACTACCAACACGCGACGCCTAACCTAAACCCTAACTACCAACACGCGACGCCTAACCTAAACCCTAACTATCAACACGCGACGCCTAACCTAAACCCTAACTACCAACACGCGACGCCTAACCTAAACCCTAACTACCAACACGCGACGCCTAACCTAAACCCTAACTACCAACACGCGACGCCTAACCTAAACCCTAACTATCAACACGCGACGCCTAACCTAAACCCTAACTACCAACACGCGACGCCTAACCTAAACCCTAACTATCAACACGCGACGCCTAACCTAAACCCTAACTACCAACACGCGACGCCTAACCTAAACCCTAACTACCAACACGCGACGCCTAACCTAAACCCTAACTACCAACACGCGACGCCTAACCTAAACCCTAACTACCAACACGCGACGCCTAACCTAAACCCTAACTACCAACACGCGACGCCTAACCCAAACCCTAACTACCAACACGCGACGCCTAACCTAAACCCTAACTACCAACACGCGACGCCTAACCTAAACCCTAACTATCAACACTAGGGCTGTTGATTTAATCGCGTTAACGCGTGCGATTAACGCGTTAAAAAATTTTGCGATTAAAATTTTTAACGCATTAATCGCATGCGTTAATTTGATCTTGCTAAAATTGAATCAGAGGCAGTAAAACGCGTTTTAAACGGAAGACTCAAACTTGAAACTAGTGATACATTCTTTGGCAAATATTCCAAAAAAGAATTTGAGTATTATTGTAGCAATTCGTCGCTCAATTATCGCCTGGATGCGAACCAAAACATGCATTTAACACGTATGAACCGTCGACATCGGCCGCATCGCATCGTCCACTAAGGTTGTTTTCTCACCCCGTCAGACTACGTTGGATGAACTCCAGGAGATGACCAATGGATTTCAGGTTTCAATTGATAAATGTTTACAGAAGGACAACTGAGACGAGGTTTGGCAAGAACCGCTACCTCTTGTGAAAAATATTGTGACTAGATATTGAGGTTCAATAGTTAGACCTAGGCCTATTATTGTTAATTAATAAGAGTATCCCTTGACCTTACCAATGTAAATAAACTGGTCTGCCAATAGGTTACAGTTGGCTGAATAAATAATTAATTTTGAGAGTCAGAAAACGGTTGTCTAGTTTTCACATGTAGGCCTATATTGCGATTAATTTGCAGTTAATTGCGATTAAAAAAATTAATCGCGATTAATTTCGATTAAAATTTTTAATCGAACAACAGCCCTACTATATATAGCCTATAGCAAGTAAACAGAGCTACATGTATGTCAGGCAATGTGAAAAACGTCGATTAATATTGCGTTAATATTGCGTTAATTTGCGATTAAAAATTTTAATCGTGCGATTAACGCGATTAAAATTTTTAATCGAACGACAGCTCTAATCAACACGCGACGCCTAACCTAAACCCTAACTACCAACACGCGACGCCTAAACTAAACCCTAACTACCAACACGCGACGCCTAACCTAAACCCTAACTACCAACACGCGACGTCTAATCTAAACCCTAACTACCAACACGCGACGCCTAACCCAAACCCTAACTACAAACACGCGACGCCTAACCTAAACCCTAACTACCAACACGCGACGCCTAACCCAAACCCTAACTACAAACACGCGACGCCTAACCTAAACCCTAACTACCAACACGCGACGCCTAACCCAAACCCTAACTACAAACACGCGACGCCTAACCTAAACCCTAACTACCAACACGCGACGCCTAACCTAAACCCTAACTACCAACACGCGACGCCTAACCCAAACCCTAACTACAAACACGCGACGCCTAACCTAAACCCTAACTACCAACACGCGACGCCTAACCTAAACCCTAACTACCAACACGCGACGCCTAACCTAAACCCTAACTACCAACACGCGACGCCTAACCTAACCTAAACCCTAACTACCAACACGCGACGCCTAAACTAAACCCTAACTACCAACACGCGACGCCTAACCCAAACCCTAACTACAAACACGCGACGCCTAACCTAAACCCTAACTACCAACACGCGACGCCTAACCCAAACCCTAACTACAAACACGCGACGCCTAACCTAAACCCTAACTACCAACACGCGACGCCTAACCTAAACCCTAACTACCAACACGCGACGCCTAACCCAAACCCTAACTACAAACACGCGACGCCTAACCTAAACCCTAACTACCAACACGCGACGCCTAACCTAAACCCTAACTACCAACACGCGACGCCTAACCTAAACCCTAACTACCAACACGCGACGCCTAACCCAAACCCTAACTACAAACACGCGACGCCTAACCTAAACCCTAACTACCAACACGCGACGCCTAACCTAAACCCTAACTACCAACACGCGACGCCTAACCCAAACCCTAACTACAAACACGCGACGCCTAACCTAAACCCTAACTACCAACACGCGACGCCTAACCTAAACCCTAACTACCAACACGCGACGCCTAACCTAAACCCTAACTACCAACACGCGACGCCTAACCTAAACCCTAACTACCAACACGCGACGCCTAACCTAAACCCTAACTATCAACACGCGACGCCTAACCTAAACCCTAACTACCAACACGCGACGCCTAACCTAAACTCTAACTACCAACACGCGACGCCTAACCTAAACCCTAACTACCAACACGCGACGCCTAACCTAAACCCTAACTATCAACACGCGACGCCTAACCTAAACCCTAACTACCAACACGCGACGCCTAACCTAAACCCTAACTATCAACACGCGACGCCTAACCTAAACCCTAACTACCAACACGCGACGCCTAACCTAAACCCTAACTACCAACACGCGACGCCTAACCTAAACCCTAACTACCAACACGCGACGCCTAACCTAAACCCTAACTACCAACACGCGACGCCTAACCTAAACCCTAACTACCAACACGCGACGCCTAACCCAAACCCTAACTACAAACACGCGACGCCTAACCTAAACCCTAACTACCAACACGCGACGCCTAACCTAAACCCTAACTATCAACACGCGACGCCTAACCTAAACCCTAACTACCAACACGCGACGCCTAAACTAAACCCTAACTACCAACACGCGACGCCTAACCTAAACCCTAACTACCAACACGCGACGTCTAATCTAAACCCTAACTACCAACACGCGACGCCTAACCCAAACCCTAACTACAAACACGCGACGCCTAACCTAAACCCTAACTACCAACACGCGACGCCTAACCTAAACCCTAACTACCAACACGCGACGCCTAACCTAAACCCCAACCGATACTCGAACACGACGCAGACCTGACCCTAATTGACACGTCGATCCCCGGTACTATAGTTATGCCCACAATTTTCTTCTGAATTTCTAGTTAAGATCTGCAACTTTAAATTTTCGATACAAATTCAATGTTCTGTACATATGTATTAGGCTATTAGTTAGGTTGAACACTTGACCTGCTAATGTCGATGGACGAAAACATCGATGTTTTTGGAGCAGTCATCGAATGAACTTCCGGCAGATTTTCTGGCAAATTTCGGAAACTGTAGTCGGATGATCAAGTAGTCTTGCTGTCCTCTTCGATGTCGATGTAGCCGCAGGCGCGTTACAAATTTAGTTAGCCTAATAATAATCATTATTAATAACAAATTGAAATTAGTAAACGTTATCAATAATAATTATTCAAATTATTTGAGCTGCGACTGACAATAATTAATTTTATTCATAATTTCGATCGAAATAATAGACCGATGACGTCGTTATTGCGTCATAATGTTTGTCATAAATCGACTGTTTCACTGTTGTCGTGTGTTGATTCAGAAAGTCAACGTCAGAAGGCTCTGAAAGCGCTGCGCATTCAAACGTACAGCATGCAGATGTAGCCCTACATCCAATACATCGATCTTTGCTTTAGTTTTGAAAAAAATTGGCAAAGTTTCGACTATTGCATCGGCGCCCGCAGGATTTTTTTCTTGTACGCACAGAAATTTTCGATGGAGGGGCGAACAGGGAAAAATTTTCGTTAGGCCGCCGAAAAAACTGATCAACCTAGAATTTCCCCAAAAATACCTTTTCTATCCGCCGAAAAAACTGATGACCTTTTTTTTTTAGTCATCAGCCAAAAATTTTCCCAAAACATACCTTTTCCATCCGCCGAAAAAGCTGATGAACTTTTTTTTTTTTTTTTTAGTCATTAACCTAGAATTTCCCAAAAACAGACCTTTTGGGTCATCGCGCTGTACGCACTTACCTATGTGCGTACGTCTGCGGGCGCCGCTGCTGTACGCACTTGCGTAAGTGCGTAGGGGAGACCGGGGCAAGAGTGGCATTGTGGGCAAGAGTGGCACCCCACACTGGCCAGAATACGGCCACCGCAGTAGTAGCTCTACCTTGCGTTTTAATAGGCTGGTGCGATGCGAGACTCGGCGAAAAACTCCATTCTGCTGCAGATTTACCGCAACCATTTCTGTTTCAATTTTTAAGCTTTTCGTCGAATTTGAGTTTTTCAAAGGTGATTTTTGATCAGACCATGCTTTCTAGTGGAAGGTACGAGACGTTTCATATTTTGCTATCTAGAAGATTCGACATTCTTCTTTTTAACGAAACATCATCGTACATCGCATTTTAATCCATTCGTAGCGAAAATAATCGCTAAGGTGAGGCATGCTCATGGGGCATAAGGGGCACCCCGTCTGCCAATTTTGCCCCATGGCATGCCACTTTTGCCCCATAGCATGGGGCAAGAGTGGCACTTATACATTTGCCATTAGGCATATAATTTTCTTAAATTTATTTAGATGATCCTTGATTCAATTTAGAGTATTTGAAACTTTGTTAAGGTATTTAAGTCGCAATTGGTTAAGACTTACGTACGGTACGGTACGCAAGACGTATCGAACAAGCTATGGAGAAGAAACTATGCGAGTTGTCTTGGACAAAGTAACTAAACTAGTGGTGAATTGTCTGAGCGCAAGGCAATTTTGCAATATTATGGAATACCACGGAGCTCGATTACAAAACGAATGAAGAACTGCGAGCTAACAGCAATAAGCTGTTGAAATGCAGCGGCTGAACGCAACGGGCTTGAACATCCTTTCAGTACAAAGGAGAAACTGGCTTGGAGACTGGAGAAATTGTGTCTCTGATTAGGCTATAATTATAAAACAGAGCAATGAACTAAGCTTAAAGACTCGTGAGGCAACAAGCCCAGCGCGTGCAGTCGGCTTTAACCGAGCAGGCCTACAGGTATGAAAGTTTTCTCACCCTTTAGTGAGCAAACGATGAGACTTGGACAATATTACGCCAGATGGATGTAGCATTGACGAAACCGGTATAACAACCGTACCAAAACCATGGAAAATCATTGCTGAGACTGGTTACAAACAATTTGGCAAAGATGTGAGGCAAGAAAGAGGAATAGCAAATATGTGTGTATGTGCTATGAGTCCGTCAGTTAACTATGGGCCACCAATGATAGGCTACTCTTTCGACGAAAAAATATGAACGACAGGTTGATACGAGGAGTACCTCAGGGTTCAGTTGTGGTTCCATCTCCATGTGGATAGATTTACACCGCAATTTTTATTAATACTTCAAGCACTTCATCATGTGAAGCTGAATGAGACAAGCAGATGTCTTAACATCTTGGATGGGCATGCGAGTTATAAGTCACTAGAGGCTAACAGCTAGTGTGAGGTTGAATAGTGACCATGTATACAGTTGTCCTCCTTAGCCAAAGTAACACTTTGGCTAAGAAGGACAACTATATGGTCACTATTCAACCTCACACTAGCAGGTAGCAATAGATTTCAGCCGCTTAATGTTGCATTTTATGGTCATTTGAAAAAATATAGGCTTACAATCGTGAACTGGACAAGTGGATGGTTGCAAATGCAGGCAAGTGCGTCACTGTGTATGAAATTGCTGAATTGTTCGCACATGCATAGCCTATGAAAGTAGGCCTACGGCTTCGCTTGAGAAAGCAAAGTGGATTCAGAAGGACATGCACCCTATGGAAAATCAAACGTATAATCGTGTATACACTAAGTCGAACTCGCATCCTAGCTAGCAATAATATGTCTCCAGGTTATCAACCGCCAACTTCCGTGCATCTTCGACCCTCGTGCTCCAACACTGCACAGCCGGAATCAGCGATAATCACCAACAGGTTTTCTATTTAAAAGACCGATGCACGTGAGCTAAACCAGCCAGAAATAGATATGGAATAATGGAACTTGCCTGCGAAAATTTATTTCAGTTTTTGTTACTTTTGTCAAATGCAATAAATAAATAAAGAATAAAGCCTAGCCACCTTTGGCCATGACATCTTACTACACTTACCCATCAATTCTGCATGAGTAAGCGGTATGCTACTTTTGCCCCGAGTATCGGGGCAAGAGTGCCAACACTTCCACTGTGTAGCAGCACGCCACTTTTGCCCCAATGGTCGGGGCAAGAGTGTCAACATTTTTACTTTGTAGTAGTATGTCACTTTTGCCCCAAGCGTCGGGGCAAGAGTGTCAAACTTATCACTTTGTGTTTTGCACGTTTTGCAAAATATCCTACCTACTACAGTCAACTTTGAACGTTTTTCTGCTAACCTTATGTTTTGTCAACGTGTCTGTCAAAAAATTGTGGCATTATATGATATAGTTTTTAAAATATGCCTCGTATTCCAAAAAGGTGCCCCTCTTGCCCCGCTCTCCCCTACGCCTGCGGGCGCCCCTGGACTATTGTAATTATTACATTTTATCCAGTGTAAAGAGAATTCTGTTAGTAGGTCTATTATTTATTAAGTCCTAGACCTCTCTTTTCAGCAATCCCTCCACTGAAACATAGGCCTAGTAGTTGACAGCTTAAAATACTGAAATTGCAATGCGGAAATTATAACAATTCTTTCGGGGAGGAGAGCATCCCTCCCCATCTCAAAAGCCTTCATTCACCTGAGGAATGGACTAGATAACACATTGCCGAGGGAAAGGCCGATCCAGGAAGAGGGGGGGAGAAGATGGATTGAGCCCGGCTGCTTAGGAGGGATAGAAGCCCCTGACCGTAGGGGGCGCTATAATAAATCCTCGTAATGAATGAATGAATGAATGAATGAATGAATGAATGATACAGTAGGCCCACAGCAGCGCTGTATTGGTAAATTTTAGGTGAGTAGCCTACAAGTATAAACCAACGGTAGCCTACTTTACTTGGACCCGATGCTTTTCGAAAGTGTGACGTACTTTAGGGGTGGGGGTCCGAGATTTGTGAGTTTGTGACGGGGGGAGGGGGTCAAAAATAGCGTGACGTACTTAATGAACGGCCCCTTAGTAGCTGTTCCGCCCCTTTGATCCTATGGTAACTCGACCCGGACCACTCTCACGGACAACCCTTCTAACTCAACGCAGCGCTCGTGAATATAGCTGGTGCCCGCGCTATACTTTCGAGAATCCAGTCCTGCTGCTGTTCGCACAATAATAGCCCTACATGTAACAAAAGCGAACATCGATGAGGCCGCAGCTGTTGGGCTAGGCCAGTGATTTTAACCGACACCTAATCCAGGATTTATTCAGCGCTAAAGAGCTTCGACTATTCAATATAAATGTGTTGCTGAATCATGAATGTAGGCCTACGTTGTAAGTGCATCTGCCATAAGTCTTCTAGACTGTGCATTATCAGGTCCGCTGCCAACCCAATCCAAGTCGCGTCGGAGGATTGTGAAATATTAATAACAGTCCGGACGTAATATGGATGACGTAGGCCTATAGGCGTCAGGAACCAACGACCATATATAGGCCTATACGACGTCAGGAACTGATGATGACGATGATGGGCGTCATCCTGTTCAGATTTGTTGGTGCTCTGGCGTTATAAGCTTACTTCTTGGCTGCAGTTAAATTGCAACAAAATCATTATACACGAGTTGGGGGATGCGAGTGCGTGTTAGACGGCTTTTGTTACATCGATTTCGACAAAGAGCAGATGACGGACGTGAAGAAATATTTCCTGCTCTAATTGAAGATCGGTGGATCTTTCTGTTTCTTAGCCATCGTGAAGGATGCGGAAATGAGGAACAGCTCAATGTCAGATGAATTCTATGGATAAAGTGATTTGCAATAGTTATGAGCTCGGTAGAGAAGCAGGCCACTCTTTTTGGGGGGGCCCGGTAGTGGGTGGGGCCCGGTAGCGCAATGGATAACATGCTGGCGTAGAGTGCGAGAGGTAGTGAGTTCGAACCCCCGTTGGGCGGATTTGTTTTGTAGGCTGCTATTAGCGCCGTGTAATTACAAAGCTGTCTGTTCAGTTAGTAGTTAAGTTTAATTAAGATTACTGCATAACTTGTGCGCTTTACAGGCGCTCAATTAAAGAAAAGATATTATTATTTTTATTATTTTTCACTGCCATCAATAGCTATTGACCATATGAGTTAACGTAGACCTGAGTTTATCTAATAATGAATGAACGAACATATGATAAACGCATATGCCTAAATGTTAAACACGCAACTCAGCAAAGGTAATTCATGACGGAACTAGATTCATGTCGCCTTTTCTAAATCTAGAATGCATCAAAGCCTAAGGCCATCGACATCGATAGATTCGATACATTGCACAGTCATATAAAGGTTCTAAGGAAATGACCCAATTAAATCCAGCTTGATGTCTGGCCTCTAACATTCATAAATATCAAGATGCAATCTCTCAAGGCCACTATCATCATCATCCTTTGATGACTTCCATAGCAGGTTCAACATTAAAATAAAAAATAATAATTAAAGACTTAAATTCCACAATTAGCGAAGAGAAGTTAAGCAACTCTTGACGCAGCCAAGTGTATGAAGACTGAAGAGTCATCAACCTCATTTGCTTAGCCGCGAGATAATGAAGGCAGGCGGCCAGGCCTCTCCCTCGCCATCTCATCCTCCCATCAACAATCTACTCGTCATAATAGTTGGCTTGGCCATGGGGGGGCAAAGATAGATATATCTTCTGATCTTCCATGGATATGAATCCCAAACCTCTCAACTGAAAGTAGAACACACTACCACCACACTATTATGAAGATCCCATTTACTGCTATTCGTATATAATAAAAAAGCAATTTCGTTTTGACAGTTTAACTTATTTTCGACCATTGAAGTGATAAACAGAAGACGTTATTTGTCGAGTCGACTGAACAAAGCACAACAGTTTTCTTTACGTTTGACCCCAATCGTCCCAATCGAATCATTTCAAGCGCAGTCAGCGACTTCTTGTGGTCCGTGCAAACGACAATGTAGAAACTGTGGAACAGTGAAGGAGAACCTGAAACAAACAACGATGGTAATCAAATAATCAATAATAATCAATAGCGCTACTGAATGGCTATGGCTGAGAGCGACTCTATAGAAATTACTAATACATTAATCAAACAAAGCGAAAGCTATTAACTGTTTCTTTCATTCAGTATTCCACTAAACATGTTTCTTAACCAGGGTCACTTTTATGGGAACTCGAGCTGCTAATGACAAATAAGAAAGGAAAAACTACTTCACTTCACAGTACAAACATAAAAATCTTTAAAACATATCGGCTGTTAGAACTGTTCTTGTACTTACGTGCAATGTTCAAAAAGACTTATATAACCAAACAAGATGTCTTTCCTTATCAAGAACATCATTCAGTCTTAAGCGTGGGCAAAATCAAGAACATTCTTAAGATTAAAATCTAAAATCAATTTAATGACATTATGCGCTGCTATTATTACCTAATCAGAATTTGTCAATACAGTGCATCATTTGGAGGCTGGTTTTTCAAGAACTTTCTGCCTACAGTACTGTGTTAACAATGCAAGCTGGGAGGTTGAAATAGTCGTGCCTGCACCTTAGTCAAAATATCTTTAGACGTTGAGGTGAGAATAACCTCAATAACAAGGTTATTCTCACCTCGTCACTTCCATCGCTTCCTATCATATACAATGCTATACATGACTTGTAGCGGCCTACCTGGATAAACCAGATAATCGCCTCCGAACTTTCCACCACGAGTCAAAAAAAATCCTTGTTCCCAGAAGTGCACAAAGACCTGATACTCGAGCTCTTCTCGTGATGATGATGGAAAGTTCCAGCCTTCCATAAATACATCTGATGATTTCTCACGTAGCATTGCTTCAAAACATTTAAAAACACTGCTTAACGTGAAGCAGAAATCAAAGAGAATTGATAAATTGCACAGACAATAAATAACATATAAATAACATAGCAATGCATCGATCTTTTAATTTCTACAGGAAACTATTCTTCAATGAATATCAGTTTCTTTCAGAATAGTTGACATTATTTACTTACCTATTATTACAATGGTAATGCAATTTAGGATTGCTGAATACAACATCTGTCACAATACCAACAAAAAATAGCCAATGAGAGTGCTGCTGCTCATTGTTATTATAACAGCAAGTTTTAATGAAAAGTGAGTCTGAAGCATGTTTGATATCCAGCTGCTGATGTACCATAACTGCTGATAGAAGGTAGGTTTCACAATGGTCACACCAATTTTTACAAGGCTAGTAAGAAGTCTTCCTGAAAGGAACCAAAAGCATACAATACCTGTGTGTATTTGAACACCAGATGATTCAAGTGGCAGATTCGGAAGTGGCATTGTCGCAATTTCCTCACGTATCTCGGCTTCCATGTCGGAGTCTGTTGGAGGTTCGATTCCTGATGAAATGCACACTCTCCTTCTTTTCTCCATCTTTCCTGTCATTATTCGGTGGAAATTCCGTGTCACATCCTGCCGCTTTTCAGACCTGCAGGCCTGCACCTAACGCATCAGACAAAAAATGTCTCCAGTGTTTTGAAGTAAAGTAATTTCAACGCACTGTACAGATTAACAAACGCAAAACAATTTTACCAGACATTAAATATAAACCTGACAAGGATTCTCATTAACCATGTGCTTTGGACTGAACAGTCTTAGCCAGACAACAGTAAAAAATAAAAATAACATATTTCTGATAGTCGATTTGTAACAGGAAGTGTAGGTGTTCAGAAAACCCAAGACAGTCACAACATTTACCGTAAACAATTTTCAGACAAAGTTAGATGAAGAAACAGCGTGTTATCTCTTGAGTCAACCAACTATGGTTAGTAAAATGTCAGCAACTTCATTTCTTACACTTTGTTTGGAAAAGTATTTGTGGCCAACCTTCACCTCGCCATCCTAGACGCCCTTGTAATGGCATGGCTGTGTAATGGTGCCATAGATATTGTCATTGTTATTATCTGATTTTTTTACCTACTGTGCAGTCAGTGTACTGTACTCTTCCTACAATTGAATTCAATAAAAGGTGCAAACGATGCACAAATCAAGGAACATCTTTCTGCCCTCACAGAGATTTGAAAGGGCGACATTTCGATCGACAGTCTCCCATGTAACCAGTAGGCAATCAACAATGCTGAAAGTGTTCTTCATACGGTAAGAACTTACCTGCTCGTCGTAAAGCTGTTTTCGTTTCTCTGCAAAGCTTTCTTTATCCTCACACGAAGGCAGAGGAATGTTTTCATTATCACATACTCTTGCAAAACCTAAGCAGAGCAAAACAATTCAAAATTCATTCAGTCATAAAATATAATACATCACAGATTACAAGATTCATGACATATAATACATCACATATTACAACATTCATGACATATAATACATCACAGATTACAAGATTCATGACATATAATACATCACAGATTACAGGATTCATGACATATAATACATCGCAGATCTATTACAATCATGAACATAATACATCACAGATTATATTTGTTAGCCTTTAGAAATAAATTCCTGTAAAAAAGAACGAATGACTCATGTTCTCAGTGTTCTTAGAGTTGCCTTTCAACAAATTTTAACATCTTGTCACAGCAAAAATGAAAAACAATTTAAAATTATTAGCATTATCATTATTATTTAAAATTATCATTATTATTAAAATTACTATTATTCATAATTATTATTATTATTAATATTATTATTTGACTTATTGTAGAACCTCTTAAAAACCGAGTTCTTCTCATGGTAAACTTTAAGTTTACAGTCAGTACAAATGCTTTTTCACGATCACTTCTAATAATTTGACTACGAAAATGATTTTAAAAATTAATCTGATAATGAATCAGTGCTGAATTAAAATCATAATCAGTTTTTAAACCGATTATCGGATTTGTGATAACCGTTTAACGTCCCAAGTAACAACATCTGAAATACCTGACATTATATATGATTATAATAATGGATGTAACAGAAACTTTTCATTTCCATGGTATGTAAAGAATAACCTTTTTCAACGAGAAGTCTCGCTTCTTCCTTCATCAGCTGCAATGGCAAACCAAGCTGAAGATTCTGCATCGGAACTCGAGGCAAACAGCCGACAAGTGAACCAACAATTCTGTACTCTTCTCTAACTCGACCGGCATCTACAGAAACATTGCAGAGCGGTACAAAGTGAAAACTTTTGAATTAGTGTGGAACATAGGCGCCCACAAACATTTTTGCACGAGAGGTGGGGCAAAACACAATGATCATGGTTAATTTTTAGCTTGAAAATGCAGAGCATGAAATTAAGGAGATCGGTATTTATTAAAAAGGTTTCTATCTCTATTTCCATGAGTATATAAATCAGTTTCGCATTGTATATCATTAGAGCTTGAGTGCAAAGAATTTATTAAAGACCCAAAAGGGGTTGCTAAAAAATAGGCATCCAAAAACTGCCCATTTTCCAGGGGAGGGCAAGTGCCCTCTTCTCCTATGTGTGGGCGCTCATGGTGCAGTATTGTCACCATTCATAACACATGCTGAAATAGGTAGCGAAAAAAATTTATAAGTGCTAAACTGTAGGTATCTCAAAGAATCTATCGATATATTCCATCATCCACTTAGAAGTATGGGCTACTAATAACCACCATCCCACTGACAGCGGCCTGGAATGGATAGCACAGGTACACAAAGTTCCATAAGATAGATCGGAGCTTGGCCTGCTAGGCAATTACGCATGAGCATTAAAATCTTAAATTCAATACGTTTTTGCATAGGCAACCAGTGCAGTTCTTCCCATATAAAACTTGAAATATGCCCAAACTTTGGTATGCTGCCAATCAGGCGAGCCGCAGCTGAAAGTGTTGTATATGGGTTTGTGACAAAATGTCAGTTCCAAATTATTAAAATCTACTTTCAAACAAACAAAAACTCCGCAAACCTAACATTTTCGAATACATATTCCCAAAAATTCAGCGGATTAGCAAATTATTCCATCAAACTCATCACCATTTTGAATAATGTGTGGAAAACGTGGACCGTCACTTTACTTGGTTGTCTCCAAGTGCCAGTAGCCTATCATGCCTAGCAAGGCGAAATTCAGCCCAGATTAGGAAGGTTAATTTCAACTTTCAGCCAAAAATTACAAAGCTAGCAGGTTCTACAAACCTTCCGCATTCCAAATAAAGAATTTATCTTGGAAAAAGCATACATCAATCATTTTTAATACATAATAATCAAAACAAATACTACGACATTACAGTCCACACATAAGAGCATAGATATAATATCACATAGAGGACACAAATTAAATTCAAACTTGTTAAAGTAACCAGATCGGTTTTCACTTTAACCACAGTATAAATAACAAATTCAATATTAATTTAATGTTGTTATTTTTACTGTGCTTAAACTAAAATTAAATAAATTATTCCTAGTAGCGGAAAAGTGTAAATTACTTTTATAAATGCGCTCAAGTCTCAAAGTCGAGGATATTGTGTATGTTTAGACAGAACTGTTGTTTCTAGCTCTCTGTTTTCACGCTTGGTTCTAACCACGTGCGCTCACGATTTAATATTTTTCGTAGAACAACAAATAAATTTGAGATGTCTCAGATGACCGACTGTGCACAAAACACAGGGCTAGATGGGAATAAAAAGGAAGTTGTTGAAAATTCCAAGCGAGAGTTGAAGAAGAGCAACATCCTAATCGGCTGTACTGGTAGCGTTGCTTCGATCAAGCTATCAAACATCATAGAGCAACTAAACGCCCTACAGTACAAGGTTCGATCGCATTGTATTGCACGAAAGTTATCAACTTTAGGAGCTACGTGTTACTGGATCAGACATAACAATTTAAGAGTTTCTTTCTGTTTCCGTTCATCTCTACGCCGCCGCTTACATTTGTTTTTGTTTATTAGAGTCCGCTCTAACAGCAGACATGCAAAGTAACGCTGGGGCGCGAAGTTGCTGTACGTACTCTAGTCAATGGCAGGGGTGTATCTTTGTCATAAAAGTGGTGGCGACCATGTACCCCTCTTACTCTACCTTTTTCCTCACTCCCCAAACCTAAGCTTACATAGTTACAACCAAAGCCGCCACTACTCTGATGCATGCATTTATATGCTTGAGAGTTGACTATGGTAGTGCCATCTATGCGGGCTTAACCCTTTCACATTAGTAAGTCCTTAATGCTGCGGCTCGCCTGATTGGCAGCATACCAAAATTTGGGCATATATCAAGTTTTATACTGGAAGAACTGCACTGGTTGCCTATGCAAAAACGTATTGAATTTAAGATTTTAATGTTCATGCGTAATTGCCTAGCAGGCCAAGCTCCGATATATCTTTTGGAACTCTGTGTGCCTGTGCTGTCCATCCCAGGCCGTAGATTCCTTCGCTCTGCTACGCATGGTGACCTGGTTGTCCCTAGGGCTCGATCTTCCACAGTGCTGCATAGAAGCTTTGCTATGGTTTGTCCGTCTTTCTGGAATAAGTTACCTATTAGTCTTCGTAATGAACTTCTTTGTCTTTCTTTGCCCCTTTTCAGCAAGCGTTTGAAAACCATTCTCTTTGATTGTGGTTTGGTGTCATGTCGGGAGCGCCTCTGAGGAGTTCTCTTGAAGTGGCGCTATATAAATGTACAATTGCAATTTACAATTACAAAAGTAATGCTGTCATGTTGCAAAGATATTTAAGCGCAGAACCAAAAACTGCTGGTGACTGTTACCACGGCTTTTAAAAGTTGTGACCAGACACCACTGTCATAATATAAGTTACAAGTGTGGTTAGCAATTAACAAGCAGTGCCGGCGCTAGCACCCCCCGTACCCCCCGGCCGGGGGGCCCCGAGTTTGAAAGGGGCCCCCAAATTTAGCTGGTCATTATGCCTATTTGTGACTGTACAGATCCGGTCTGGTGCACGCCTCAACTAACCATATGGCACTGCCATAGCACACATAATGCAAATATCATACCTATTTTGGGCGTAAGTATAAAGCCATTAGAGTTTGAAAGGGGCCCCAAATTTAGCTGGTCATCATGCCTATTTGTGACTGTAGCTGGTAATTATACCTTTCATGACTGTTTATTCATGAAACTATACGCACCGAATTATGTTTTAGCGCAAGGCATACAAAATAATATTATGCAAACCAATAGAGCATTGTCCTTCAACCAAAGAGGAGGCGGCCCCACAATTTGTGGTTGGGACGGAATCCTTGTATCTCCAATATTTCAGAAATATTTCATAAGTATCATCCACTGCCCATCAACAATGATTAATTTTGTTAAGATGACAACCTATAAATGCTACCATTACAGTTGGCAAATCGGACAAATTTAAACAATGGAGTGGGGACACTCTGAAGTCCTAAACCACGACTAACAGCATTGAAAAATGAGCAATTTTTTTTAAGATGACAGCTTAAAATTCTTCCATTACAGTATGGAAATTGCAAAAAATTTAACAATTGGGAGGGGACATTTATTGAAGTCTTACACCATGTCTTTCAGCACTTATATTATGAGAAATTTTGCTGAGATGACAACTCAAGGTATGGGGGGCCTCAAGGTTTTTTTGGGGGGGGCCTCAGGTACCCTAGCGCCGGCACTGTTAACAAGACCCTTAATCTGCATCTGCAACCACTTCCAATGCTCCAATAGAGTTGTATAAGGACCTATGACCACAGCTGAAGCCAGTACCAGATCCACTCGGTGACAGACGTTGGCTTGGTTGAACAACTTGCGCAATGCCATTATTCATTCATTCATTTATTTCAAGAATACATAGTGCCCCTTCAAGAAGCCCACTCAGAGGTGCTCCCAGTCCAACCATGACGATGCAAATAGATATTAAAAAGCACGTAAAATACCAATGAGTCAACCCTAGGTAACAGGTGTATTTCCAATGGGAGGCTATTCCAGACAGATGGACCTACAACTGAGAAAGCATGATGCTGACAGGTTAAGCTTCCGACATCAAGGATCAAAAGCTAGATGCAGAGTGAATGGCTCTGCAAGCTAGCACAACGGACACTGGACAGCAAGCAGGACAGATGTGGTGGAGCATTGCCAAGACGACAATGCCAAACCAGCGCAGAATCCACTTGTCTGGCTCAGACTCACCTTTCTGAGAGTGCAAATAAACACTAAACACCTTTTGATTGGTCTATTGTGTTGTACTCAGTCGTTAACGTTCAAGTTTTCTTAAGTGGTATAATGCTTGTGTACAAGAAGTCACATGGGAACACACACTAGAGATACTGATTGTTTGTGTTTAGTAATATCAATTTTTGTATCTGTGAGGGTTTTGTTTCAAAGCAGTAGTGTTTCAACAAATTCAACATGGCCCATTTAGCCAAAGCTTCAACGTGATCCCTTGACTAAGCTAGAGCATGAAACCCCACATAGCATATTACGGTAAATTTGCTGTTGAAATGAAATTCTTGATTTTGTTGAATGCAGGTGAATGTACAAGTGGTTGCCACTGACAACGCTCTTCGATTCTTTGATAAGAATTCCGTCAATGTTCGCGTGCATTGTGATGCAGATGAATGGCAGATATGTTACTTTACATTCCATCTTACCTTGAATTTTTGTAATATTTTCTTGGTCTATGATATTGAATGTTAGCAAATACCAAGCACCCTGTAATTTGCATTGGATTTGGGTAAATGTGTTTAGAGAGTGAATTGAAGCCCTCTATTGTAACGTGTGTTGATGTATAATAAGAATGTAATCAGAATGTTTGTGCATAATTTTACCCACGGGGTTGATGCACTCTGATGTTGCTAGAGATCTACCAATCTCTCAGCATATTAGTGAGAGGGGGTTTAGGTGAATGGCTACCCTCCCAAGGTTGACTCTGCATTCAGTGCCGTAGCTAGGGTGGTGTTTTGGGTGTTTGAACATCCTCCGAAATAGAAAATATAAAAATAATATAATGCAGTTACGAGCACATGATGTAAAAACCATGAAATAAAAACATGAAAACATCCCCCCAAACGGAAAATGTAAAAAAATAAAATTAATTGATGACATTTTGTGAAGATTTCAGCCGGATGACTAAAAAAGGTCATCAGGTTTTTAGGAAGGTAAATTGGTGACATTTTTTGAAGATTTCGGCCGGATGACTAAAAAAAGTCATCAGTTTTTCGAACGGGAAACTGAAGAAACACCCCCCTGAAATCAAATCGCTACGGCCTTGTCTGCATTTCATTTGCTAGGTGGTATAGGTCAAATGAGCAGTAGGACAGAATAATAGTAATTTGTGCATGGTTTGACCCATGGGGTTGATGCACTTTGATGTTGCTAGAGATCATCCATTGTCTCAGCATATTTGTAGGAGGGTTTAGGTGAATGGCTACCCTCCCAAGGTTTCATTTGAGCACTAGGTGGCATGCGTAAAATGAGCAGAAGGACAAAAAGTTGCCTTACGTATCTGCCAAATGTTCAACTACAATAATCCTTTGTAGTCATTCATTTGCACTATAAAATTGTAATCATACTGTGGTGTCATTTTAAATTAATAATAAACACAAATATATATATGCACCTTCATTGCATATAGCGCCCATGTTTTCCTATCTTGCTATTCCAACACTCTGGTTTATACAAAAATCCTATCACAGGTTCTTAGAAAAAGAACAAAAGTAAACAACAGAAATTTGTAAATTGGTGATCAGTATCGAAAGAAGTTTGTGGTAATGGTAGACATACTGACACAAAGAGCGCACGGATGTGGGATCATTTCCCCCCAAAAATATCCACTCAACCTTCCATTCGACAGATGGCATTGGTAAACTGAGCAGTACGATGTGATGGGCGCCTTGCATGGCTGCCAAACATTTAAATTCCACTCCTGTAATAACTTGTGATCATCCATTCAGTACTGATTGTAATCATACTGTGTTGTGTCCGTTTGAAATTTAATGAAGATTATTTTATTACTATTATGCCATTATTATTATTATTACATTGTGTTTAGCAGGCATGGAAAGGAAGAGGTGATCCTGTTCTGCACATTGAATTACGGAAATGGGCCGATATTTTTGTCATAGCACCTCTCGATGCAAATACTCTTGGTAAAATAGCTGCTGGAATCTGTGACAACCTCTTGGTAAGCACTGATTTGAATTTGATTTACAGACATACATATAATAAAACTGTTAATTTTAACAATATAGACATAGAATTTCTGTTATCTAATATTAATCTTTCTCGTACCATTATTATAATCTTGAATGTACAAAAACGATGATTGCATCAAATGAATGTGTATTGAAAAAATCGTAATTTGTTGAAAATGCCACATCAAATTCTGACAGGTCAGATACACAGAAGTTGCAGTTGTCATCAGGAATGTAATTATGGTAGTGTAGCTTTATTTCCTTTGGTGTGGCAGTGCCTACTAGGTGCTTCTCCTGCATATTTAAAAGAGCAAATGTTACTCTAATCTGGGTTTACAGGCGCGTCGTACTCTACATTTCTCCACTCGGTGAACTCCTCATTCCCCCACCACAAACTGCTCTTAGACAGCACCATGCTTTCTATGTTATTGGCCTCATGGTATGGAATGGACTCTCACTGTCTATACACCTTATGCCTAGGGTTTGCTCAGATGCATTTTATCGCAGCCTTAAAACAGTACTTTTCAACTGAGGTTTGGTCGGGAGCGCTCCCGAGTAGTAACCTTGAAGGGGAACTATATAGATTTCCATAATGAATGAATGAATAAAATTTGTCACTACAAAAGCTGTTAACGAGGTAAACTCGTGCATCTTGTTTTCTAGACGTGTGTTGTTCGTGCGTGGGACGCTACTAAGCCGCTTCTCTATGCTCCTGCTATGAACACATTTATGTGGAGTCACCCAGTGACAGCAGAACAGATTGTGAAACTCACTGCATTTGGATACGAGGAGATCCCATGCATCGAAAAGACTTTAGTTTGCGGAGATAAAGGTACAGACAGCAGTGCTTTGGCCGATACAGTTAACAAATAAGCAAGCGGCATGTACAAAAAGTTACTAGGAAACTAATGCAGCTTGTCATTAGGGTATTCATTACTTAACTCATTGATAACACACTTCGGTAATATAGAGTAAGTAGCCTTTATTTGCTTGTCAGATGCAAATAAAGGCTACTTACTTACTTACTTTATATTACGATTACCGAAGTGTGCTATGTAACCAGACTAAGTGAATGACTTAAGAACAAATTTTAATTATAATAGTTAACTTTTTTATGTTACATTCCTTTTGTTGAGTCAATGGGCAAATTCTAACATTGTTTAGGCTTTTGAGGAGAGCATTACGAGAGGTACTTTGCATGTACTGTAGAAGAGTTCTAGTACATTATATAAATTGTAACCACTGTAAGGGGTCATTGCTTAATTACGTAACACCGAAAATGACCGTTTTTGACCCACCCACCCTGTAACTCTCCGTAACGTTTCCCATCACCCACCCGCCCCAGCGTTACGTAATTATTGTTTCGAAAAATACTCTGCCTATGTGAACGTGCAATTATGATTCATATTTTCATAGTGATTTTTATGTGAATTATAATTTGAGAGTAGGCTAGGCTTAAAACATACAGAAAGTTTTATTTAAATAAATGACAGTCATGTTTGAAATGGAATTTTTTAAAGTTTTATTTCAAGAGCAAAATTTCACACACTGCTGAAAAGTATCAAAGACTAAATTGCTAATTGGGCCTAGTAATTAATCAAAATTAAGACAAACTAATTATTTGCTTAGCCTGGTCACTTCGAAGATCATTAATAAAAAATTGCTTGTTTTGTTGGTATCAATATTAAATGTGTGCATGTCCACTAAGAAAAACATGCTTGAAAGTGGTTCTTCCATGTTAGCTAGGAATCCTCTAATGAGAATTAGGCCCGCAACGTTAATTGTTCCATCGGTAACTATAAAAGATCCAAACAATTCGAACAGCTGTGTCCAGTTTACACAAATGGGAGAACAGAGATGGGAGAACAGACTGGAATTTAACTGGTGTCTGCTTCTGGATCTTCTTCATATACATAGGGCCTACTTTGGTTAAGTTTTTAAAAAAATTCACAAAGTTTAAACTTCGATCACATCATGTCTAAAGTGTCATTCGATGTTAATTTAAAATTACTTTATAACTTAACTTTTGGCAAAGGCGTTACGTAACGGTCAGCTCACCCCACGCACCCACGTAACGTCTCGTAACGTTTTCAATAACCCCACCCACCCTCAAGCATTATGTAATTATGCAATGACCCCTAACAGCTATTTTAAGTGTAAGGATCTTGAGTTCTGTTTTGCCTTGCATTATCACAATTTGTATTTCACATTTTCGTATGGATTTAATTTGATGAATTGTGACAAACACAAGAAACTTAATGTTTAGGTTAAATCTGAACTGGTAGTAAATTATTCTACTTCCACTGTTTTCTACATCTAAGTATTGCTAGAATAGCTGGATGAACTAATGGAACTGTATGCCTTTTCAGAAGTTAAAGAATTCTTGGTCTCTGCATTTGAATATATTTTGTAGAGACATAGTTGACTTGCTTGTAGGGACAGTTGAAATGGTGAATGTTGAATGCATTTGTGTACATGTCTTTTGTAGGGACAGGAGCAATGGCTGAAGTATCAACCATCATACAATGCATTCAAGAAAAACTTGAACAGATCAACTTCTCGGGAAATAAACAATGAATAAAATATGACAATGGCCAAAGCGACACTGCAGACTTTACTTGTTGTATCATGAATGACTCTAGCCAGGCGTACAACATACGCCATTGTTCTTGTGTTTGGTGTAGGTTTGGACAAGTATCATCGTAAATGATCATCATCGTAAACTGTTCTTCTAGAATTGTTATCATAATTATGCACACAAAAAATGAAAAGCCTAACTAGTCAAAGACTGTAATATGTTTGCAATGGTGAATGTTGAAGAAATGTGACAGGTCAGGCTATACAGAAATATTTGCATATTCTAGTAAACTCAAACACTATGCATTCATTTAGCTTGAAATTGTACAACGTTTAATACATGATGCTAGAGTACATGTACAAAACTGTACATGTACAAAACTGCACATGTACAAAACTGTACATGTATAAAACATTGCTTTATTTCAATGTTAAAACAATTGAACTTCTCTTCAAATTTGTGGCTGCATGTAAATCGGAAAATTCAAACTCAGGGTGTCAAACATTGCACGCAAAACTTGAAATCTGCATCAAGCAAATATCATGCACCTAAACAAGCAATGAAGCATTTTAAAATTCGAGTAATTCATCTCAAAGCTAACCATCATAAATGACATTTACTTTACCTAAATCCAGTTTAAATTACACGAAATTTACCCCAATTAGATTCCAAGTTATACAACACTTCCAGCATTAGAGAAATGCAAAAGTTTTTAATTTAAATAAAAGTAAGATCAACAGTTTAGATTAAAGACTATACAAAGCATCAACACTTTACCTGGCAAAAAAACTTGAAATGGTCATCAGTGAAAGTGACGCTCAAGACACAAACAAATGGCCAATCAGAAAAATCATCATTGTCTGGCAGGCGAATATGTATGCACAAAATTAATAGGTTCATCCATCAACATTAGTTTGTTGTGAAATTGTTGAGCATGGTCTTAATGTACTTCAATTGTCAGCAGTTGGACAAGGCGGCTAACTGGCATTGCTACAGCAAATAATTCATTCCAAAGTAAAAAAAACACCAAGTTAAGAAACCTAGAAAATCAATCACCACCACCGCCATACATGATATGAATGTTTGTACAAGTATATAATTATGTATCTAGACTTTCACCACGAGTGCATTTTAGGAATTCCTCAAAAGCACTGACTTTCACAACAAGTGCATTTTAAGAATTCCTCAAAGCATTGACTTTCACAACGAGTGCATTTTAAGAATTCCTCAAAAGCACTGACTTTCACAACGAGTGCATTTTAAGAATTCTTCAAAAGCATTACGAACACAGGTGTCTAAACGAACAGAATAGCTGTCTTACCATCGAAGAAGTAACTTGAGCACAGTTTAATGGAACAGCTTGAATGCCAATGGGGGAAATAGTGTTCTTAATGGATAGACCCATAGTATGAGAGCGCATGGTGTACTGATGATGTATGTGCACACATAATTATGTGTGTAGGCTATATAATCAGAAAACTAATAACACAGCCTCGGAAGTACGAAATATTTCACCTAACACTTTAATGACAAGAGTGTATAAAAGTTTGTTCAGGAAAAGCAATGCTGTTCGTTGATAAAATGTTGAATACTGTTATTCATTAATGAACAAGTTTTGTTTTGTTTTGTTTTTTATGTGCACTTGTTATAGCGCCCCTTCAAGCTCTTTCTACTCAGAGGCACTCCCGAATGCAGAGCGGACACTGCATCGGAGTTTCACGCCGAAGCGCTGAGCAATTGTGAGTGAAGAACTTGCCCAAGGTCCTTACGCGGCGAGGTGGATTCGAACCTCGAACCTTCGGCTTCAAGGCAACAACGCCACCACTACACCACCGCGCCCCCCAACGCCGGGTATGAAAGCTATCAAAGAGTTGATCAATAACACACAATAAGCAGACGTTGCTTTAATAACTAGAAGCATCACCACTGGTGGACTTCCACACACAAATGCAGAGCACAATGGATGGATTCACTTGCTGAGCCAATGCTTCAATTGTACGTACACAGCACCATGCATTTCTTAGAGGACTACAGCCATTCATAATTCACTTAAACAATTTTTATTCAAAACCATAATAAAATAAATGTTTTAATAAGGAAAATGTGAGTTGAGCACAAACTCTGTAATAACTTATAAGCTGGTTGAAAGTCATTATCAGAAATCCGTTCTCTACTGTATACGATCAAAGTGATTGAAATTTCATTGTGAACAGTCAGACCTAGAAAAATTAAATACGCTACAAGATTAAGCACATTAGAATTAGATTTTAAAACGTGTAAATTAGAATATTCAAATAATCAAACTCTGATTTTTAAATGTGACATTACTATAAAGATGATGATTAGTGAGAGAGAAAAAAACACTCAAAAGTAGTGTCACCTATATGCAGGTACTAGCGTGAGTCCTGCAGAGAAACACTGCCATTAAAACATGTTCATTATGATTAGTTTTGTCTAATTACACAGAAAACTTATTATAACGCCGGGTATGAAAGCTATCAAAGAAACCAACTTAAAATAACGTCCTGTTGCCAAATCTACATAAATAAAGAGAAGACTCTGTGTGTCTGTCTGTTTGACTGGGATGCATTTCCACAGTTTTCAGTTTTTCACTCCGAGACGTACACTACTGTGTAGGTCCCGGCATGAGACACCCTGGCGTTGCAGTAGTCAACTCACGTCAAAATAAGGCTGAGTATGAGAGATCTCAATTATGCCGAGTCAAGAGTAGAGCGGAGCAGTTGGATTCTCCCGAGAGAAAAGGCACATCCAAGAGATGGCTGCTATTTGAGGTTTAAGGGAAAATGTCGAGTCAAGGATGACTCCAAGATTTCAAACAACAGATGACATGGTGAGTAGAAAGGACGAACTAGAGAGTGAGAGGTTAGCACACTGCAGGAGCTTAGAGGTAGGATACATACAATACTATTGTTAGGAATGGACTTGGCATAAGCTCATACTAATACATACTCTGCATGATGCCCACGACACACAAGCAGGGCTGATGAGAGAAATTCCACGCCCCTGGGCAGAGCAGTCATCGGCCCCTAAACTATCTTAAGGTTTTATGAGAAAAAAATGTAAGGAACAAATTGAAATAATAAAAGTGCAGCCACAACCTAAGATATTATATTTATATACACAATATGATTTTACTCAGCCATTAATTTGAAGTTTAAACTGATTGTAGTTAATTCTCTTAAATAGTATATTTAAAAAGGTATAAATCCAAAACTTTGAATATATACTATGCTGCCCATACCCAAAAAAGTTGTCAGGCCCCTGGGCATTTGCCCACCCCTCCCTGTCCTCTCTCTCTCTCGGTGGTCCTGCACACAGGTAGAGGAAGGTCTTTGGAACATCACAGTGTCTAGCATAACAAGATGAAACATATTTTGCATAGCACAACTTCACATATGTTGAAAGCAACTCTCAAATTAATATATACAAACACCAGACAATAATGCGATCAATTTACAGGTCTACACTCTCTCGTGAAATTATACAGTGTGGCAGTAGACCAAAGTTGCTGTGCTTCAACAGACACTGTCTAGTGGCTTCCTGGCCACAATAACATCTGCTGTTGCTGGACAAAAGCATTAAGAGGGGGGCATAGGTCACTGGGATGGTTTCACTGGATGAAAGCATCGCTGTTCAAAGCGCTACAGGAAGGCACTGTTACTCATTGCAAAAGAGACAACTGTGCACAGTAATCATTGCTCATGCAATGATTAATGCCAGTATACACCAGTCATATTGATGACTACCAGCTTTGCAAAAGTTTCCTCTTGCCGTCAAATCTCATACGATAGCGGCCGTGACGTTGTCAAGTATTGCTTCTGCGACAAAATTCAGCTTGTTTGCCGGCTTCTCCAATTCAAATATGATGACCTCATTCTTGCCTTTACGAAGCAGAGGCTTTGGAATGTAGAGTGTCTGCTGGGGACCTACGTTCCAATATCTTCCCACATTGTATCCATTTATGATTGCTATTCCCTTAGTCCAGCGCCTCATATCAAGAAATGTATCCTGAAGATTGTGAATGGTGAAGTAACCCCTGTACGCTGATGGGTATTTTTCAGCGACGTACGGCTTCCACTGCTTGCATTTGGACAACGCAGTCAGAAAGTCATCGGTAAAATCCAGCGATATGTGTTCCCAGGCTGATAACAATTTTTCATTTACGGTAACTGTGCCCTGGAATCCTCGTCGCTGTTCGTCTAATTTCCATCCATTCACACGACCCATGTTCTCCACAAGAATTTCCAGACGGTTTTCTTTGTTCTTTAACAAGTTCAGTTCGATAAGAATGCTCTCACTTAGGTTGGTCGTCAGGCTGTTGAAAATCACCTTCACCAGTTGACCGTTGAGAAACACTTGAGCTCGGTTCTGGATGTATCCTTGAAGAAGCAGAGTATTGCCAAAATCAAACGTGGTTCTGTAGAGAATCCACCCAAACGATTGTCCACCATGGTTGTGGATGTTCAGGAATTCCATGAACACAGGACTGGGCAACGTCACCGATTTATGCAGCAGTAAGGTAGCAAAATCATCCATCCTCAACACATCGGAAATCACGAAAGTTCCGTATGCTGTCTTCGGCGGATTTCGAGGAATCAGCGGCAGGGAATTCTGAATCAACTTGTGCTTGAGCAATAGAAGTCGCAGAGCTTTATATTTAGTCGGGTGGCAGTCTCCACTTTCCGACACCAGCGCATCGTAGTCGTAGCTTGTTGTTGTTGGAAGATACCGGTGCTGCGGATTTCCATCATACGAGGCTCCGTTCCAGAAGCCAAAGTTTGTGCCACCCACAAACATGTAGAAATTAATGGAGGCATTCATCGACAGAATTACATCAACGGTCTTAATGAACTCGACTACAGACATTGTGTGATGCCGCTCTCCCCATGTGTCAAACCAACCAGGCCAGAACTCCATCACCATGAGCGGCCGATTTGGCTGAAATTTCCTTAAACGTTCGAGTGACTGAAGAGGATATTTGTTGAAATTCACAGTTGCAAGCAAACCTGGCAATGAACCACGTTCAAGCCTCTCAGGACTAAGAGGGTCTGATGTGAGAAGCAACTCCTTAATTCCATGTTTTTCGTAAAGACTGACCAAAAAGCTGAGATAATCGTCGTCGTGATCATAGTTTCCGAATTCGTTTTCGATTTGAAATGCTATAACTGGTCCACCGTTTCTGTATCCATACTTGACGAGATGTGGCAGGAGCTGATGAAAATAGAGCTCCACCCGCTCCAAATATGGTTTATATTTCGATGTACGAACAGTCATGTTAGGATCATGAAAAAGCCAACTAGGCAGGCCTCCCAAATCCCACTCGGCACAAATGTACGGCCCTGGACGCAAGATCATATGTAAATCCATCTTCTGAACAAGTTTTATGAAAGAGAAGAGTTTCCATCGGCCAAAGAAGTTAAACTTTCCACGAGTCTTCTCGTGAAGATTCCAGGGAACGTAGGTAGTGACGGTGTTCAGACCAGCAGCCTTGAGTCGCTCCAAGCGGTCGATCCACTGGTGTGGTTGAGTTCGAAAGTAGTGGAAAGACCCGCTGAGTATTCTAAACGGTTTGCCGTCGAGGTAAAACTGATCTGTATCAAAGGTGAGTGCATGGTGCATGTGCTTGTGCCTTGGATGACATATTCCATCAACGCAAAACTTTGATTTTGATGTTCTCTTCAGTTTTGCCCTTCGGCTCACATTTGCAAGGTGTCCCATCTCAAGTGATCTGCCCACAGAATCAGAATGGATGACCGCAGACATCTGCCATGCCACATATCCAAGCACACCCAACAGCAGAACTATGATTAACGACTTTCGCATTTTTCTTGTCATCTGTGTGATCTGGTGTTCACTACAGAAAAATTACATTTAAAATAATGCAAATTTATGTTAAAATATATTATTATCCAAAGTCTTATTAGAATAAGACTACTGCTTTATTTAACAGTCTTGTCTTGTCTTGTCTTTAACCATCCTCGATTCGAGGGCTGGTCGCTTCATGGACATGCTTTCGCCACTTTTTAACAGTACTCAGTATTTAACAGTACTATATCAAAACAAACATATTACTAAATAGTCAAAAAGGCACACACTCTTACTGCATAACATAGTATTAATTTATGGCAGTCAAGATTTTAGTGCCAGGATAACTGGATACAGCAAGACTGGTGAACAGAATTAGAGAATGCGGAAAAGCACAGAGTTCACTTGGCATATGAATTTTCTTTTAAAATCGTTGCATGATTTTCAGCAAGCGAACTAGTGTCCCCTAGTCTTTATCTCTAAATTGCTCAAAGATTAGGCCTACCCATAATGCTCTTATAACATACGGTAAAACAAGCAACGTGTAGTATTTTCCCTGTGTGCAGGGTTCAAAGTATGGGTGGACGGTCATGAACGTCGTCCATCCACTGATTTTCAAATCTGAACGCCGTCCTGCCCCTTATTTCGCCAGCACATACTGAAAAGGGCATACCTGGGAACGGCGGTCCCAAATTCTGAAACATGTATTTTCGTCAGAGGAAGAGCCAACTACAGTTAAGGCGGCATTTATTCACTTATTTTCTTCATTCTTTACTTAGGCCTACTCACTTACTTACGAGCTTCTCGGGCTTTTTACGTCATTGTTTACGTTGTTTTGACGGCATTCCATTGGGAAATAAATCAACCGGACGTGTCGTAATAGCGCGGTGTATAGGATGGGCGCATATAGAAACCACGCTTGAGAAATTGAAGCTGGATGAAGACCTTTTACAAGTGAAATGGAGGCTGGATTGATGAAAAAACGCAAGTGAAATAGGAGCTGGATGAAGACCTTTTACAGGTGAAATGGAGGCTGGATTGACGACAATAACGCATAAGAAATAGAAGCTGGATGAAGGTATTTCTAGATCTGAAATAGAAGCTGGATTGATGAAGAAACGCTTAAGAAATGGAGGCTGGATGAAAAACCCACACTTTTTGCCCATCCAATACTCCGCACTATCGATTTATGGAATTTCATAATTTGGGACCGCCGTTCCCAGGTATGCCCTGAAAAGTTAAGTAGCTTCCAGGCACTTCTTTCTTACACTAAGGCTAAGCGCTGCCTGTATGTAACATGATTTATCACTGTATCGTTTCTTAACTTTATGCCTACGTTGCGGGGGTAATTCTGCATCTGAAATGTATAATGCACTAGTTACATGTACACATTGTACATGTTCTCGCAACTGCATAACGGTACTGTGTGGAGAAAGCCCCATTAGAATAAAAAAATAAATATAATTAATCTTCAAATGGCCTACTCGAACGCAGTTGCAACACCTACAACAGCTTATTCGAAGGAAAATGTGCACAATTTACCAAACTTTCAAACTACGCTGGTAGGAAACTAATATTCTAATAATTGATCGGAATCAGCAATTTCACAATTTTGTTTATTATTGTTGATCTTCTTGTAATTAAATGTAAATAAACACCTCTCGCGTTTCCAATATGTAACACAACCAAAGAAATATTATCGTGCTGAGTGTACACCTCGATGAGAGTTGCCAAATAAGTAAATTTCGCGTAGCGCCATCTGGCATTATACCAATAAATTGCTCCGCAACAAAAATAATATTGAATCTTTAACATTGCTGCTTTGTCAAAGAATAGAAACTAGGGTTCTCAACCTGGTATTATTCAACTATACAATTTAGATAGCATTGTGCAACATAAATAAAATATAAATATTTTAAACTTCTTGATAGATGATACCAAAGAACCTATGTTGTAGCCTATATTCGTTTAATTGAAAATCAGACAAATACTGATGACATAGCCTACAATCAATTTTTAATCCTATAGACCGTATGTATGTATGTATGTATGTATGTATGTATGTATGTATGTATGTATGTATGTATGTATGTATGTATGTATGTATGCATATATACATGTATGTATATTTGTATGTATATATATACATGTATGTATGTATATACATGTATGTATGTATATATGTATGTATATATATATATATGTATGTATGTATATATGTATGTATATATGTATGCATATGTATGTATATATGTATGTATATGTATGTATACATGTATGTTTGTATGTATATATGTATGCATGCATGCATACATGTATGTATGTATATAAATATATACATGTATGTATGTATGTATGTATGTATGTATGTATGTATGTATGTATGTATGTATGTATGTATGTATGTATGTATGTATGTATGTATGTATGTATGTATGTACGTATGTATGAGCGACTGAATATATAATTTATATTATATTATGACTGTATCACTCTGGCTGAATAGCCAATAATAGCCCGATACAACCCATGCGCGCAGCTGAGTCGGTGCAGTGCGGCTGCAGTCGAGTCCGGCTGTTATGACGGTCGCCTCGTGACGGCGCAGGCGGCAACACATTATGAGCAGCCGACCATCCGACCGACCATCGTGACTTTGGTTGAGTCTGTCTTTGACTTGATTCATATCCTGCCTTAACTTTTAATTGTTTGCTCGTACATGCGCCTGCGTGGCCTACATTTGAAGAAAAGTCGACGGAGGAATAATATTCCATTAGAGACTGTCGCTTGTCGCCTGCGTATTATATTATTGCGATCTTTTCAGTTACATCGATTCAGATCGAAAAGTCTCGGCGATGTTACACCTCTAGGTGAGTACAACTTATAAGATGGACATAATCATAGTACTACATGATTATTAGAATTATCATAACAAGGACATGAATATGGGTGCGGTGGTGTAGTGGATATGTTCATTACCTTGCAGCCGGAGGGTCGCAGGTTCGAATCCACCTCAAGCCGCATCATAAGGACCTTGGGCAAGTCCTTCACTCGCATTTGCTCAGCGCTTCGGCGTGAAACTTCGATTCAGTGTCCGCGCTGTAGTCGGGAGCGCTTCTGAGTAAATTTCTTGAAGGGGCGCTATACCAGCTAGGTGTACATGTAGGCCTATACATGTATACCTGAATAAATAACTGAGTATACGACTTAATAATTATGTGTACGTCTGTCGTCTAATTATTAGGGTTTAGCTAACAAGTTCTCAATAAACTTGACATACTTATACATCATAATACATACATCTTTCAATGCATCGCAGCGTTTAATCTTTATATAGGCACGTACCTCTTGGGGTGTCCCCAGGAATGACATCCCCCAGAAATCGATAGCTGTTGTTTACATGTACTAGGCCTATGTACTTAACAAACTGACCACCTGAAAATTGCACAGCGTAGCATCGATATACTAAAAAAGGTCATCAGATTTTCAAGTATAGGCCGAGAATTTACTAGCCATCCGGGAGACTGAAAAGGTCGTCACAAAAAATTAGGGGGACAGTTAAGGGTGTCGTCGGTGTCTTCCTCATCAAATGGCCGCTTGTCCCGCCCCAAGAAACCTGAATACCACCCCCCCCCCCCAAATGAAGCGTTACTAAATATCTAAGCGCTAGCACCAGCTCATTCCCGAGCGCTGCGTCATGTTAGAGGGTTGTAGGCTGCTGAGATGCGAAGTGAAGATATGGTTGCCTAAATGCCAGAAAGAGCAGAAGGCAGAGGGAATTAACCGACTGGGGCGAGAGAAAGCACCGTAAACCAGTTGCCCCTTAAGCCCCCAGCTGGGTACAGCGCATACTGGGACGAGAGAAAGAAGCCAGCACCGTAAACCGGTTGCCAAGCCCAAAGCTGGATACAGTACATATAATATATATATATATATATATATATATATATATATATATATATACGCCAGTATGACATACGATGTGACGACTGATATGGGAGGAGGGCGCTGCATCACGTAGGCTAACCACGATTTGGTGGACTTGCGTGCAACATGACACTTTGCCAGACGTTTGAACGCGGTTTCGATCCATCATCCATGGCTGTAGATCCTGCTTGTAGGCCTACTACCGCTCCCCACCCCTCCCCATATAGGCATAGGACTATAGGCACAGGTCGCTGTTGAGATTAGCCTGCAGCCTAGTGTCGTCGATATAGAGAAGAGTAAGAGGCCTCCACTCGAGGATATCTGGATATTAATCATCGCCGACAGCCATAGCATCACAAATGTGGACGTCTCAGATTGTAGGCCGTGCATCATACATGCATCAAACGCTTACGTAGGCCTACGTGAGATTGGAATTAACGCACCATACGTACATTCCATGAGTCGTTTTGTCTCGTTTTACAGTTGCGCTAAGCACATATGATCCGGAACTTGTAATCTCACTTCTCCTCCTCTTTCTCCTCTTTCTCCTCCTCTTCCTCCTCCTTTCCCTCGTCTTCCTCGTTTTCGTCCTTTTAGCTGTTCATGGTCCTCCTCCTCGTCCTCCTCCTCTTTCTCCTCCTCTTCCTCCTCCTTTCCCTCGTATTCCTCCTCTTCGTCCTCTTAGCTGTTCCTGGTCCTCGTCCTCTTCTTTCTCCTCCTCTTTCTCCTCCTCTTTCTCCTCAGGCCTCTTCCTCCTCCTTTGATTTTGATTTTGATTTCCCTCGTCTTCCTCCTTCTTTTCGTCTTCGTCCTCTTAGCTGTTCCTGGTCCTCGTCCTCTTCTTTCTCCTCCTCTTTCTCCTCCTCTTTCTCCTCAGGCCTCTTCCTCCTCCTTTGATTTTGATTTTGATTTCCCTCGTCTTCCTCCTTCTTTTCGTCTTCGTCCTCTTAGCTGTTCCTGGTCCTCGTCCTCTTCTTTCTCCTCCTTTTTCTCCTCCTCTTTCTCCTCAGGCCTCTTCCTCCTCCTTTGATTTTGATTTTGATTTCCCTCGTCTTCCTCCTTCTTTTCGTCTTCGTCCTCTTAGCTGTTCCTGGTCCTCCTCCTAGTCCTCCTCTTCCTCCTCGTCTTCCTCCTGCTCCTCGTCCTACTCCTCTCCTCTTCCTCCTTCTTTTCCTCCACCTCGCAAAAACATGCACCATTGCTAGATTTGTTTCCCTGGTGCTAATAATTTCTGTCAAGCGTTTCGGCCTAAAATAATTAAATAACTGTCTTATTTACGAGACAAACTCTAAATTGATCCCAAAAAATGCAATAACAACACGCCAACGTGTCAAAATCTGACATGTGGTGACACGTGACATACATTAATTGTAGGCCTATATGTCAGGGCAAATGGTCATAGGGGCCTATCTATGTCCGACCCAGATTATTGTTGACAGTAATAATTATTCTCGTGTTTCGTTGACATGCAATAACAAATATTGCCTATAATATTTAATATATAATATATAACATATATATATATATATAGTCTAGTATAGGCCCTATTTTACTATAGTTATATGTATAAATATATTAGCCTATTATTGCATGCATATAATGAGGGCATCATATATATCACTTGAGACTTGAGTAGCAATGGACTTGGCAAATGACCGAGGACAACGGGAGTACGGGACCATTTGATTGTACCCATCGCCGCTAAATGGTTGGTCTATGCATATGTGTGTATAGCAGCGTTTCCCAAACTTTTTGGTCCACGGAACCCTTCGTGTCCTAATATTTTCGGGCGGAACCCCAATCGCAACTAAGCGCATTGAATCATGCTGAACGCACGGTAGTGGTACCAGAGGCTACTAATAATTATAAGCCTACATACCTAAATACACTAAATTTTAGAGGGTTTATTTTTCGTACAATATCATGAAAGATTAAATTGCACCGTTTTAAAAACCACGATTTGTGGATCCTACTAAGAGTATGCCCTACATGAGGTTAGAATGTGAAGGATCATTGGAATTCTGCTTCATTCGTGATAGGTCAATTAGAAGTTCGTAGCCACCGTTAGAAGAGTTGGCTGCTTTTCATCTTAATTGAGTGGTTTCGTATCCTATTATCGTAATTCATGAAAAGGAAGCATTTAACCAAGTTCGCTTTCAGTCGTGAAAATTATTTGCAATTTCTGAACGATGGTTTTCTCGAGATCCATTAAAAATTGTGTGAGTTTGGAAGCGTTCCAAGTTTCTAAATTAAATAAAACAGGTTAGAACCCTAGCTACCGTGCGTAAAAGTCACTCAATTTTGGCAAATTTTCACACAAACAAATGAAAATCACTATTTGTTGCTACTGCTACAAGATCAGACTTGGCGATTCTTTTTAAACTTGCGTTTTACGGTGACAAAGATGACTGCGTCTCTGTTCAGACTAAGGCCCAAAGCTCTGACCTACATGTACGTTACGTTCAGCAGTGATGTCTGACCTTATACAAACTACATACTATGATACTAGGCTAATTATTGGATTGCTTATAATCACTGAAAGGTTGGGTGAGGACAAAACACAAAAGATGACTGACGCTAGTTTAAAACTTCCAGTGCATTTTCAAAAGCTACTTGAAATGTTGTATTGCAGAAAAATTTCTTTTTTTCTCAACTTCTCGCGGAACCCTTGTGCTCGCCCCGCGGAACCCTTGGGTTCCGCGGAACCCAGTTTGGGAAACGCTGGTGTATAGTATTATACATGTATATATATATATATATCTGTAGATATATAATGTGTTGGTGTGTGTGCGTGCGTGCGTGCGTGTGTGTGTGTCACATTAAATTTAATATCCTTTGTTTATAGTAGGCTATGTCCAACATAATTATGAGTGACCCTATATAGGCCTGGGCCTAAGCACGTGATCGTCAATGATCGTCATCCAAGATTAGCCTACTAACAGCAAATGAGCAGTCTGTGTGCAATCATGAAATTGAAAGCGTGACAACACGTTGACTTATAGAAGTGATTAAGAATTGATCTGCTCTCTCACCCGCAAGTCACCAGAAACCATTCTGCAATCTGCCTGCGTGGTTTACGCCGCCCATATATTATGCTTAGCCTAGCCCTATAAAATAGGCTTATACATGTATGGCGCATGAATAGGTCTATCAATGTCTATGGCATGGAATTCCAGGGATAAGTTTGAGTAAGCTTGTAGCCTTTTATGACTGAATGGAGTATGGTTATTGGGGAATAGGACCTACAGATCCCAAAATGAAACAGATCCTTCTTACACAGGTAACATGAAGTAGGCCTATAGTTGCAAAGTTGTAACGAAATGGCATATTTCATATTTAGGCCTATTATAATAGGCCTAAATATGAAATAAAAACAATAATTATTGTTTTTATTTTACGGACATTTGGGCTGTAGAAAGTAGAGGCAACCAATTGACCTCTTCACGAGACAGACAGACAGACAGACAGACACGCAGACAGGCAGGCAGGCAGGCAGGCAGGCAGACAGACAGACATAATTTACAGAGCTGTGTGCAGAAAACAGCCTATTTGTTTGTAATTCTGTCAAAGCCCTGTAAATTGTAATTGACCTTGTAATAATTGCCGTTTAGCTTATAAGTACTTGCTATTCGGATTTATAATCAAGTCTTAAATTCATTGGAAGTAGCATTCGTCTCACGTGTATGTGTTTATGTGAATTTCAAGTGATGGCTTTAACAGTCAACAGCTTCTCTGAAGTCCTTTCGAGAGGTAACGATACACAGGGGCTTCTATCCCTATACATGGCGGGCGCAGCTTGCGCCCAGTGAAAAATAGGGGGGGGGATCAGAAGACAGCCAAAATTCACGTAGGTTGGGGGGGAAGGTCGGACATGGACGGCAGCGTTCAATCTAGGCATCACTAGGAGGAAGATCCTCCCAGAAAATACTTCCCCTCCATATAAATTTGGACAAAATGGTAGGCCTAATGGTTTATAGCAAAATGTATACACTTTATACACTTTGAGTTTTTAGTTTGGCTACTATCTGCATTCTTGAATTATATGAACTGCTATAACAGCTATAATATACCATAAAATTCCCTATTACATGATTATAATTATGTTTTTACTATTTTAATAAATAATACAGTCATATTATAATTGAAAAAAACAATGTTAATACAAATACTATTTTGCACAACCAGTGGCGTAACTACGGGGGGGGCAAGGGGGGGCAGCCGCCCCCCCAAATGAAAGGGCTGCCCCCCCAGCTGCCCCCCCAATCCCTGCGTTTGTTTTACTTTTTACTCTTACGAGTGATAAAGAATTAAACAATGTTATATAATTTCTGACTTATTTTATTTTTTATACAACTTCCTGTACAACTTCTTATAGGGTGGGTGATGGGAAAGTGGGACAGGCCACTATAGTGCACTGTGGGACAGACAAGCTAGTGAGGCTTGCTTGCGTATTATGTCCAATACTGTTATACATCCAAAATCTAAAAATACATAGTCTATGGCAATATACCGATGCCGATGCACGCTTTAATTGCCAACGGTAGCCACCCCATCATTTTAAGCTGCCACCCCACTGCCCCCCCCCCCCCATGAAAAAATAGCTGGCTACGCCACTGTGCACAACTAAATGGCTTCTCTCCAATGTTATCTTTCGAATTTCAGAAAGTAAAATTTGGTCCTTGAACACTTAGTAAAGCAACGTCATTATTACGTGGGCTTACAATGTAGGACCTAGATTGTATTTTATTGTATTGCATTGTGCTCTAAAAATTTATGTAGCGCCTCTCGAGTGCACAGTGATCAGAGGCGCAAAATATATGGCTGCCAAATTTTGGCAGCAATTCATCCACTGAAATACATGTAGTAGAGTAATTTTGCTAAGAGGACAGCTTAAAATGCTGAAATTGCAATGCGGAAATTGCAAAAAAAATTATGGGGAGGGGCACATTCCCTCCCCACACCAGGTCCCTTCTCCGCGCTACACATGCTTCGGCGATCGTCTGCTGGTTGCTCGTTTGTCCCCCTCCAAACAAACCTTCATTCCCACGCTAGAGGAGGGCATGCGCTAGATTACATTATATTGCATACATAGAGGAAGACCGGTCCAGAAAAGGGGGGGAAAGAAGATGGATTGCGCCCGGTTGCTTAGGGGGGATAGAAGCCCCTGACGATACAGGCCTGAGTGGAGGGCCAGAAAGGCCTAAGCTAGGCTAAGCATGCGGCCTATGGCAGTGAATAATGCTTTACACTCAGTAGCATGCTGACTGCGTTTCTGTGTATCAGTGAGGCAGTGCCGGCGCCAGGATTTCAGTTTTGGAGGGGCTGAAGCCCGCGGCCAAATTATCCATTTTCGTCGCCAAAATTTCTGACGACCTTTTTTTTTTTTTTAGTCATCGATTAAAATCGTGGATATTTCAATAAAATAATTCAGATGGTCATTTTTTTAGGGGGGGCTGAGCCTCTTGTAGGGGGGGCTTAGCCCCCCCAGCCCCCCTAGCGCCGCCACTGCAGTGAGGATGTGGTTTAAGCGTCAAGCTGTAAAGAATCCAGTGAAGAGACATGTAGGTCTACTTGTGAAACTTGACGAAGTGTTTGGTTAAGTGTTAAGTGATTTCTGTTAGAACTGCCAGGGCGGACAATTCGACAGGTTTATGAAGATTTTAAGAATAAGTAGGACTACAGTTAAAGTTAAGTTAGAAGAGTTATTTTGTTTAGTGGTAGGCTACACAAGTCTCAAAGTGTTTGCAGATGAGGTAATCTTTTGGTTCAGCAATTAGTGATTGCAGAGGTCTTTATATTTCACTTTTTTATTTCTTAAACTAGTTCAACAAAGACTTTAATTGTGTGAAATAGCCTATGTGCACTGTAGGCCTACAGACCTAATCAAAACAATTACTGATTGAACTAATAAATTAAAACATTGGTTAATTGAACAGCTGTCACTGACGGATATAACTTACTTTACATGAGAGAGACAAAGAGAAGTAAAAAATGATGTCAACCAAAGGAGCACCACAAGTTGTCAGTATTATCGGTAAGAACTAATTAATTCCTTTTAAATTATGATAAAAAAATTCAATTTTAATTTATGAATTGTGCTGTGATGTTTTTAAATGCAACAATACCACTTGATCAGCTGCACATTCCAACCGTTGGCCTAAAGTCTTGGTATGTCACAGAACACGTCAAAGTTTTTAAGTCTCAAACTTTCAAAGGTTTCGCATCTCTCGGTTTTGTATAGCGCAGGCTTCTAAAGGCAATGATAATGCTTGAACATTTTTTCACTCATTCATTGACTTCCCGTAGTTGCTATTTTCCTCAACTTCCAGCTATTAATTCGATTCAAGTGTATTTTTAATTATAATGTTACTTGTTAGCCTTCTTGTCATGTGTAGTCAAGTGTATAGTGTAGGCCTATCTAGATTTTTCTTTATGTAGTAAATATGCACTGGAGACAGCGAAGAGGCATTGCTCATGTTGCTCTATTAGCTATATATTGGTTGGATTAGCGATATTGTTTTTGTGGTAAATGTCGTCAAGTTTTTGCTTCAGTTTCAAACTCTATTCTTTGTGAATCTCTCGATCATGTTGCCATTATTGTTGTTTAGGATTGCAGTAATCTTTGTTTTTAACTATCTTATTATCTATTTTGGACATCTGATTATCTTTCTCTGGTCTTCCAAAGACTAATAAAACTGTTACTGATGAATACATTTTCCGATGCTGAAGCTGGATTTGTAAACTCTCCTCTCTTATCTTTTTGTTTAATCACTTATTTCACTTCGTTCTCAGCTAAAATAATAGAAACCATTCTTTGAAATTGTTTATCGTACATCTGCGGCTCTGCCTTTGTTCTGTGGATTGATCCACAGGATATTAATTAATCAGATTACAGCTTGCTCTTGTTGTGGCATCAAAGGATGATGGCTTGTTCATTAGACACTGGCAGGGGCGCCCGCAGGCGTACGCACTTACGCAAGTGCGTACAGCAGCGGCGCCCGCAGACGTACGCACATAGGTAAGTGCGTACAGCGCGATGACCCAAAAGGTATGTTTTAAGGAAATTCTAGGTTGACGACTAAAAAAAAAAAAAAAAAAAAAAAAAAAAAGTCATCAGTTTTTTCGGCGTATAGAAAAGGTATGTTTTTGGGAAATTTTTGGTTGATGACTAAAAAAAAAAAGTCAGTTTTTTCGGCGGCCTAACGAAACTTTTTCCCTGTTCGCCCCTCCATCGAAAATTTCTGTGCGTACAAGAAAAAAATCCTGCGGGCGCCGCTGGACACTGGTGCAATATTTAGCAACTACTAATTAAGCAATTTATTTATAATGTTCATTATTGCTGTTAGCATTGTTGTTGTTGTTGTTACTGTTGTTATTCAGCAACCCTGCTGTTACTGAACTAAGGGCTCTAGTTTCTATGCATTCTATTTTTATAGCTGTTGATGTTATTCTGTAACATGCTGAGTATTGTAAACTCTCTGTTCTAAGGTACGATTTGCCTGACTGATCACTGAATCATACCAAAGTTCTACCTGATTTTTGATATCCTGCATATAAGTCTTAATAATTTTATTGAATAACATGGACTGCTAGGCATTTGAAGCCATACATTTTTGTGTTAATTGGTATTACTTATCTCTTATGTATTTTCTTAGTTTATGGAGCAAAAGGACTGAAGCCAAAGAAGGGTAAGAAGATCTAAAAACTCATCATCTCAATGATTCCAATATGCCCGTTCATCCATCCTTCCATTCCTCTATCTATTTATGTATAAATTCACCCTTCATCTATTTTTGCCTCCATCCACCCACACATTTCTCCATTACCCATACATCCATTCACCCATCACCCATCTGTTCATCCATCCATCCATCCATCCATCCATCCATCCATCCATCCATCCATCCATCCATCCATCCATCCATCCATCCATCCATCCATCCATCCATCCATCCATCCCTCCCTCCATCCATGCATGCATGCATGCATGCATGCATGCATACATACATACATACATACATACATACATACATCCATCCAAGCCTTCACTTAATCATCAGGGGCGGTATGTACAAGACACGGCATAAGGCTATCGATGTTTAGTGCCTAAACGCGACTTAGTAATTCCCGATATAGCCATTGGAATGCACCCGCTATATGTAGTTCCATTGATTGAACATGAAATGTTTCTGGCGTTGTATAATATGTATATGGACGGATTTTTCAATTGGCTCTAAATAAATGTTTAATTACACAAACAGGATTGAAGTATAAATGTTTATCCCTCTTGTGTTGTTGTTGTTGTTGTTGTTGTTGTTGTTGTTGCTACTGTGATGTGATGAGTGATGACGATATTTAAATGAAGACTAAAACACCAATATCAGGTTTATAATATGTCTGAATCCCTTTATAAAGTCCATCGTGTGAGTTATTGGTACGTAATGCTGAACAACGGTTAGTCTGAAGTTTTCTCTCAAGGATTTAATTTCACGTCTGGCTGATTATATTATTCATCTGCAGTTGTGACCCCCATCTGTGAATTCCTGAATAGCAATGAGCGAAGGGTCAAAGGTTGTTTCGAAATTGAAGCCAAACAGAGCAGCGCCTGAAAGTCATGTTTGGTGGCATGAAGCCAATGTTAGTGTGCAGTGCATTGCCATGCAAATGCATTGCCATGCAAATGCGCTCAGCTTGCACCTGTGTGCAATTTACACAACCATCTGAGTCTGTCATTGGGGAACATGGAGATCAGCTGGGCATTTCCCAGCTCTGCACTGTAGTAGGCCTCTGACTTTCAGTAATCATCTCAAATCCTTTCATTTGTAATTCTACATGCTGAGTCAAACACTCCTGTAGTTATGTCACTCGCTCGCAAACACGCACACACATGCACGCAAGCACACATCACACTCGCAGAGACACACATCATTGCACCAGTATTATTTACACCTGCCAAGCATACACCTGCTAAACACCTTGAGGCTCAAACCTATATATGACTGCACATTGCTAACCTTGAAACTGTGTAAATATGTTACATGTTCTTTGAATTATTATCCTCGCAAACAAGGCGTGATATAATTATTACTGTTCTCAAGTAAGAAGCTTGAAATCTTTTTTTTATCTCAAACGCTCTAAATGCGGGTGAATACGTTGACATTGATAAGTGAGTTGTCAAGATCCAGTGTAATCTTGGAACTCTGCTGTTCTCTTTCAGTGTTACTTATCTTTGGTGTTACTTTTGGTGTTGCTTTTCAATGGTAGACCTACAGGTAGCCTATTGTGCTGTCTTCTGTCGCTGTTTATTTCTGGTGTTATCTTTTCAGCTCAAATTTGCAGTGTTACTTTTCAGTGGTATTTTTCAGCTGTACTCTTCCGTCTCCTTTCACTGTTACTTTTCACTGCTACTATAGCCTGGTTTTCTCTCTTTCAACAGATAAGCACAAGTTCTGTGTCATCTTTGGAATTGGAAAGTCGAAATTTCGAACGGATATTGTTGAGGATCTATTTGACAATCCGGTTTTCAACAAGGAAATTGAAATGTAAGAATTTTACCGCCTACCATGACTCATAGGCTACATTTACCCATGCCACTTATGGAATTCTGCTTATGCATTGCATAACATGTACTATTAAAGCAAAAAATTTGAATTAGGTTCACTTGCAATTTTATGAATAAAACAATATTTATACAGTAATTTTGCATGTTATACTAAAAACTATGCAGACTACATGTTAATATGCCACAATATTTAGCTCTTTTATAAACTACTTAAGACATTCCTTTTTGACCGGGCCTGGGTCGGGAGCACCTCTGAATAGTTATCTTAAAGGGGTGCAGTATAAGTTTCATAGATAGATTGCTTGGCATAATAAAGCTGAAACATATCTGGATCTAATTTTCATATCTAATTTGCTGTCATAATGAAAACTTGCCTGTGTATATATAACTCTGCACTACAAGCACTCAGTTATTTTTCTGAAGGGATGATTAAGTCTCAACAATATTATACAATATATATATATATATATAAAATAATATAAATATATGCTGTATAATAGTTTTTTATTTTGGATCTTTTAGAACAGTGGATAGCCTTGATCAAGAGCTAAAGTTCAAAGTCACAGAAAAGCATGAGAAGGATGTTCTAGGTCAAGTTGTCGTTCAACTTGATGAACTTGGAAATCACAACACCAGCTCTCCCCATAAAGTACCCCTTCGGCCGCATAAGAAGTGTCCGACCCCCAACGGGTTGCTGATCTTCGAGGCGTGGATAACGGCTAAAAAGGTCGAGAAGGTTCCTTCAAAGTCGAGCTCCATGGAAAGCCTCAAGTCCATCAAGTCGCTCGGACTGTCGTCGGGTTTGAAGAAACTCAAAGATCGCATCACGACTTCGAGCAAGTCGTCCGACAGTAAGAACAAAAAGAATTCGTCAGAGTCTTTGTTTACGTTGAAAACGCGCAACGCAATCTCGTGTCAGGACGTGACGAGAGAATCGCCGTTCTACATCCCGACCGACAGGAGGAGTCTGCATTCGGATGCGGTCGACTCGTACGATGGTCTCGACACGATATCCGAGTTCTCCGAGGATTACCAGAAGCGCAATTCCTCGAACCTTGAGAAGGTCAGTGAGTTCATCTGCCCCAAGCCTGAGGTGACAAGTGTTTCACCAAAGTCAGGACCAGAGACCGGAGGGACGGTCCTGACGATCCGAGGGTCGAACCTTGGTCAGAGTCAGGAGGACATTGGAGTGCTGAACATCTGCGGGTCAGATGTTCTGGCTACGCTTGAGTACATATCGCCGTGGAAACTGCAGTGTGAGACGGTTCCGTGGAAGGCGTGCATTGGCGGGATCGTCATTGAGACGCTGTCTGGAGGGCGCGGACTCTCGCTGGTTGAGTTCGCCTTTTCCGAAGTGGAAAAGCGAAAGACTTCATCGGTGAGCGACAGAACCTCCCTGCACAGCATACCAGAAGATGTCGACAGCACAGAGATGTATGCGAGTAGGTATGAAGATGCGTTCAATGCAAGTGGCGTTGGTTTTGCAGTTTCATACTCAGACAGTCTACCTGATGAAGTTACGTCAGTTGGTGCGGGCACCACACCTGACATTCCATCAGATTCACGGTTGAAACCATCAGCTGAAATAAGTGACCAGCAGAACGAGGAGGACGCAATTGTCAGCTTTTCAGCCAAAGAAGAGAGAATGACTATGGATAATGAGTCAGAGGGATCTTCCAGCCAAAAAGAGAAAGACGTGATGAAAGGAAAGGTTGGCAAGACATCCATGACTCAATCCGAATTTGAAAATTCAGAATCCATCTCGGAAGAAACGACCAACCAGGAAAACAAAGGTTCCGCCAAGTTCCGCTCGCAAGCAGAAAAACAGAAGACAGATGGACATTCTGCGGTGGATAACAAATCAAAAGAGTTGGTCCAAATCAACATCATTCCTACTTCGCCTGACCCTGAAGTACGACAAGAAAAGCTGGATAACAGATCAATGGTGCTAAATGGTGCGGCTATTAAACAACCACCGCCGATTGGTGAGATCCAACCAATGAGAATGGATGACTCCTCCTCCATGTCGTCATCCAATCCATCCACCGGATATTCCGCTCCTCGTAAACCTCCGAGACATCCAGAAAAGCAGATTTACGCACGAAATGGCGTAAATGAAATGTCACAGTTGTCGTCTCACCAAACAAAGTTCATCCAGGTTGGTTTAAGAAATTATGCCTCAAGAAATACGTCATCACTACTAACACCGCAGCCTCCTCTACCACAACCACCCCTTAGATTTTCAATGGGATTTATAGCCTCTGCCATCACCACTACCATGTCCACAACCATTACAAAACTCGAGCCCGTCAATTTGTTTGCCATTGTAATTTAATGCAATCTAGAAAGCATTTTTGATGTCATATCATTGTGAGGGAAACTTCATTATTTTCACCATACGCATGGTCAGACAAATTCCGAGGAAGAAAACTGGGCGTGTTTTAATCGTAGACCGATATCCACAATGAATTTCATTTATCATCCGGGTCTCAAAGGAATTTGTGTCAGCCACAGGAATAGAGCTGATTATAATGAATGGAGTTGATTATAATGAATAGATATAATGCTCGTGTCAAAGTTTAACTGATCTGCAAAGTTTTTTTCTAGACTTGCATCGGTTCAATGAGCATTGTCAGACTGTTGTATTGTATTGCTAGGCTGTGTGTATTGTATTGTCAGGCTGCTGTATTGGTACCCTCCTAAAGGTCGACTCAACCTTTCATTTGCCAGATGGCATTAGTAGAATGAGGAGGATGTGATGGTAACCTTGCATAGCTGCCAAACAGTTAAATTCAAATCCTGTAAACATAATAACCTGTGATCATCCATCCATTTACACTATGAATATTGTATTGTATCGTATTTAACATTTATAAAGCACCTCTAGTAGGGTTAACCGTTCTGAGGCACTCCAATATTGTAATATTGTAATCATATTGTGGATAATTATCAGTTTGAATTAAAAACGAAGATTATTATTATTGCCAAGTTATAATATAATCATATTGTCAGGCTCGATTGCACTGTATTTTCAGTATTGGCAGTTGTTGTATTACATTGTCAGTCTATTGCATTGCACTGCTAGGCTGGGTTGCATTGTATTATCAGGTTATTGTTTTGGAACAGTGTTTTCTAGTGAAACATTACTGAGATCTTGAGCAATCTAGGATCACCTTCTAGGGCCCTTTAAAAGTCCAGTGGATATATGGACCAGGTTGTTTTCACCAGTGTTATCTTACGTTACATGACACTACCTTGACATTATGACATAATGACATGACACTACCATGACATTATGCCTCCTGTTCTTTGTCTCAACTTCTATGCTTGCTGGCAATAATAGGCATCAAGAAATTGTTTTTGTTTCATTGCAATTTGCAGGAAGACTCGCTAACTGGTCAAAGCAGTCTGAAAGATCAGGAAATCATTAGAGGTAAATCATCTGCTCGCTTTTGCTGTATGTACACAACTACACATGCCAGAGTTTGTGTGTGTGTGTATGCGTGTGTAGGTGTGAAAGTATGTGTGTATTTGAAATGGCTGTTGGTTATTTTGCAATATCCAACAATGCTTGTCAAGTTATCAGATGACTAGTACAGAGTTTTGCCAATTTTCAAGTGGGGCTGGTAAGTATCTGATGTCTATGGACTGGTGTATCCTTTTGATAAGCCATAAATTGCATTTGGGTGTTTTCTGAGTGCAAGACAGGAATAACCATACAAAAAGTTTGTAGAGTCAGCGAGTTAAGTGTAGGAGATAACAGTGGCGTCCCTTCTTCTCGTATGCACACTTATTCTTCGTCTGTCCTAACAATGCACATGCCACAATCTCTTATGCTTTGCAACAAGGCACAGCTTAGAGAAAGCCTTTAGTATATATACAAACCATATAATATATATACACATATTGTATGAAAATATACAGCGGCGCCCGCAGGATTTTTTTTTTGTACGCACAGAAATTTTCGAAGAGGGCCGAACAGGGAAAATTTTTCGTTAGGTCGCCGAAAAAACTGATGACTTTTTTTTTTTTTTTTTTAGTCATCAACCAAAAATTTTTCCAAAACATACCTTTTCTATCCGCCGAAAAAAACTGATGACCTTTTTTTTTTTTAGTCATCAACCAAAAAATTTTCCAAAACATACCTTTTCTATCCCCCAAAACATACCTTTTCTATCCGCCGAAAAAACTGATGACTTTTTTTTTTTTTTTTTTTTTAGTCATCAACCGAAAAATTTTCCAAAACATACCTTTTCTATCCGCCGAAAAAACTGATGACTTTTTTTTTTTTTTTTTTTAGTCATCAACCGAAAAATTTTCAAAAACATACCTTTTGGGTCATCGCGCTGTACGCACTTACCTATGTGCGTATGTCTGCGGGCGCCGCTGCTGTACGCACTTGCGTAAGTGCGTACGCCTGCGGGCGCCGCTGAAAATATATAATATATATATATATATCTTTACAAGCATTTTAATACTCCTTCTTTGCTGGGGTTTGGCTAAGAGCACCTCTTGAAGGTATTTTGAAGAGGGGCAATGACTCAATGAGTGAATGAATGTATGTGTATATACACCGTTGTTCAATAAAAAGTAAACCACTGGTTTTCCCATCTTATGTCTGATAATTAATCATACTAAAATTTTCCCGATATGTAGAGAATCGAACCAAGAATATTATTCCAACATTTCATGTTATAAATTTGAACGGATAGAAAGATATGAATCTTTCAACTTCATCTGTCGAAATTTACATTTACAAACAATTTTCTTTTGGATTTTGTAACAAAGTACTTCAAACATGTAAAAAGTCTCTAATATTTTTGTGAAGAAACTTTAATTTAACATTGCTTGATTATTTAAATAAAGAAGATGTTATATCCGACAGGATTTAAATCTGGACTGTTCTGAGTCCATAATGTGGGAGAAATTAAGTATGGTGTCTCTCTTGTTAGCATTTCGATGGTTTCCATGGCTCTGTGGGCTGGCACTGTTCTGTTGAAAAGAAAACAGCCTTGTGGGGTTTTTTTTTTTTAGTCATCAACCAAAAATTTTTCCAAAACATACCTTTTCTATCCCCCAAAACATACCTTTTCTATCCGCCGAAAAAACTGATGACCTTTTTTTTTTTTTAGTCATCAACCGAAAAATTTTCCAAAACATACCTTTTCTATCCGCCGAAAAAACTGATGACCTTTTTTTTTTTTTTTTTTTTAGTCATCAACCGAAAATTTTTCAAAAACATACCTTTTGGGTCATCGCGCTGTACGCACTTACCTATGTGCGTATGTCTGCGGGCGCCGCTGCTGTACGCACTTGCGTAAGTGCGTACGCCTGCGGGCGCCGCTGAAAATATATAATATATATATATATATACATCTTTACAAGCATTTTAATACTCCTTCTTTGCTGGGGTTTGGCTAAGAGCACCTCTTGAAGGTATTTTGAAGAGGGGCAATGACTCAATGAGTGAATGAATGTATGTGTATATACACCGTTGTTCAATAAAAAGTAAACCACTGGTTTTCCCATCTTATGTCTGATAATTAATCATACTAAAATTTTCCCGATATGTAGAGAATCGAACCAAGAATATTATTCCAACATATCATGTTATAAATTTGAACGGATAGAAAGATATGAATCTTTCAACTTCATCTGTCGAAATTTACATTTACAAACAATTTTCTTTTGGATTTTGTAACAAAGTACTTCAAACATGTAAAAAGTCTCTAATATTTTTGTGAAGAAACTTTAATTTAACATTGCTTGATTATTTAAATAAAGAAGATGTTATATCCGACAGGATTTAAATCTGGACTGTTCTGAGTCCATAATGTGGGAGAAATTAAGTATGGTGTCTCTCTTGTTAGCATTTCGATGGTTTCCATGGCTCTGTGGGCTGGCACTGTTCTGTTGAAAAGAAAACAGCCTTGTGGGGGTATAGATTTCTGATAACAGGTAGAAAATGTTGTGACAGCAGAACGTTGCGATAATAGATTACGTTAATTTTAACTCCATGATCATTGAAGATCAAATGGGAACGACCAAACATCAAAACCACAACGAACACCATAACAGACTTGCTGAAAACTTAAATTTCTGCAGATGAAGTTGAAAGATTCATATCTTTCTACCCGTTGTTGAAATTTATGATATGATATTTTGGAATTATATTGTTGGTTCAATTCTCTAAATATTGGGAAAATTTTAGTATGATAAATCATCAGGTATTAGAGATATATTAAAAACAGTTTGGCTTACGGTACATTTTATTGAACCACGGTGTATATACATGTAATATATTTAAGTATGTTTATATGTGTGTGCCTTCTTAGAGTGATACCTAAGCCATCTGACTACGTATATAAGGAGTGTTTGTAGTAACCTGCATGTAAACAGTTATCTACTGTATGGATCTAAGATCTAAGTGCTGAAGATAAGTGATATTGGCAGACAGTGTGTCATCAAATATGCATATCATTGTACTTGGCTTAACTTGGCCAGTTGGATGTGTCATGAGTGCGAATCACGTTTCCGTAAAGAGTTTCTGAGCTGTAAGCCTTTCTGTTTCAAAGTACCAAGATCGGTCATTTCATCATGCCATATGTCATCTATAATTATAGTACACAGTTAAGACCAGTATCATGCCATATGTCATCTATAATTATAGTACACAGTTAAGACCAGTATCATGCCATATGTCATCTATAATTATAGTACACAGTTAAGACCAGTATCATGCCATATGTCATCTATAATTATAATTATAGTACACAGTTAAGACCAGCTGGGACAGTGGTCTAAATGATTGTAGGCCTACTCTGATTGTACATGACTGGTGGGAAGATGAGATTGGCCATCTACCATCATGTGCTGAGGCTAGGTTAATGCTGCCAACACTTCATACCCATGACCGACACAGGGATAGCTTAAGGGACTCTTCTTCTTTGTCCAGGTAGTACTGTATCCTATGGATGCAGACTTCCTTTGTTTACCATATGATTCATGCCACCACCCAGGCCCAGCTGCCACTGGTGAGGATCTACATTAGTAATGGTAACGGAATTACCTTGAACCAGGCTAAAGGATAGATTGGAGGTATCTTTGGTAAACAACAATAGCTGGTTCTCAGTTCCATTTCCTCTGGCTAGAGTTGGTTAGGAGACCATTGCTGTCAGGGACAATTACAACAAATTAGTCTGTCAAGTACAATAGAACTTTGTGACACCAATTAACTAGATAGGCTTCTGAACCACTGTGTATATACAATACATGTAGGGCTGTCTGGCCAACTTCAATTTATGATGCTCATATTGTTTGAAATAAGCTGCCGTTGAATAAAGCCTGCATCTTCACCTTTCTTTACCTCATTGCTGTCAATGCTTGCAGCCAATCTATTCTTATAAGGGCGTATCACATGCAAATACCAACTCAAAAACCTCCAATATGACTATTTTTGAGGCAAGACCTCTTGCTTTTTCAATCAACATGTGTTTATTTTAGGTTATAATTAGTTTATTATATTATATAATATTCCTGTGTTTTATCTGATACAGATCTGGAAATGCAGCTTGACAAAAAGACCAATGAAATTGAAATACTCGTGGGAGTCAAAAAATGTAAATATTAGTATATCAAAGATACTTGGCATAAAAGTAAATATTAGTATATTGCATATAGTTGGCATAGCACAATTCCAGAGCTTCCGAACTGCACGTCACACCCTGATTAAAGACTGAGAGTTAGCAGAAGTCAACCAGAAAGATCAACAGCAATGTGTGTTTGTATATTTATATGCACTTAGAAGTGCAGATGCATAAGAGTCCCTCTGTGCTAAATTTACACACAAACTTTATTTTGTATTGACTGCCAAACAGTAATTTGCTACAAACAGTAATTCTAAATTAGACCATACCACATAGATTAAACTGATAGAAGCAGGTTTGGTCTGATCTCCATGGTAGTTCATAAATAATTTATTTAAAACCTTTGGCAGAAAGAACAAAGACCAAATCAAACAGTAAGCTTATAATGATGCATGTGAACTAGAAAACATTTACTGTACAAATGCTTTTATATTTATATATTATTTAGCTCTTCAAGATGAGAACTGGAGGCTGAAGCGGTACATTGATGTCCTCATATCGAGAGCAATCAGCATTTGCCCAGAGGTGCTTTGCGTTGATGACTCCTCTCATGCGTGATGTGACGACGTGCCAGCATACCACACGAACGATAGTGCGTTTCAAGTTTCAACTGCGATGTTAGCAAGCAGCAATCAAATTACGTCTGCCTGGCAATACGGAGAAGCTTTTATGATTTAATTTCCACCACATATTGTGCATGTGCAATTTGTAAGCAATAAATTGCCTCTTGGTCTAGATATTGAAGCCTCAAGGCACACGTCCAGCTTTGAGAGTGGTGATATAAATAACCGCAAGGCTACTGACACATTTTCTCCTGCATACCATCATGATTGAAACAGCATAGCAATTTGTTGTTATGGTCCATTAAAGTCAGATTCATCCTGAGGGTTTTATACACACATAATTACACATTATTACTACATTGTACATACGGTATACTAATTTTCTATCCTTTGTAAGCAAGCCGTTCTATATGAAATGAACTCACAATTCTGATCTTCCTTACGGCGTAACTGTACATTGTTGCGGTCTGTTCATTGAATAAGCGGAAATTATTACTTATTTTGAATAGGTGATGCTCGCTGCAGCGGGACTGAATCACAGGGAATTGTTAGACACAGAAACGGAATATGTCGAGGCAAATAGAGTTCACAAAGAGACTTTAAAATCTGCCTTCAAATCAACAGCCTTTGATGCTTTAAAATACTGTTTTACCTTTCAATTTCATTGATCAGCTTCATGTAATGCTAATTAACTGTTGATTATTCTGCATTTTTATGATGTAAATACCAATATATTCAAATTGTTCCTCAGCACATGTTCCAAAATGACAACTTATGCGATCAACGTGTTGAGTCATTTGCTATCATTTGATGTTGTAATCATTGGGAGCAGTTTGCTGTTCAATTGGAGGATGTTCATCAATCAAGAGTACATTACTATTCAAGGGCTTCTATTCAGGTCATAAACCATTGAACCATATCAGTCAGTCGCTGCTGAGCAGGGATCTTTAAGGTGCGCTATATAAATTCTGACTGATTGATTGATTGAGTCGTTGATCGATTTCTTCATAATTTCAATCCAATTTTTCCTCTAACGAAAGAATTAGTTCAGTAACTATGGACTTGTTGGAGTTTTCTGGTGCTAGCACTTGCATACACTTATTTGTCAGATTTGCCAGGAGCGTGGTACATTTAAAGAATAATTTTCACAAGTGGCCTTGCCCCATGTGATTGCATCTCGTCCATTCCTCTGATGTACAATCGAGCCTGAACCATACGGATTACGGACCACGTATTCTGCCTGTAGCTGAGTATTTGCATCTTGGTGTAGGATGAGTGATGTGGGTTATAGGCATAGGCGTACGGGAGATTTCAGCAGTGGGGAGGCAAAGATTTAACTTCTGCCCGAAAAAATCCTCAAATTTCGTTGGAAAATACTAACTTTCTCCCAGAAAAAAGTTAACAACCTTTTTTTATAGTAATTTCTCGGGTCTGCTTGCCCGAAAACCAGTTTTGCCCAATTTTGGGGGGCAATTGCCCCCTCTGGACCCCGTCTCGTACGCCTATGGTTATAGGAGTGACCTTGACCGTGAAGTCACTGGTGGCTTTTCAGTCTATTGAATGACACACGTACACACAGAATGTACACTTTCCACGTATTCCTTGTCCAGTTCCACGTGTATGCATGTGCTGCCATTGGTAACTCGTCCAACTTACTGTAGATTGTTTTGCTAACTTATGTAACATTTTGTTTGTAACGATATTTAACATCATCTAAGTTATCGCAGAGAGAAGCGTTCTTGGGTATTTAGAAGACCTTGTATAATTGTTATCTTGTGTAATTTTATATAATTATGCTTAAAAGCAATCAGAACTTTTCAGATCAAGTGCAAGTAAGACATTCTTATAGATCTGTTGTATGACGTGACATTTTTTTTACTGAATTGCTTGTTCTAATGCAAAGAAAGCGTACTCGAGATACTGTATTGCATTTGATTTTGACGAATGGGTGGGTGGGCTCTCCTGGAAGAGACTCTGTACAAATTATTTAAATGAATTGAATGCTAAACATGAGAACTAAAAAGGTCGTCACTTTCAAACTACTAGTAGACAAAGGCAGCTCGATTGGTAATGTTGAGGATATGGGTTCAAGACTCATCCGAAGCAGTTTTGTTGAATGCCAATTTGTTGCACTTTATCAGCTGTCATCAGTAATTCCTTTAATTAATTACTGTTTTTTATTGTATTATTCATTATTAATATTCATTCATTAAATGCATTTATATAGCGCCTCTTCAAGGGGCTACTAACAGTAATAATCAACTAACTCATTGCTGTAATTTCACTATGAAGATCCAGTGAGACAGCTTAACTTTTCACACTTACATGTATTTTGGACGACCATTAGTAACAAATCAAGTTTCAGTTAAACTCGAATGTGCTTATTCTCCAGACATAAAACAACCACAATTTTAATAAACCTGGTAATAATATTCTACAACACTCAAATTTCATTAAGTAGCCAAAAGCCTACTGACTAAAACAGGAAATTAGTTACTTTCCTAGCTGTGGGTTCAATAAAGTCCGCTGTCTCATATATTATTATAAAGTGTCAAGTTCGGGAAAGCATGCTCAGCAATTAAATCCAACGTAATAAAGATACATGCACTAAAGTTTCCTGAATACACAAATCTGGGTTGTTGTGGTTTTAGCGCCAAGTATATTTGCTTGTTAGAAAAGAACTTTTGTTAGAGGTAGCAGAAACAAGCAAAGTTTACAAGTTACTTGTTATGGTCGATATATCTAAAAACTACTTTTCATCCTTTTGCGCTGTTTGACGAGAAATAACGTCTACAATGCATGTCTTGCCAAACCAAGAAGTCCTATCAGAACACTGAGAAAATTGCTGGGAAAATGTCCGCCCTGATGAAGATCTTTAGTTAGAAAATAATTTCTGCTAGAGAGTATCTCCTATTGGAATGCTAAGCCAGCGCATTCTTGTGACAAACGTTTCACTCGATCTCTCAGTCTTTTCCGCGTATTTCCACAGATCCAGTTGATAGTCTGAACAATGTCCCGCTCTTTCATCATGGGACATTTGTACATCACAAATGCTGCAAGAAAGAAATGCCACATCAAATAAAACATCATTTATATGCATAAAATAAACTCACATGTTGTAATATCGAAAAAAAGCTTTAGCATCTGCAAGCAAAAAGCTGTAAGACCAAAAAACTAACGATGCAGTTTTCCCACTATTCACTCCACTGTAAAGTAAAAAATCGCAACTTTATGCTAAAAAAATTCAGTTATAACTTTTGAGGTGCACACAAAGAATCACTTCACAATGAGGTCACATTATAAAAAATTTATTTCAATATAATAATAATAATTTTCGTTTATTTCAAAGATGAGACAAATACACCGCACCCAGCTACACATCAAAGAACATTTTGGGATCCATGTGTTATAAGGAGCGTGCTACAATTTGACACCATAACGAAGAAAATGTTTTTAGATATTGGTGGCAGTTGTCAAAACTGGTAGTTGGTAAAAAAAGCGTACAAACCTTTGATTGCATCAACTTTGTTCTGATCGAGACCCTGGCGAGACGATTGATGTCCCTTTCCAAGGCAACTGCTCATCGCGAGCAACTGTTCGTCTGGAAAGATGTCGTAAACCAAACGACGAACGAGGCGCGACCCTTTCAGGTGCTGCTCCTGCTCGATCTCGTCAAACAGAGACGCAGAGATATAAACTCCGGAACCTGGAACTAGCTCTACCACCTGACACCCATAAAACAAAGCCAGCAACGTTTAGGTGTCGTAAACCCAGCCAGTCAAACTGGTTTGGCTGGCGAGCAGAGCTACATCAACATTCATTCATCATTGCTTTCATCAGCAAATCCATCATTATAGCATATCCTAACCATTTTCGTGTATGGTATATTTACTGCAGCACAACATAGCTAACTCCTTGTTGCTGTCATATCAGGAATGATTAGTGTCACCCTCCTCCTTATCCAGGCTTGGCACTGGCACTGCCAAAATGTGAACAGTGTAGTTGCGTGGCAACTTCAATATGGCAACCTCTCATAGGGGATTCATTTATGTAAAGGAACATTGCCAACTATAATTATTGCCACAATAATGGAATTCAAACCAGATGATGGTTTAGCATGATAAGATCTCATAAATACAACTTGGTCCACATAACTACAGTCATTCAGTGGAAAATAATCGTAGTGACATATTCATCTGAAAAAATAATAAACAACTGTTTATATATTTTTTGTTTCTTCATATATTTATTTTGCACTAATCTACAAAACGACAAATATGAACATTCTGATTCAAACACAGATCACTCTGAACCTAAAATAATTAATGTAACAAATACAGGAATGACAGAATGGCATCCAGTTTGACTAAACCATCGGTTGGCAATGTTTTCTACAGCAGCCTCTTGTTTCAGCATAATTTGCCTTAAGAGACACATTCAACCATTTTACATAATGGCCATCTTTAAACTGCTTATGCAAATCGATGTTTTCATGTGAACCGACTCTACTAGTTTACTTTGCAACTAATGTAATGTTTTCATTCATAATTCCATTAAACATCGTTATAAGATAGTGCAAATATTGCCTCCTTGAATGGTGCTATATAAATGTTCAGTTCCAATCAAGAGGTTGAAATATGCTAATTTCACTGATCCATTCTTACAATCAACTGACAACACAATTACAAAGGAGACTGTTGTGTTTACAAAGCTAAACACAATTACAAAGGAGACTGTTGTGTTTACAAAGTTACGAAAGTAATCTATTGGCTGCATCTCACCATCAGAACTACTAATGATGGATGACCTATAATGCAGAGCTAAACAAGTTACCGGTACGCAGGTTGTACATAAGTAACTGAAAGCCAGCACATAAAACGTAATATAAATTGACAATGACACAGCACCCAGGGCCGTCTTATCCAGTAGGCACAGTAGGCACTGTGCCTAGGGCCTACGAACTTACCAGGGGCCTACGAAATCCTAAAAAATATATTAAAACATAAATGCAGTGATTGGTCAATGACCTGAAAAAGCAAACAGAAAACGAAAACTTGCAAATTTCATTATAATGAGCTAACTTTTTAAGGCTAGAGTTAACTAATGAAACAGTAACATTGGCTAAGCTATATGTTAACTTTGCGGCTCTTTGCATTCGCGAAATCGCTTATAGGTTAATGTATTCAAATGTCATTTCTCGCATTAAGTCGTTTTCAATTGAAAGTAATGCAAGGGAGGATAATCGTGCCTGTCCCATCGTTGACCGAAGGTAATTTTTGATAATTTTCAGCTTCGAAAAAGAAGTTAAAGAACGTTCACCTTCACAACTTGTTCCAAAAATATAAAGATAAATTCGAAAAGAAATATTGACATTTGGAAAACTGGAGACCAGCTTGTCAGCTTTTAATTTTGGGACCTAATCATTCAGCTACAGATTTATTGGTTTCTCCAATCCAGACTCGTGTTTCCTCTTATAACCATCAGACATATTTTTTTATAAATTTGTATTAATAATTTAACAAATTAAAATTTAAAAAGCGATGGCGATTTTTCATTAGAACTTAGACCGAAACGCCGCCAACAGAAAATCGAAAATCGGAAATATTACATTTAGCGGATATTGAAAATAAATATTACAAAAGTAGATTGAGATTTAAAATAAAAACTGAATGCGTTCACAAAACATGGTTCAGCATAATTTTAAGAAATAATGTAAATCTGTCACAATTTGAATTAATACAGAATTGAGTTGGATAGACCCTAGGGGCCTACGAATAGATTAATATGCAAAAGTGCCTAGGGCCTACGATGACCATAAGACGGCCCTGACAGCACCACTTCAAGTTGAAGTTGCATTCTCTAAAAAATCTGTGTCTTAAAAAGGTTTCACTGTACGAAATTGCACAACTACTCCTACACAAAAGCCTGTCTAACTTTGTGTCAAGGATTATGGTACGAGTATTACCACTTCAGTTTTGCTGTAATCACCCTTCAAGTCTGCTTCATTTCGGTTTCAAATGGGAGTACTAGCATAAAGCAAGTTCATAAAAAGCATCCTTGGAATTTCCAGACAAAGCCAGAGTGAAAACAAAAGCTGCTGGTTTCTTGGGTGTCAATTGGGGTTGGGGGTGGTGGTGAGACTCTGTAACATGTTAGAGAACTGACCAAAATATAGCATACACTTTGTATTCTTTTGTGTACCATTTTTGCTTCAACAATGTCAGCATTGTTAAACACTAGCACAATTTTCCAAGAAGCAACATAATCAGAAAGTCAAACTGTATCTAAACTTAAAAATGAATTGAAAAGCACAACACATTAGGCTGATTCCTACACACAACAAGCCAATTCACATTAAAACACAACTGGAAACTGAACCTATAAGAAATCTGTTCTTGTCAACATCCTGACTTCAAAAATGGAGAAGACAGAACCGAAAATGTGCACAACTTCTGAAACTGTATGAAACCATTTTCTGGCTTAGGAAAAAATCCTATGCAAGAAATATTTAATTTTCATTACTATGTTCAGGTACGAAAGGATACGCTCCGTGTTATTACATTACACTGGATTATATTTCTCTTTCTTTGGGATACTGTTTTTTAATTCACATTGAAACCAATGACCATTTTTTTGGTGCGATCATATTACTTCTGAGATAAATAGGCGCTACCCTAATTAAGTGGGACTCTGATCCCTGATCACAAATGAAATCATCAGAGAAAGAACAGGGCTGGACAAACTGGAGAACATCATTAAAAAGAAAAGACTGAACTGGATGGGACACGTGGCACGAATGAGCAGCGACAGAAGAGCCAATCAGGTGATGAACTGGACACCAGAGGGGAAGCGTGGAAGAGGAAGACCAAGAAAGAACTGGATGGGAACTGTTCGAGAAGATCTGAAGTGCTTGGAGATGACGGTGGAGGATGCTGTTCGGATGGCGATGGAACGGGAACAGCGTTGCCCGATGTGCAGTTCTGCACGGGAGGGACTAGGTACTAAGTAAGTACTGATCCCTTTGTATCATGGGAATCTGTATGATCTCTTTCTATGCAAATGTCAATTTCAATGTCTCTGGATCAATAAATAATAATTGATTGATAAACAGATAATTATTCTACATGTAAGCATCACTCAAACTTGATGGAACATATTTTGTATAAAGCCGATTCACTTTTAACTTCACACAACAAATTCACATTTTGCGATTTCAATGAAACCTGAAACAATTCTTGTTTGTACTTCTAAGCTGGAAATCCCATTTCTCTATACATTCAGCCAATATTCTTCTTATACATTCAACCATTGCATATAACTTATCGTTTCAGCTAATAAGAAACTTATAAACTTACTATTTCTTAGTAACTGCAGCACAAGTTAATAGAATACAACTCTAAAGGCACTAGATATTAGTGCACTCAACCCAATTTAAAAGTGCTTAAGAACCGCAGTAGTTTAGATTCTCAACAGGAGCAAAAATTACATACAACAGAAATGGACCTGAAAATTGAACTTTAGTACTCAACAACCTATGTTGACAGCCAATAAAACAGGAGAAAACAGCATATACTTTAAAAAAATATTAGTTTGTTCTGAAGGTTAACTGTTGACTCGGAACTTCACAAAAACTAGAACCAAATAGCTGTGTTTTATGTGAGTTAGAAGAACAATAACAGTATTTGTGGTGAATGCAGAAGTACAGCTTGCACCAAAGTAAAATACAGCAATTCAAAAAAAATTGCAATTTAAGGATATTGCTTGAAAAAGCAATGCATAGTCTATCAGCTGCTAAAAGGTTTCAGAATTCTATCTTCTAAACGTACCAAAATCAAATAAATAAATCAAAGTAAATTTACCAAATAAAATAAAATGTGCAAGTATATCTATGAGTTTTGCTAGTTCCTGAATGAAAGCACACAGTCATTGACTGCTTGGTGACTATTCCAGGTACTAGCTAATAATTCAACATTTAACAGTATAATATACAGAGATTGAATAGTTGAAACAGGGTCCTTATCTGCAAAGTTAACAACCCTTTCCTCATAAACCCAAATTCACTTGCTCCCTGTGAAAAGTAAAATCAGACACTGGGACAGTTTCTCTTTCAAAACAAAGCCTAGGTTCACCTCTTGGAATGTAAGGAAAGCATGGCATCATTGTTAAGCAACAATGACATGCTTCCTGAGTAAATTTACCAAAATCAAAACAAACAATTGTTGAGAATTCATACGAAAAAAATCAACAAAGACACTTGTAATGTTTGACTTCAGACGGCCGTATTGAGCTGATCCTGCTTGATTCCATGCACAGTTCTTAGGTGACGCAAGAGGTTGTGTTTGTAGGTCGACATGCTGCCGCAAATGTGGCACTCAAAGCCTTTCTCTAGGTTATGCTTGGTCGTCATGTGAGCTCTCAGGTCTCTCAGCAGTTTCACTTGCTTATCGCAAAGCGTGCACTTATATGGAAATTTCTCGACAGTTCCTGGCACGCACCAATTCGCCGCTGCATTTCTATCGTGCATGTCCAGCACTTGGCTCTTCTTCTGCGCTTCCAGCATCGGTGGCAGACTGCTCTCGATCCAAACAAGACCCTGTAAGACAGGATAAGGTAGTCTGAAGACCATCTTATAGTACAATCATCGTTCCTTAACATGCGACATACATCAAAAAATCATTAGATTCAGATGCACACAAATTTAGTCTTCACACAGTTTTAGACTCTGTACTTTGTGACAGCAAACTATAAACTGAGTAACATTGGCTTCATGCATCCATTATCTCAATAGCTGGGTTCATTTCCATCATCAATTGCTCAAATCTTACTCCTGCAGCAGAAGCAGCTTCTTAGGTCATGTCTGAAGCCAACTTAATACCACAGACAACAACAACAACAATGATACCGCAAAACATGTCATGTTGCATGTATTATACACATGGCAAAACCAAGAAAAGATAAATAAGAAATCAAAATACATCAAGAACGGCCATATCCAATCAAGATCTGCGAAAAGTGCCTTGAAACAGCATTAAATCTTTGAAGTGTTCAAATGTATGTCATTATTATTATTGCAACAAATTTGTACCACACAAATTAAGTCTGTTCTGCCAACATTTGGAGAAAATCTATGAAAGGTGTTTACTGTCATGGAAAGTGTGAATTATGTATGCAGGAGTTTAACAATGAGTCGCATTAGTTTCCCAGCCACTTTTAGAACAGTTCATCAGTAAAGTGTTAAGCATATATGCTGCGATAAATCTAATATGGAAATATATGTAACTAGCTGAATTACCCGGTGTTGCCCGGGAAATTTCGATATTTGGTCCACAGCCACGCTGACCCCGTTCCCACTTAGCCTTTCTCACCCCACCTTCTTCCATCGGCCCCAACCCGGTCCCAGCCTGGGGTGCCTGGCGTTGTTGGTGAAATGTAGATTTTTCGCCCCAACCCAGCTCCCATTGCAACCGCCCCTGCGGGGCGGGTTCGTCACCCTCCGTTGTGGCCAGCATTTGCCGGCGAATTTTAGTTCTTTTGCCTAAACCCGTCCGCCCTAAATACCGGTAATGTCCAGATGGCCTGTATACGTACGACGACACGGTACTATATTAATTACCGGTATCCATTGTCATTGTCTTGCGATCAACCGTTCATAATATTATTATCAGTGTTTTTAGTATAATTTAGCAAAGCGCGCGCTATAAAATCGACCGCCTAAAGCGAAGTAAAGAAGTGATGACGTCATAAATCTATGGGTTCTTTGAAAGCGATCCGGCGACCAATCTTAAATACTGAATTATAATCATCGACGTATATTGATATACGTCGATGATTATAATAGCTTTCGTCGGATTATTAAAAATTAAATGTTTCAAATTCGGCAAAGGTAAGATTTTTGGATCGCGAACCCCCCTATGTTTGTTAAGGGGTCCTAAAAAGTATTTTTGTAAATATTGTGAAAAATCGGCCGGGTGGATAAGAAGAAAATTGTTCGCAAACATTGGAAAAGTTTCGCCTTTATAGTTTTGGATAGATGGAATATTTAATCTGTTTTGTCATAAAGGCATTAAAAACTATCAGATCATTTTCTAAAATTGACTTAGACCCTACTATACATAATTTTTCATGTTTAATAGCTCACATATTTATTTATTTATTTATTTCAAGTATTTATATAGCGCCTCTTCAAGAAACCTACTCAGAGGCGCTCTCTGCGCTAACTAGCCGAAATGATGTTAAGTGTCATAACAACAAGAAAATTCCATCAATTAGCAAAATAAGTCACAGTGAGCCGGAAAGTCATCAGTGGCGATCCCTCGCAGACACGTAGAATCATCCAACGGAATCCCGTCAACAGCAGCTGTGGTTCTAATAAACTGCTTTCAGATGGTGTGAATGTTCAGATGTAATGTAATGGAACAAGACATTTATAAAGTGCCACTTAAAAGCCTTAAAACAGGATAATTATTTCACATCTGGTGCAGTTTTGTCGCAGCACTTTCATGATCCCATGAATTTCCATATGGAAAGTGGAGAAATTGTTAAACTTTATCTATCAAAGGTCAGGTAATCCCTTCAAGATGAACAGTCAAACCAAAAGGCATCCACAAGGTATATATATATATTGGCATACACAATAACACATGTTTAGTGGTGTTTAGTGCATCAATCATCTTCTCAATAGCATGTTTTTACACCATAAAAAATAATACCCAATCCCTTTCCAACTTAGAAGGAAAAACAATCAAAAATGAACAGTTTGCATGTTTATTTTCTATAAGAAAGTCACCATATTTGCAACATGAACTATTCAGCATTACCGTTAGACTGGCATTTTAATTTATTTCAACATTTAAAACGAGGCTTCATATATTTAAAACCCAACAATTGAATTAGCAAACTTATATGGCCATTTATTCACAACAGGAAGTCTCATGATATTCTGCAATACAAAATATACAACATTCCCCAGCCTTCCAATTCCAACAAAATGACTTATAAGCAGTGCTCTTTCCAAATGGAACTGTCCAGAACAATAAATCTAAATTTGTTCAGATCCAGAACCTTCTGCTAGAAAAAGCAGAGCATAGAAGTTAAGTATGTCAGTGTAGAATGAATAACAAGTTATTAAGTACCATTTCTCACTAGAATCTAGCAGAGCTTTGTTTGTTTAGGCAAAAAAAAATAATGGTGTGTTTCCGGTAACAGAGCTCTAAAAAATTGGGTAGGTAGGTCGAAAAATATTTTTATTTTGGTAAAATATTTTTATACAGTGACTATCCGAAAAATTATACCCCACTACTCTTTTTTGCATAAAGGTTCATGCTGCAACAAAGTACGTGTTCTAAGCAAGTATAAACTGCCTATTTCCCAACTGTCTGCACCTAAAATTGCTCTAGAAAACAGTTCTATTAATTTCATTTTGTCGACATCTTTTCCCGTAAGGAAAGGGGAAGATGAGTGCGAACAAAACATCACTGCTAGGGGTCGTTATAGACTGGCCGAGCCAGTGACTAGTTACACGTAGAGGTTGCTAGATTTATTTTCCCTAGTCACCGTTAGAGGTGGCCCAAGTGAGAATGATAAGGCTAGAGGGTTCTCAAGACTGGCAACCAGGAAGTAGTTAGGCATGCGTGAAACTCTAAGTCACTGTAAATAAACAAATTTACACAAAATTTTCCCGAGTCTCGGCAATAAAAGTGAGTCGGTCGGGTTACCGGAAACGCAACATTATTTGTTTTTCCAACTCTATATGGAAGGCAATGTCACCGTGTTGTGTCAATAAAAAAAATGTTTAAAAAAATGTTTTAATAAAACTTAAATTATAAATTTTTTTAATAAAACTTTTTTACATAAATTTTTTTTTAAAAATTATTTGAGTCGCGGCAATTAAAGAGGGTCGGTCTGGTTACCGGAAACACAACATTATTTTTTTTGCCTTATATGTAATTGTGTGAAGCAAGACAATTGGAAAACAAAAGAAAGACAACCAACGTGAATAAATAACTATTCAGTAACTACTACTAACTAGCAATTAATACTAATACGTACTATACGATAAACAATGAATAATGTTAATTTTTTTATGTCATCATTTATTGAGGAATACATTCAATCACAATTAACTATTATTTAATTCTTAAATAGCTAACTATAAAAAAATAAATCGACAAAAACATGTGCATATATAGAACTTTATAATAAGTATAATAAAAGTTAACAGATTTCACACAAGTATTAATTTTATTACATATCAATCCGAGTTACTTCATCTTTACTGCAAGCCACAGAAATCTACTAATGTTCTTGCTCTAACAGTACCTGTTTGCAACAGACGCTGTTTAATATCTTATGAATTCTCAACAATTCCTATGACCCTGATTTCTTTGACTATTGACAAGCTTTACTCATGAAATATGACATCCAATCTCTATAAAGCTTTGTTATGGGAAGGGAAACTGCTTCAGTACTGACCTCCATATATTCATTCACTCATTATGTGCATTTATATAGTGCCTCTTCAAGGGGACTACTCAGAGGCGCTCCCAATCTATATATACTCTCAGAGATCAAGTGAATTTGTGATGAGAAAGAGGACTGTAAGGAGTTGACCAAGGTCTTTTACTTTGGCCTCGACTGCACTAGTACATAAGACTGCACTAGTACATAAGACTGCACTAGTACACAAATCACCTTATTAATATAACATCATTACTTTTGTAGATAGTCAACCAGGACTACACCAGGGCTTCTTTTGAGGTGTTTTCAGAACGGCAAACCCCTTCTTCCCTTTCCCATCCTCGATGGTAAATTACTCCCAATCAGAAGACAATAACCATTCTTACTACAAATCAACTGCACAGGTCTTATGCCACTGCACAAATCCATTTCCAACTGCACATTTTATATAGAACAACACGATAAAAAAACCAGGACTATACACGAGATGTAAAAGTAAATCAACTACGTAATTAGAGGAAGAAAGTCATTTCTCGCTTTTTGGTCATCAAGTCTACACAGTGGACAAAGCCCAATATCCTAGACATAGGGGCCAGCACATTAGAGGACCTATTTTACCATTCACTGTTGTACCAAGTCTGTTGTACCAATTTACTGCTTGTGACAGAGGGAAGTGTGTCTGCGAACAAACTTGTCCAGTGTTGTTGTTGTACAGAATCCGCTCCACAAGCACTAACAGACCCAGTTCGATAAATGAGAAGACCAACAGGTCCAATGCACACAAGAACATTAATATTTTTTAAACACCAACAGTGAATCCTAACGCAAAAATTTAATCGTTAACCGCCCCGCCACTCCCCCCATCTGCAAACTTATTTTGCCATCGGCAAACTTATTTTGCATGTTGTTTGTTCTAGAAATACTCGTAATTTTTTTAACGTTTGAAAAACTTGTTAAAACTTTTAAAATGTATGAATAATGCAACCAAAAAAATAATAAGCTAACCATGACAAAAGATACTAATTTTGGTCAGACAAAGGTAATACGATGCAATCCATCATTCAGTATTGCAACATATGTTATGATTCAGAGTGCTCAATAAGTTCATTGCACGAGCAGCCAAGCAATAGAACGTCGTTTGTAATTGGACATAAATTTTGCTAGAGCTTTCGATGACCTATTTATAGCAGATCTGTAAGATTTACTGGTTAAATCCAGCAGATATTGATCTCCATTAAAGATGTTTATCAAGGAAAAAACTCATATATCGCTGGTGGACTCAATGAACTGCATAAGCTATCAGTAAAGAATACCTATTATTATACATTGTTATAGACATTCATAACATATACATAATTGGCTCTTGCTCACTTACTTAAACAAACTGGTGTGTAGGCCTATATGTATTACGTATGTTCTCTCTCCCTCACTCTCAATGCCTCCCTCCCTCTCTCTCCTTCCCTCTCTCTCTCTCCTTCCCTCTCTCTGTGCATGTGTGTAGATAAAACAATAAGATATCTGTCTTAAACTGCAGAGCAAGAGTAGACAACAACATGCCTTGGCAAGTAAGCCTAGTTTCGCAAAATAGTCAAGCAAAGGATGTCTGCAAGAACTGAGAAATATAGAAGCAAAGAATCTCACATGAATATCAAGTATTCACCTTCCTCCTCATCGCCTAACTTAAAGGCTACGGTTCAGTCAGGTACACCTAGCACACATATATTTGTATGCATCTACCAATGTACATACCTCCGAACTTTGTGTCTATGACCAGCTCTCAATGGCACCGATAGTCTGTCTGTCAGATGGGTTTTGTGAGTCCCTTTTTGGGCCATGTTTGTCAGTCACTGCCGAGCCACGAGAGAAGTGAACTTACGCTTGCAGAGAGGTAAACTTGCACCTGCTGAGAAGTGGTAGCCCCAACTTTTGTACACTTGCTATCGAATAAAGATATGATTCAGAAAATGCATTCTTGTTAAAGATCTGCTAAAACACAGGGGCTCGGTTCCACAAAACTAGAGGTTAACTACTGTTTTACTAGTAGGGTGGCCCCAAGGAACACAACATTTACCTCAGCACTAATTGCTTAATAACATTTTGTTCTTAATGACCTTAACCATCATTGGTCGGTATTTAAAATGTGCTGCTGCATTGTTGCAAGCATCCACATACAATACATACATATAAGATACAATACATACATATACGATACACGCATCTACACACATAATTATATTGTGCATCTGACTATTTCTATATTGTCGCAATTAAGAACCTCACATCACATTGATCACTCACATCCAATGGGTGCATAAATGAACGAACAAAAGCGATTTGTGTATCATCTCTAATTCTCTATATACAATGTCAGCAGAGAAAGGGACCAATGGTTGCTTTCTAGATGGGACCAATAGTCACTTTCTAGATCAGCTGGAAATTGGTCTCTTTCGTAACACTGAGATCATTGATTTCAGCGTCAAAATGCATCCGCAGTAAAGACTCCTGTTCTACCAAACTATACTGCCCTACATACACTACAGTCAAAAAAGGGTAGAGACAGATTTACATGTATTTATTATTTATACATGTCATTTTCAACCAACTGATATATTAAAATTAAAAAGTAGATAAATATTTATTTATTATTTATACGTGATTTTCCACCAACTGATATATATTATAATTAAAAAGTAGATAAATATTGGGCAAAATCGTCTGAAATTTTAAGCCTGAATCCCTTACGGCTTAAGGTATAAGCTTATGGAGGCTGTTAATAAGTCCATTCCTGAGCAAGAGATCCCTTTTCTTTGCCATGGACACATATTATATTATATTATAAACGGGAAGCCACAATCTGATTTATTATCACACTGGTCACCAGCTACAAGATATCTCGTAGTTAAAATGTCTCCTGCACATGCCAGCTATGAGATAACTCATAGTTAAAATACATAGTTCTATATGCAAACACTGATACACGTCCAATAATTTGCCGGGTGAACCAAAATTTCCCTGACAATGCAAGTTACCCCAGAGGGATTGGGCTGGGTGGGATTGTGGCATGGTGAAGAAACATCTAAATTTACTCAAGAGGGGCTGTGTGGGGCAGGAAGAGCAAAGACGGGGTGGGGATGGGATATACCAGCGGGTGGGTGTGTTGGGCCGGGTGAAAACAAAGTGAAACATTATTGCTTCCATGAATTGTGTAAGTTGAAAAGCTGGGCTGAGTGGGGCTGAAGTTTGGTAGGGTGGAGCGAGGCTGTGGTGGCATTGGGTGGAGGCGAGGTGGGAATGGGGCTGGAGTGAAAGAGAGGGGTACGGCAGAAAATAAAATTTACTATAGCGGTTTGAGGCTGGGTGGGGATGGGTGGGTTTACTGGAATGGCTCCGGGGTGCAGGTGGGTCGGGTGAAAACAAAGTGAAATATTTCTTCCATAAATTTCATAGGTTGAAAGTTGTGCGGGGTGGGTGGGGTAGGACGAGTGGAGATTAAGAGGGGCCAGGGTTGGGTGGGGCAGGAAAGCGAAGTAGGACAAGAGCAGAAATTTACCCGAGATGTGGGGCGGGGTGAGGTAAGCCTGAGTAGGGTGTAGGTTGATGGGTGGGAGGTATTGTAGGGTGGAAAACCAAAATTTACTCCAGAGGGGTAGGGGCTGTGTGGGTTGGGATGGAGGCCGGGTGGACAGGGTGGGGTGGGTAGGGTAGAGGCAGGGAAGTGTTTGGTGAGTTGGATCTGAGGTGGGAGTGCGGTGGGGCCGGGTGGAAAAAGTGAAACATTATTTTCCCATGAATTTCATATGTTGACAATTTTGCATCTTTGGCTGCGCATGGCTGTAATAATAGCCCATGTGGTCAATGTGCTAAGAATTTCACAAGAGGTGAGTCACTACAGCAAAACTATAGATGTAATTCCACACCGATACATCACAACTTAAAGCAGCTCATGACTTGATGTACATGAAACAATCCAAGCTCACAAATCCTTACAAATTTCTTTTAACTGGTCACAACAATCTAATGCTCTCTGCGAACACAGATTGAGTAATGACTAACCAGCAATTAATGTGACCAACTAGTATTTATACCTCTGCATAGTCATGTCTGCAAATACTGGACACAATTGTGGCCAGACACCAAACACAAATTACCTGGTAACATAGTTAATGTGGCCAAAGGGCAGCAACATTAGCATGTTTGGACATTTAAGCGCATGCTAAAGCACATGCTGCAGTCTCCTCATGGTAAAGAAACTCCATTATAACATGAAGAGAGACATGGGTTGGGTTCATATAAAGTCACCTTAAGGTCATTACAATGCAGCACACAACACTACAGCCTGTGTGGTTGCAATTGGCTCGCAATCCAATGTCTGAGAGCTTGATCCAAATAATGACATTGATCAAGCAGTTCATTAACACTCGCTTATAACTATTAACAAGCAATACATAATTAGACACTGGTGTCAGCTGGACAGCAAAGTAGTAAGCCATGTGATTATCTGGTGCCATATACATGACCACTGGAATATGACCTTGGCATTCATCCAATTGTCAGTTCCTAAATTCCACAACAGAATATGGCATATGCATTTTTATTTCCCTGTAATAGAACCTTGTTCGAAGCGTCAAACGGTAGTTTCAACACAATGCACGTAAAGTATATACAACGCATGTTTCAGTGTCTGCAAATAATTACATTTACAACCGTTTCCACACAAAATGAGACTCTTCTTCACCGCCATACAGTTAATAAGTATCCATAAAAATGTTCATGCATTTGGCTGGAAGATCCAACACGGCAGTTCACGTGAAACCCAATGTCAGACTATTACTTCATTCCATGAACCGTCCTCATGTGACAGAGCAGATTGTGCTTGTACGTAAATCGGCTGCCACAGATCGTGCACGCGTAGTCCTTTTCCAGGTTGTGCTTTGTAGCCATGTGCGCTCTGAGGTCGCGAAGTAGTTTCACCTTCTTATCGCAAAGTGTACAACTAAACGGAGACTTCTTTGTCTGCAGCGATGCTGACCAGGGCGTCACAGCCATTGAATGGCTTCGCATAAGCACTTCACCTGTCGACTTCTTCCATGATGCAGAACCAAAGAGGGTCGGTGGGATTTCATCGGGGTTCTTATTCCAGCCGGTGACAGCCTGTAAGAGACGATAAGGCAATCTGAAGATCTTGCTGCCTTCAAGAAGCACAAGTCAATCGGAACAACATTCTGGCTCACTAGATCACACTATCTGAGAAAAACCTCAACCACATGCGCAGATTTTCTATTCAGAGAAAGGTAATATGAAAGATTAAATCGGTCCTGGTTAAGTGACAGCTGTAGGTAGAAAGTATCAGCAGATTATCTTAGCATATGAGGGGATGGACAATCTGAGAAAAACCATGACCCACATGCGTAGATTTTCTATTCAGAGAAAGATAATATGAAAGATTGAATCGGTCCTGGTAAAGTGACAGCTGTAGGTAGAAAGTATCAGCTGATTATCTTAGCATATGAGGGGATGGACAATCATCACACCATCTGAGAAAAACATGACCACATGTGTAGATTTTCTATTCAGAGAAAGGTAATATGAAAGATTAAATGTACCAGCTACACAAGAAATTTTTCAAATAGCATTAAAACCTCACTCAGACGTCATCAAGCTAGAAATTTTCACAGACCATCTCTATTGTAGACTTAGCAACTAAGCTTAAAACTAAGACACTTAAATTGCAAAAATAAGTGAAAGTTTATATCCGTAGGTTCAACTTAATCCCAATATTTTTAATTCAGCTCAATTTTCTTATTTTTAAAGTTGACCTTGACAGGTCTTGTCACATTATAAAAAGGCGATAATTCCCCATCAATAATTACAATTTTCCATCTACATCAAAGAATCCATGTGCAGTGTCTCACACAGAATTAATACATTGTGCACTCGTTGACACACTCCTGGCCTACACATCAGTTTGCTAATGCAAACTGGTTTAATGTTCCCAAAAGTTATTAATTAACATGCTTTGCTGCTTAACAACTTAACACACCATAAACAAACTGACCTGTAGTGCTAAATATTGACTTTCATTATTATATCTTTTAAAGACCTTATCAACATGCCATGTCATAAGGCAGGCCCTCCCAAAAACTTTTAGTTGATGAGTCTACACAAAAATGGGCTACAGCACATACAACTCAATTTCTATTATTGTACAAGTTTGACTGCTCCCCAAAAGATCCTCTAACCCCGGTATGAAGTACTAATAAGAAGCACAAGAGATCAACAGCAATTTTACAGTGTCCAGAATTTTTTGCATCCGTTAACAGTCACAAAAGTAAACATTCAAACAAGAAAAATGACAGAGACCTTTTGTAATTCTACCCATCAAAATTTCATCACTTTAAAATGACACCTTCTCTTAACAGAAAATCTCAAAACAAAACACAATGCGAAAAAAACGCAGGCCATGTGCAGTTAGCTTACAGTGAAACCTTGACACAATTCCCTTCCATTAATGTACGGATCATAGATTTTTAACCATATCATATGTTAAACTGCCCGTTGCCCAACAAGAGTGACATCAACATCGTGTAGACCTTCACTGATGCCACTTAGAAACTCTACATCACAATCTGAGACTTTGTCGCAAATCTAGTCATCTAGCAGCAATGTAAGTACGCCACAAGCGGCACCAGTATATTTATAATATGGCTTCACACAGTGTATAAGAATAAAATAAACAAGAAATAGCACAATAAAACAACACAGTCAACCCGAAATTTCAGGCTAACACTGTCGAAATACAAAAACAGAGAGTGACCCACTTTAAATACCATCCTAAACGTCTGAATTGTTGAGTGGCACTTAATAATTTAATGCTTGATTACGATTACCATTGATGGCAACTAGGTGTAAATACGATTACCATTGAAGGCAAATAGGTGCAACAGCAACATCACAATTTAAACACTTGTATGGGAAATACAATGTCTGACACAAAATAATTTTAAAATATTCTTATATTTGTTTATTTACATCATGTAAACACAACAGCTCCATCTCACACTAGTAACATAATGATTATGGAAGTTTAGCTTGAGTTTTGTGTTCAACCGTTTGCTCATAATTTCTCAGATTGCAGGAAAGTGAAAATTGGCCATGATACAAATTGATGCACAAGGGTTTAGCAAATCTAACCATCAATCATGCCATGCAATTCCTCCCAGCATCTTAAAGCCATTGATAAACTATTTCAATTATTTAAAATCTGATTGCACAAGAGCATTTTATAGGATTTGAACACAGAAGGGCAAATTAATATTGGCGATTGTCTAAACGTAAGTGGTCACAGCTGGATTGATGAATAGCTTAATTAATTGATTCTGAAATGCACAAAACAATTTGCAATACCTAGAAAAGTTTTCATTAAAAACTGGACCAACAAATTTAGCGCCAACATTACAAAAGGTCTCTGCCACAGACAAATGATTATTTGTGCTCTCACCTGATCTGGAAGATGTTTGGCGGAAGCATTCTGAGTTGAGGTGTTTGGCCATGTTGAGCACCCAGGCACAGCACTCGCATTGACCAGGTTATCCTGGCCGTACCAGCTCGTGTAAGTGGTATCGAGCCTTAGACTAATGTCATTGGTGTAAGTTGAGTTGTAGAGAAAACTGGAATTTTCTTGTCTGTTCGGAGACTCGACGTCAGTGCTGTCACCTATCGGAGATTCTTCGAGTTTGATCACATCAAGCGGTTCGGTCTTGCATTGAGTAATCAGGTCTTCGATATTAGTTTCATGAGCGACGTCTCGTCCGTCCTCCGCTCCTCTCGACGATGGTGAGGCACCGCGCCGTCTCTTTCGAGATGGTTCCTGATTTGTAAACGTGAGGGTTTCAGCGGAAATTTCAGAGTTCTTCTGTGAGGGAACATTCGGAAAAACGTTTTCTAGATCACAAACGTCATCTCCTGCGGAAGGAGAGGACAACGGAATCTCGGGCAGACAGCCTTCGCTCTTAGCTGGTGACAGCACATGCTGGTGATTCTTACTTACAGCGTTCATTTTACTCTTTCTGCGTGATCCCGAAACGGCCTGCAGCTTCCCATAACCGTCTTCGTTTCCGTCAGTTGAGGAGAGCATGTCGGTGACGACATTTCGTCGGCTGAGTGACTGCAGAGAAGAGGTGGTCTGCTGGTAATCGACGTTCTGAATGCTGTGTGGAAGACTCGTGTCTGAGAACTGTTCAGTGGAGGAATCATTCGCATTTTCACCCTGGCATTCGTCTTGTTCGCTTCCCTGAGCGGATTTCACGGTTTCTTGAATGTTGATGAGAAAGACATCGCTCTGGTCGATCGTTATGCCGATAAGCGCTTCGACCGAGAATTCAAACTGAAAGTTGAGTCCATTCTTGCAGAGCAGTGTGATCGTTTCAATCAGCAGCGTCTTGATTCTCTCACGATCTGATGGAAGTACCATCGTGGTGGAACGGTTTCTGGACATCAACCTACTTCAGAATTTAACACAACAGCAATGAATTAATTCCCATCAATCATACAGAAAGAGGAGCAGATATTTATTTCCATGTCATCTTTTATTTATCTCACGTCTCATCTTTCAAAATCACTGAATAAATTGGAAAGTACTCAATAATCATATATTGATTAAATCTCCAACAAGGCTGACAGAGATCAGAGATTCGAATACATTGACAGTGTTGCATATATTGACGTCAACATTCAAGCAGGGCAACAGCAGAAGAAGCATCAACAGCAAATTGCAATCATGAGCGTACAGTCATATACCATCCCTTCAAGCAAACCGCTCCCGGCCTGATAACATGAAACCACGCGAAGCACAATGTTCTTGAATCGAAGGTAAAACAGGAGCACAGAAAAGGTAAGAAGTTTGCATAGCACATTCCAAAGTGAAGGGCCAACCACAGAAAACCTATCATGTTGTATTGCGGCAGTAGATGACTTGGAACAACCAGATTACACCTTGTGTAACAAAGTGCACCTTAGACCTGCAGGAAATGACAAATGACAGAGAAATCCATACATGTATCAGGCAGTTGTATATCAGCAAAAGACTCCTAAACTTAATGCACTATTTCAAGAGCAACCAGTGCAGCTCATGCCGCATGCAAAAAGAAATATGACATAACGTTTGGAATCTCAACAGCTAATTTAGTCGCAGCTTTCAGAAGAGTCAGAAGTCTGTTACTGAAAAGAAAAAACGAAAGTACGCAACTAATTTAGAGCCTATTTTAAGACGGGAAATAACCATCACTCAAAAAAAATTTAAATAAACGTATGTATTTTATATATAGCATCAAACATCACTGAATAACAATGTTTTAAGTTAATGTCTAAAATATATTGTGCCATTAAAATTAAAATTTACGTGACATCACAATTTCAGGTATCACTCCGTGTTTCAACTGTGGTCTGACAACAGGTCACAGACCACAGTTTGGATAGTGCTCATTGTAATAGAAGATGCCAATAAAAGATGCATTTCTACAACTTCTGATCTAGTCATTTTCAGCACATTTGAGATCAATAGAGATGCTATCAGAAGGTGTGCAAATTAGAGGCTGTACTCTGTCGTATAGTGATTAAGGTAATCCCGAAGACTGCGTGCCCATATACAAAAACAATATGGTTGCCAACGACTGCACTAAAATTGAGCACAGCGACCTACCACCTGCATCCCACAATGCAAAGCGCTCAGTAAGTAAGCAATCACTCGAAGTAGGCTTATTCTTTCCATTATTTCGGTACATTTAGCCAACAATCGTTCGATCATATTAAACATTGCATTTCCAAAATGTTTTACTTTCTCGTTTTTATTTACTGCATATTTGCACATATAAACAAGCACACGTTCAGATCTACAGATATAGTCAGCCTTTCAAATCAGATCTACAGATATAGTCAGCTTTTCAAATGGGTGCATAGCATATCCTTGCAACACAAATCTCAAAATCGAATTTCAACAGCATCCCCAAATCTATTTGTGAAACTTGTGAAAACAAAATTTTTAAAACTATTTGGGATATTTTCAAGAAATTGGTTGACTAGCCCACGGTACCAGTGTTCGAGATATAGAACCCTTGGCAGAACTGGAGTCAGTTTTGGGTAATTGTTCACTTTAGCGTCCGAAATTATTTAGTTTTAAAAGGGTTTCAATGGAAGCATCCGATATTATATACTCCTGGGTTTTAGCATTTCAAATTAAAGTGTTCACTGACGGATGTTTGCAGAAACTTACTTAAATGGAAGCTGGATTGATGAAAATATTCATGCCTAATTGGAGCTGGATTGATGAAAATATTCATGCCTAATTGCAGCTGGATTGATGAAAGTGTTCTTGCTTAAATTGGAGCTGGATTGATGAAAATGTTCTGGCTTAAATTGGAGTAGGATTCATGAAAAATAATTGTTAACTAAATAGAAGTCGGATAGCAACTATTGAATAACGCGATTGGCATTAATAATTTCGGACGCTATATAATAATTACCCAATTTTGCACTTTAAAATAAAATATCCTGCCGCGAGATGAGAATTGCGACCTTTAGTCTGGATTAAACAATGAACAGACATCGAAAGTAGACACCGCGAGATGATACACTTAATCCATAAACCTGGCGGATAGATAATTTCACTTTAGGCATTGGATTCATGAAATTCATGAAAACGGTTACATGACAATATCGAGCCGGAGATGAGGCTCATGATATGCATTACCAGCGCGTTCCTTTCAAAATCTTGAGTGCAGACACGTAGTATTTTTGTCGAAACACGACCAAATTTAATCAACACAATAGTAGAATTAAACATCACAACAACAAAGCCATCAATATAATATTGCACTCGAAGAAAGCAACAGCCGCCATTAGAAAGACTGACGAGATTAGGCGACATTCAACTTCCGGTCTGCGAGTGCGATAAGTAAGCACAATAGTGGCACAAGGTGTAACGATTGTAATTATTAGTGTGTCAAAATATTTTGAATTTTTGAATTATCATTTGTTGAAGCCAATTATTGCAGCCAGTGGCTAAGACCACTATCATGCTAATCATGGTAATTTATATGTCAGCAGAGCTTCTAAGCCAATGGTGTGCTATTCAAAGCAAATTTTGAATGGTGCAGTCACTGCAGTGTTACTGAGTGAATTAAATTAGACTCAAGGACATGTCACAGAGGACGCCCGCTGTAGTGTGTGTGGTAGGCTCGTGTCCTTAGAGCCTTTGACAACTTTTGACATTGCAGCAGCACTATTGTATTGTGATAAAATGAGCTATATTAGGTGTTGTTAGGGCGCACACACACAATGCTTTTAAAGCAACACTTTTTTGGATAGATCTAACAAAGTGACTTGGGGGCCGTCCATAAAGTACGTCACGTTCCAGGGGGGGAAGGGGTGTAAGAAAGTGTGAAAGTTTATGACAGGGGGGAGGGGTCAGGCCATGTGTGACGTCACACATTTATTTTTAAAAAAAAATTTCTTAGTACCTAAAATCCGACCCGGCCCGGCATGTCTAAAACCTGGCCTGGCGGGATAAAAGTTGATTTCCCGTCCCTATCAAAGCGTTTAGGGACACACGTCACTATCCGAGGGATTAGGGATAGTATCCCAGGGTTTAGAGGGTTAGGTAAATGGTTATGTTTTAAAAAATTTTGTTCGAAAGTGTGACGTACTTTCGGGGGGGCCGAGATTTGTGACAGTTTGTGACAGGGGGTCAAAAATAGCGTGACGTACTTTATGGACGGCCCCTTAATTGTTTAGCACCATTGTCATATAGCCCAAAGTATCCATTGATAGACTAAATCTAACCAAGTAAGATCTCAAGAAAATATCATGTTTGACTGACAAGGGGAAGTTGTTACAGGAATTTTGCCAAGACAGTGATGCCCTAGCAATAGAAGAGTGCTAATGAAAGGCTGAAAGAATGAAAGGCTGGAAATGATAGATATTCAACCGGGTGGGAAGACAGTGAATATAAAATATACAAAACTACCAAAAACGAAGCTTGCAGCAATTAGGAAAGGAGAGATAAGGCAACTGAAGGCAGTGGAATTATTTCAAAGTATATGCTTGCAAATGTATGCTTAAAGTGTATGCTTGCAAATGTATGCTTAAAGTGTGTGCTTGCAAATGTATGCTTAACCCGTTACCGACTGAGAGTATAGGATTTTCCATGACTGTGACGGTATAGTTTACTACACTTTGGTCGGTAAAGGGTTAAAGTGTATGCTTGCAAGCCTGCGAAGAGTATAGTAAGTTCATCCAATCTGACTCACAATATGCACTGTCGACTATCTTCTTCTTTGTATTGAACCTCTGTTGTATCAATATTGATTTTGACATACAGCAAAACCCCTCCAATCCCTCCCCCCCATGGCCAACTGGCACGATCCATTTTAAATAATCTGTATCCATTTAAAAACTCTCAAGCTATTTCACTGTCCGTGATCACAAATTCTGTCCATGACTCCGCTGTTCCAATTATTTCCTATGTCTCTGCGTAAAATTCCAATTCCACCTTTACATGTCAGATATTGAAGGCAATCAATTAGTTGGTTCCATGTGTGTGCGTGGGCACTCCTCTGGTGACTCATCCAGCATTGTTTTGCTAACTGATGTAAATGTAATACTTTTGTGGAAATCATTTCGTTTCTCAATATGCTCTTTTATGACAAGCTGTTTTGATTTCCCATGCAACTTAGTGTACAAGCTGGGCATCAAAGGATAAACATCATATTAATCATATTGGCTTTCGCAGCATTGAAGTGCTTCTTTTCTGAGTAAGTCTCTTGAAGAGGTGCTATATAAATTCTCAGAAATTCTGAAACTGAAGACAGGGGAGATAAGGAAACTGAAGGCAGCAGTATCATGTTGAAAGTGTATGCTTGCAAAAGCATGTTGAAAGTGTATGCTTGCAAAGCATGTTGAAAGTGTATGCTTGCAAAAGCATGTTTAAAGTGTATGCTTGTAAACATGTTTAAAGTGTATGCTTGTAAAGTATGTTTAAAGTGTATGCTTGCAATTTATGCATGTTTAAAGTGTATGCCTGTAAACGCATGTTTAAAGTGTATGCTTGCGAGTCTGCAAGGAGTATATTAAGTTCACCAATTTTGAGTCTATTCAAAAGCGAAAGGGACCACTCCATTCAGTTTGAAACTGTATATGCATCACTAAATAGTCATCAAGTGTTTGGAATCGAAAATGAAAACAGCAAATAACACGATTTCCAAGACAACTTTAATTAAACTGTATTGTCTACAATATAATTATGCTTTTTCTACCTCACAACACACTATAAAAATTTGATAAAGAAATCCTGATGTTCAATCAACAAATACACCATCAGTTGGTAGTACCACAGCACAGTAGTAGCATGCAATTAAAACACCAGAAACCTCAGCAGTTGACTCTGGTACATTGCAACGTATGCAAAACAAGAAAGTTTTATAACTTTTTTCATCACACTAAGACCACAGCCCAGTCTCAATGACAGAACCACAGATAAACCCACGAGGCTAATAGTTCAGAACAAGTCTGTACAGACTACTGTAATGTAATCTCCTCAGTCTGAGAAAGGCCCGTGTAGGCCTACTTAAAAACAATGCCTTTAACATAGCACTTTAATGACAAGCATGTATTAAAAGCATGATCTGGGAAAATAATGCAGCTCATCGTTAAAATGCTGCCACGTAAAAATCAGTTTCTCAGTTCACCAATTGTGCGTGCAAAAAGACTTGCTACTTGAAGAGAGCTGTTCATACTTGACTAGACACATAATTATATTGAATCAGTGTGTCTCCTTCTTCCTGAGAAGTGAGAAAATGTCCCACTCAAGCTGTGAAACTATGGTCATAAAGAGCATGGGAATTTCCTATTTACAACTCCAGTCATCGGCTTTTTCCATCTTCTATAATTTGTTCTTTAATTAACATGTATCAACTTGGTCTCCATAAGAAACAGGGTTTGGTAGCAGGATTTGGGTGCTCATTGTTGTTGTCTTACAATATATCACTGATATTAAACCAGCACTAGACGTAATGAATGAAATCATAATGCAAATAAACGGTACAATAAATTGTACTCTATAATAATAACTCTGCCAAAAGAACCCCAAAAGCATCATTTACTGAAGCACCCAACAACTTTACAACATGAGAAAACCTGAGCTGAATGTTAAAGCATGATTCTTCAGTACTGATTAACGTAGAAAATTGAAATCTCTGAACCAACAGGTTAAACCAGCAGGTAAATTACCAACAGACTGTGTGCAAACACGAACATGTATGTATATCCTTTAAAGCCACATTTTATTCATTAGCTACATAAGAAATTTTGAAAATGTCTGCAGCCTGCCCAAGTAAAATGCGGCAAAAACTGGCAAAGGAAGAAAATCATGGCACCATCTTGCCTGATTTGCAGGGACTGAAGACAAATGTCTTTCTAAAATATTTTTACTCTACACAAAACACTGATGGGATGGAAGTTGACTAGCCATTGAGTAAACCCATATGGTACACATCAACTGTTCATGAAAATTAATTGCAAGAAGTGCTGCATACCTTCACCTAAGACAAATGGTCAGGCCAGTACAGAACTATCATTTACTTTCACAACTAAACCATGATAAGTCAGTGCTTCTTATCAGTTAACCTCACCTAATTGTATTAATTTTAGGAGACCTTGCATTTCTTGCAATAGAATAGCTAGAACAAAACAATAAGTTATTACATAAAAATTCAGCTAAAAAGTGAGTGATATCCTATCACCTATACACCAAAATGCCAGCTCCATCTACCGATATATAGATACAATGACAACACAGAACAATTGAAAACACCTAAAGATACCTAAATGATCATCTCAGAGGCCCAACACAAATACAAGTTCAGACAGCAACATACGAAACACGAAAACAGAACAATGTCTCGTGTAATATCATTCCAAGAATTTCAAACCATCGATCAGTCAAACTTCAATACATGTCATTGGATATTGCAAACAACATGTCATCATGGCTGACATGCTACCTGCCATTATAGGTGTATTAACACTAACATATCAAGAACCTCAAGCTGAAACACACACATGACCATCCTTGTATATGTGGGGGATACTCAATATAGTGTACTTTCAAGGCGAAGTACACAATGGCACTGAATGATGATGCAATGTGGATACCACATGTCATTCAACTTTAGATTGCAATTCACTTCCATGCGAATCTGTTATGATGGGTAAATTATATGTGGCGGTCCAGACCAATATTGGTATTATGTCGGAAATTACAAATCAGAGAAAATTAAGGAACTAGCAAGTTTCTGTTTTTCAGTGTTTGAACAAAATTTAAATTTAAAAATGCTTGAAAACTTAGTTTCTTTTATTTTGCTAGAAAGACAAGTTTTAAAACTATTTTAATAGTTTAATGCTTCTGATATGCATACTGTGTCATTCTAATTAAGTTAATATTTATTTAATTAGATTAGATATTACCTTACATATTGGGTAATAATAACGCCAGAGCAATAATTTTTTGGCATTTTGAAGCTTGAGACCATTTAAATTATGTACCAAACTCAATATCTTGCAAAATCAGCTTAATGTTGGTTCTGGTGTGTCGAGCCACATATAGTTTCCAAAAGCAGCATTGTAGGCATGGTCCAGTGTAGCCTGTTTCATAGCAGAAGCCTAGGAATTCGCTATTCGAATACAAAAGTAAATTCAAAGATAAACTCTGAAATTTTGACTGAACTCATCTCAGCACGTAACATCAGAGTGTTATTACCAGCAGTTACAGTAATACAAATTTTCACAACCAAATACAAACTATGAACTAAGAGATTGATGTATAGAACTATAGATGTGCAACGGAAACAGAATTGCCGCTAAACTTCAATTGCCATCCACTTGTTCTAGAGTTTGCCTTTAAAAAAACTCATTTGTACAACTCAACTTAACACTACCTGGACAAAATTAACCCTTTTGCTTTAAAAACCTGCTTATAAATAACCAGTTTCACAAAAATGGACAAGCTCCAGCTACATACCACTCTAGCACCATGATCTAAAACCATAATTTTGAAATTACAAGCTTCACCAAATTCATGACTGTCTATCAGTATTCAAAGAAGATCTGTTCAATAAATTTATGTCAGTTTCATTCACATAAAGTTTGATTAAAGTATCTAAAAAAGTGAAAACTGATCTAATAAAAATTGTCACATTTTTTATACTCCCAAAACATTCATTTCCCATTTCCATAACATTCTTTTCCCATTTAAAAAAACAAAACTTGGAATAGCAAATTTACAAGACATGAACCATTCTGCCACATTTGGTTCATTCATAACTTGGAGAAAAAAGAAACAAGATAAAAAAAATCCAAATTAACATTCCTCAATCAGAAAAAAAGCAAGTGGCTTATTACCAAACCTGTGTATCTAACCTAAAATGAAGCACACCAAGACCTAAAGGTAATGAATGGCTAGAGATGAACTATTCTCACGAGGGACAGAAGCGATGTCAAAAGCCCACAAAGAAGCCCTTAGGCCGAACTCATAACGAACGTTATCAGCAAATCAGTAATTAATCATCCAGTATTTGATCATCTTGAGTTTAAGATGCTAAGAAACAGACCATCACTTAAAACATGTATATATCTTTTCCGTGAATATAAAAGATACTTAGAAGTTTGCAACTGGTCACATGATCGAAGAGCATTAATTAATGAAAAGGATACATCAATTACACCGTATTTAGTAACTTTTCCAGCACAATAACAGAAACCATTATTAAATTCTCTTCTGAAGACTCGCAAGCCAAAGCACGTCAATAGAATTCGACCAAGGGAATTTAGAATTACATAGAATCGACATGTTGCCAGAAAAATAGGTAAATTCTCACAACAGACTAACAGTTATCATTCTCTGGGGTTGTCCCTTTTCTAAAGATCATCCCTACAAGGTTATGTCACATCTTGCCCTTGTTCTTAACAGGTCCCTTCGGTGGGGTGACTGGTCGACTGCCTTGAACTCCACCTCCATAAGGAAACTTCTTTTTGTCAGCTGGTTTCAGAATCTGTCACAAATTGACATCAACAAGTACTGTCAATTTCAGTTAGATACTTTACACTGATCACAAAACTGAAAAAATTTACACCGATCAATCAAAAGTGCTAAATTGATTACAGAAGCGTACTTGGTATTCAAAACTAGGTCACCCAGAAATCTGCACCAAAAAATTGAAGAAAATGCACACCAAAACGATAAATTTATGAGAATTTTTTGCCAGTTAAAAATAATAATAAAGTACGTTATATTTTTCAATGAATCAGTGCACCAAAGTATCTAACAGTGTTTTTGTAATTTAATGTAAAGCTTTGGCGTTCTAGAAATTAGACAATCCAGCAAAAAATGCAGTTATAAAGTTCATATAACCAGGAGATTAATGTATTCAGACGATTGCAAAGAATTTAAATTTTGCAAAATTCAATCACCAAGTTACACAACGTGGTGAATAGTAGCTCTACGTCTACAAGTGCACGTCTGATGCCTAATTTGCCTATAGGTTAAATGCATTCGTTCTGTCACAAGCCGAGACAGCATGCGACGCTCCTGCGTGACCTCTTTGAGAAACATCATCTCACACATTCTATTGTGTGGTCATGAAGTTCTGGAATTTTTCATACTTTCAGCCTGTGCATTACTACCAAAAAGACCTTTAACTAAAAATTCCTTTATAATTACATTCCATTTGACAGCAGCCATTTTGATTATCGCCCAACAGTGTTGTTGCTATGTTGAACTGCCACAGTGATGTTTAAGTCAATCAAAGCTCAATTTAGATAAATTAGCAGGATTTTGGCAAATTTCTGGATGAAATTGTGCACGTTGCCAATTTTTGCGCTGTTGTGTGAAATCTCAAATTTTGCACAAGATCGCAAATTTCTGAGGGCCCTATTTAAGTAATATCATATAAATCTTTCACACAATCTCTGCTCCTTAATAGACTCAACATCAAACAATAATTAACTAATTAAAAGCAAATATTTCATTAAGAATATCACAATAGATAAGAAGTGCAAACATCAATCCTAAAATGCCACTAAAGATATTACAACCATTGTCTTAAAAAAATAATCAAAAAGATAATTGGAGCGTGCAGATATGTTATTAAAAATATTTAAAATTGCAATGATCACGCCTGGCCACTGTGACCAGTAACATCAACGACGGCTATGATGATGACTGGTGAACAAACCTGGAATGAGCACATCAGCGTTTCATCAACACTCATCATGGCTCCAGCGTTGTCAAACTCTCCACAGTAATTCGGTGCAGAAAACAACGTCACCAGCTGACGCTTGGCAAAAAACTCATATCCATCTTCTACAACCTAAAATGCAGAGACTTCAGAATTAATAACTTCACATTTCATTAAAATAACACCAAAAGTGAAACGTTTGTGCACTTTACATAAAGGGAAATTTGTGAAACAAAGACTGCAAAGGAAAGAAGTATTTACTATCATATGGAATCACATACTATACAAAAGCATCACGAATAAAACAATCTCACTGACAAATGCTGTGCAGTATCATAAAACCTTAAAAGTAAGTTAATATCCTTCCTTATATAGATTCACTGCTCAAAAGAAAAACCAATGGAAAAAACCCACAGTAAGTCAATAGATTGTAGATTCCAAGAATTGGTGACTTTGTTCAGAGGCCGATTGCTTAGAGCACTTTGCAACTTATCCCATGGACAGCATGGACTTGAGGTTTCCCAGTTGACCACTGTGTAGGGACCTTTAGGTGAAGAGAAGTGGCTGAGGTCAGCAGATTTCGAAGTCACATGATACTTGGGGTCCTGACCAGCGAATGACTCGTATATAAATGTAAGATATATGTAATATTAATGAAAGCACCTTGAGTTGAAATGAAGCCAACCAATAATGGGACCAATGAAGGTGGTCAAAAATGAAAAGAGAGAATATAGGATAGTGAGGAAGCCGGTCCATTTGGCGTTCTTGGAAACTAGTATTTTACCGTTTTCTATATTAATCTCAATAAATGTCTGGTAAACTTGCTAGTATGGTCTGCAGTCAAACTCAAGATACCACTCAAGAGCGACAGTTTACTCAGCTGTTGCTCCATTAATTCCATGCAATATCAAGATACGTTCATTACGAGTATTATCTTGACATTATTACACTGGAGCAGCAGCAGAGCTGAGTTGATGAACTTGATGAGTAAAGAAACTGAAAGTATATTTATTGAAGTCTCAAACCATGCCTATCATCACTGGAATATTAAAGCGTTATTGCTAAGGCAACAGTTAAAATGCAAAATTAGTGTGAAAATTAGACAAATTCCTTAAATTGGAGAGGGCCATTATAAAACACCCTGATACCCTAAGAAGACAGGCAATAGATAAAACACTGCACTGAGCAATTCCTTAACTCACAAAGTTTGTCTCAGTACTATCTATATTCTGTCACATGGTTCAAGATTTTGTTAACATTTTGGAACATTGGGAGGAGGGCAGCATCAAATACAGATGCATCATATTCAAACGTGTAATGCTGAACATTTTCACATTTTCCCAAATGGGAAGATTAAGAAATGTTAAAGAAAAGCTGAATAGAAATGCGCATTGCACCTGATGGGCTCTGCAGATGAGATCAAGGTCATGTTTGTGCAGAAACTTGGCAACAACTTCTGCTCCAAATGTAAAAGAGACGCCGCGGTCATTCTCTCCCCAACCCATGACTTCCTTGTCGGGATCCGACCACAGCAGGTCACAGAGGAGGCCCTGGTCAGGGACGTCTGTTGGCCTCATAATTCTTCTAATCTGTTCCATTGACTGCAAATCAGGACTCAATCCTAGCATAGCAATTGCCAAACAGATGCAGTTAGAACTTTGCTTCTTTGATTATAACATTTAAAACAAGCCTCATGCACTAAATTCACCAAATCACAGCCGAAACCTCGATATTGTTGGCCAAAATATCGATTTATAAACATAATTCCCTTCCATCCAAAAGTGCTCAGCAATATTTTATATAAACCTACAAATTAATGAAACAAGCCAATCTTACCAACTAATATTTCTGAGTTTCATAAGTTTCACATACAAATATATATTAGAAGTTTCTCAAACAATGCATAAAACCTGTAACTTTGTATTCAAATCATGCTGCTTGAAAGTTAAAAAATGATATATCAGTCAATGATTCAAAGGTAGCACAAAGAAATTATCTTTCATAATGAAACAAGTAGCAGTAATAAAGTTAAGTACCTCCATGACAACAGAATATCTTTTCATCGATAATTGCGGCAATAGGCAGACAGTTGAAACAGTCTGTGAAAGTCTTCCACAATTTTATGTTATAACGACGTTTACCTGGCCACAAACATGCAAACAAACACTAAACAAACAAAACAAAGGTTGTAGATTCCTAATCCTATGTTTGTTTGTATGTGCATTTGTTATAGCGCCCCTTCAAGCCCTCTACTACGCTCCCAACTGCAGAGCGGACACTATGTTGTCCGTAGTTCAACTGGAACACAAATTAAATATGTCTTACGCCAAAACTAACACTAAAGCAAGATTATTGTGTTGCCAAAACAAAATTTCGTTGATGTAAAATGTTAAATACACAGTAATCTCTTCATATATAAGCCACGGAATTCAAACAGTGTGGTGTGTGTGTGTATGGTGTGGGCCAGACAATTATAATTCTTTTTAAGTAGCTCACAAGAGTACTAATATGGGATACAAGCACCAAGAGTACCAAAACAGGTAGCTTTAATAAAAAATTATGCACTAAGAAAAACTATGTTGCATCTCAACTTTTATAAGATTTACAGCTATATAATTTGTCAATTGATAGATATGGAGGTGCACAAACATTTAAGAAATCACCAACCATTCACAAAAAAGTTTCTAGATTGACCAAACACCAATTACTTCATAATAAGTATACTAACATTCATCATAGAATCCATATATCCTATTGATGCTCGCACATTCATGGTTGCCACGAAGTAAGAAGAAGTTTTCCGGATATTTAATCTTGTAGGCCAACAAGAGACATATCGTCTCCAGTGACTGTTTCCCTCGATCCACATAATCACCAAGGAACAGGTAGTTACTCTCCGGAGGAAAGCCTCCATACTCAAACAATCGTAACAGGTCATAGTACTGTCCATGGATGTCACCTAAATATGTCACAGCAAACAATAAATTAACAACTTGAAATTACTATTGTTACCAAATACAATAATTACTTTACTTCAATGTCTAAGAGATGGAATTCAGTAGTAAAATTCCTTCTCTAAGGCAAAAGTCAGCGTTGATCCAAAGCTTTGGAATTTGCTGTTCGGTTCTAAGTGACTGTTTTTCTCGAGAAGATGAATAATCTCAACTACTGCAGTCTCTCTTAACGCAACCATTGATGATTTGTTCATTCTAATAACAGCACAGTAGAAAATTGCACATTCTAAGCATGAAGTCAGTAGACATAATCTAAAGTACAAAGAAATTGCACATGAAGGAAAACAATAATGAGTATCTGAAAGAGCAGAATGTGTATCAAGTCAACTCAAAATAACTGCAAAAATAATATGAATTTAATTTCGCAAGTTTGAAGTAGCATTGGACCACAAACATCAAAGAACATTTCAGCCTATTGTACACAATAAGAAACCTAATTCTTTAAATCAGTGAAATAACAAAGGGAAAATCAGCATTCAACCATTTATTACATAAATCAACTACATACATTACATTACGCCTGAAGGTCCTGCATATTGTTTATTGTTTATCAGTCAATTACTTACCACACACTTTAAGTGGAGCCTCTAATTCTAAGAGAATAGGCTGGCTGAGAAATATTTCCCTCGACTTCAAGCAGAGTCCTCGAATTTCTGTGTCCGACAGCTGAACATTTTTACCTGGCTTGGAGCCACGAACTGCAATTAAAAAAACAACTGTGAAATAACTGAATTTAAATTAATTGCCTTAATAAATTGAACCCTAGGTAGCCTATCGCTATCGCATTCCAAATAACTCGCCATTGCATGGGTTTGAGCGCTGGTCGCATGTAAATTCGATTGACTGATTAAAAGAAATATACCTTCTCGTCACTGGTATTTTGACTTACTTTCGCGAAAACATTGAGCTATAGATCACCGTATGTCAGGCCGCTCTATTCTACTCCTATCTGCTTACTTGCCACCAAGCCGTCATTTACCTCTACCATTTTGACTTGCCTACTTTCGCGGAAACATTGGGCTATCGATCGCCGTGGTCAGGCCGCTTTATTCTGCTCCTATCTACGACGGCCATAATGCTTATTTGATACCGAGCCGTCATTTACTTCTACTAAAATCGGTATCTAAACAGATAGCTGTGATGTTCGAAACCCAGACGCAACCAGGAAGGGATTTTCCAGAGAATTTGGAGACAGTAACTGTTGTCAGCTCTACTTGAACGCTACAGAAGTCATGGCGGCAGTAACTGGGAAGGAAGTACTTGTCAAATGATTTCAACGGTTACCTTCCAAGAGCCGGGCTATTATGCTGTCTATGTTTAACTTTTCTGCTTCCGACATTTTGATTAAAGCAAACGATTTCTACAGACGTCCTTATGGCTGACACACCATTAAATCACTCTATTCTCAAAAATAAAACCACAAACAACACCAAATTTTTTAAGGTCTATCTAAAATGTCAGCGACCGGATAACGGAACAGCGACGACGAAATATAGAGCACAGATGATGCATCATAAGAGAGTTCGAGGAATTGATGACGTCATTCAATTACACCCCAGTTCATGAATCTTATGTCAAGAAACTTATTTTTTCATTTAATTCATTCATTCAGGTATTTCACTCGAAACCTAAAACATTGCTAATATACTTTAGCTATCCAGTAACATATTAGTACACATCAGTGATCTCTGCCACCAACAGTCTTTGAAAAAAAACTTCTATAGATCCCACAAAAACTAAGTCGCGAGAACCCTCTGGCACAGGCTGGCAGATTACCACAGGCGCTCAATTAATACAAATTCGATACGCACAGTAATATAAGGGGAAGAGTCAGAAAGACGGCTAGGGCGGATGATGTTTAGAGTTGAAACAGTGTGGAGCAATGTTTTAAGATCCGAGTGAAAGATCTGTGTGGTTATATTAGCCTATAGCCGACTATTAGCCGTAATAGCGAGAGGTGGAGTGTCGGTGGGTTCGTATGACAGAGTAAAGTTCATTTTTGCGAAACCAGACAAAAATTGTACCAAGCACCATTTTGTGATAATATTGGGTCAAAGGTAATGCGGTGTCGTTTTGTGTAAATTCCCATCTTAATATCGAATATTAATTAAGTTATTTTAGAAAATGTTCGAAGCGAGCGATAATGCAGGTTGTCCATTTCACGATTTTATTTCTCAAGCGGTAGTGATCAAATTACCAATGCAGAACGTAACTTCTTGTTTGGTAGCTAAACTTTTTATAACAGCATAGGCTATGTGCATAGGGTGCGGCCCGAATCCCCGAAAGGAATATAAGCTGGATCAGCGAAATCAATTTTCTAAGTGCAACCCGAATTTTTGTTTGTTGTCAAACCAACAAGCGAACACGAAACGAAGGTTTTGATCAGAGATGGTTTTGATCGTCTAAGCGCCACTTTTACCGCTAAGATTAGGGCACCAGCTTATTCACGGGCGCTGCGTCTAGTCAGAGGGGTTCATATAATTATGTCAGGTTTTGAATTCTAGTCTCCCTGACTAGAATCCTGCGTCAATCAGTAGCGTCATGTGTCACGGTAGCCTATAGCATTATCGACGTCGTGCTGGGTTGAGTAAGTAGGTAAGTAAGTGGCCTTTATTTGCTCTTGACAAACGCACTTGAGTTACATTGTCGACAGCGATTACATACATTATTTTAAACAAATTGCAGTAGGTGTGGGTTATGAAACTTATTTGCAGAACTAAATCTAACTAACGATGCATCGATAAAGAAAATGGTTTTGGACAGAATAGATTTTTTGTAATTCGTAGCTTGTCCTGTCTCAAAAAGTAAGTAGTTATCCTCACAAAGAATTGGCAAGATCTGATGAATGCGGTAGTGGCCCATTATTCCGAGGGTCCACTATTCCGAATTATTTGCATGATTTCAGCGTTGGTGGAAAACAAGTTGGATTGACGAAAAGATATATTGCGAAATAGAAGTCGGATTGATGAAAATAATTTCCCGTTTAATCGAAGTGAGCCAGCTGAAGAGATTTTCTTGCTGAATGGAAGCTGGATTGATGAGAACTAACTCTTATTTAAAGGCCGAGGTTGGCTTTCTTCAGTTTCTCTGTAAACCAGGCTGATTGGTCAGCAAGTCTCTATTTAGTCACGCCTACTGAAGGCGTCACCACTGACCACTGTTTTAGATTGCTAGGCTGTCTAAACTCGGCTGAGGAATTGTCGAGAACTCTATACTCCCCTGAGTGGGCATTTGTATGCAGATTACCTTGGCTCTGTCTTTATCTCAGCGTATAGAGGGGGGAATCTAGGTCAACTGTATACGCCAACCTATATGTGCACGTGTTTGTACGTATTCTACACATGTGCCATGGTTAGGATGTGTGCAGAAGGTATATGCCCATTCGTTAATTTCTATAGCGCCTATATATTTCAAGGATAGCTGAGGAATTCAATAGCACGTGCAGCGAGGTGTCAAGTTTAGCAATCTGTTTCATAGCAATATAACTTTAGTCTTATATACATACTAGCTGCCAGTAGCTGGAGTACACGGCGTTGCCCGGGAAATTTAGGATTCGACCCGCTCCGGCCACAATCCCACCACACCACACCACCACACTCCAACATCCACCGGTACGCCACCCGAGAAATTTGAGTTTTCGGGGAACAAATCTCCCCCAAATTTCCCCCACCTCCACTCCCTCACTCTCTCCACAACACGCCACAACTAACTATGACCTACACCGGTACGCCACTCGTGAAATTTTGTTTTTCTGGGACGAAGAGTCAAAATGCATCCGGACATAGGCTACATACGTACAAAAGGAAGGACAAACTTTCAGACTTATAATGATAGATATACTATACTATGCTATGTTATACTATGCTATACTATACTATTCTATAATACAATATGATATAATATACCACACTAGACTATAGGCCTACTATACTATTTTTGGATTAATAAAGCGCCTCTCACAGTATATTTAGAACTAAAACTATGTATATATATGGGCTATATATATATAAAATTGTGTCATTGTTGCATTACAATCAGTCAAAGCTGTTTATATTACATTGCATTTATATTACGCTACAATAGATAGACTTAGGAGGTTAGGGCTTATTGCAATGAGAGCTGCCAGTGTGTAAAGCAAACTGGAACCCGTCCAAATAAGAAAGTTATGTCCATTGCTATGGAAATGAGCATACACTATAGCACTCAAGTCTGGCTGACAGGTATCAAGATCATTCCACTGATGTTTACAGCGATGACCGTTGTAATTGATAGCTAGTCCCGGGGAGCACGTGCACATATAGGTTGGCGTATACAGTTGACCTAGATTCCCCCCTCTATACGCTGAGATAAATACAGAGCCAAGGTAATCTGCATACAAATGCCCACTCAGGGGAGTATAGAGTTCTCGACAATTCCTCAGCCGAGTTTAGACAGCCTAGCAATCTAAAACAGTGGTCAGTGGTGACGCCTTCAGTAGGCGTGACTAAATAGAGACTTGCTGACCAATCAGCCTGGTTTACAGAGAAACTGAAGAAAGCCAACCTCGGCCTTTAAGTGAAAGTTGTATATTGATGAATAATGATAGCTTAATACACAGCTTGTCTGCCTCACTTCCGTTCGCTAAAGGACAGTGAAGGAGCACTTGAAAACTGTTATTTTTGGTCGTGATGGAGTCGGGAGAACCTCTGAGTAGTTTTTTCTTGAAGAGGTGCATAAATACTCGAATGAATGAATGAATGAATGAGTTTATCATAATAAGCGTATAACAGTATGATCTACGGAGTAGTGGGCCCTAGGAATAGCGGACCCAAAGTTCCAAACTGATGAATGCAGTGGCCTAAGAACTGTGATTTCTGGAAGAGCCTCCTGTCTGCTCGAGCATCAGTTCTTCCTCTGCAGTATGAATCTTCTAACATAGTTTCCAACTGTGAACACTTGTAAGGGTTATTTATGTAAGGGCTATTTACCAAGGGGGGGGTTATTGTTAAAAGCCTCAAATTATATCTTGGATATTTTAAAATATCAGTTGTGTGCTATTTGCTCCTCCTTAGCATTGACCACATGTATAAGAGATGGTAATGCAACGCTAAGGAGGTTAAGAAGTGTGCTAGAATTACTTTTAGCAAAATGTTGACTGACACCAAGTTCGATTAGTTTTAAAATGTCATAAATTGTGATTTAAAATTAATTGCGTTATGTGACCAATGCGTTTAACAGAGTGAAAACAAGAGATGAGAATTGTCGTGATGGAGGTGGTACTCTAATTAAACGCAACGCTCAAGATATATAAACAGAAGATGGCACAAATGGATGTCTCGGTAGATCATCGTTCTGAAAACGCTGTTGAAGACAAAACGACGGATGACAGACTTGAAGTTCGACGTTCAATGCTGAACCGAGTTGCAGGGACTGACGCTTTCTTCAAGCAGCAATTATTGACTGATCCAGATCTAACGTTCTCTGAAAAGCATGCGATCGCCTCAGAGCTTCTCGATCGAAAGCCAGCGACATTTCTTGAGCGCTATGGACGGTACCTTGTAAAGGACAACCTTTTATTCTTTGAACCATTTCGGGACGACTATTTTGTCGGCTTCCATTTGCGTGAACTCACCCGGAGTCTCAGCAATGTTACGAACGACAACAAGAAGGTAAAGAATCGGAGGTACGGGCGTGTAATGGTGAAATTTTTTCATATTGACAAAAATTTATGTAATTTATTAAGGATTGTTATTACTAAATATTGTTGTTGTTGTTATTTTTGAATATTTCTAACAGTGCGCCGTTGTAGTGGTATGACTGTGTTTCGGTGCCATATAAATTGTCATTATTATTTATTATTATCACATATGACATGTTTTGATTTAAATGTATTACCCATGGCTTCTTTTACAACTTGTTTTTGGTGTGAAAGTGATCTAAGCTATACTTGATTTTTACATATTTTATGCTTTATTTCATTTAACAACTGGTGAATGTAGGTTACATATATTCCAGAAGGGCTTACTTTTGAACTTTCAAACTTTTATGACCTCTGCAATCTCTGTATGAGAAATTTAGTTGCTGGTCCTAGATGGTCAGCATTTTTTTATGTTTACATAAAATTTTAAAAAGTGACAAACTTTGCTAAAACTTAATTTCACATGGTTGAAACATTCAATACTCATGGAAGGCTTATATGTTTTGTGCCTTTGAGGAGTTCGAACAAGATCTTAAAATGCATGATTCTATTCAGATAAAATGATAAATAAATAGATAAATGTTTAAATGTTGAAGGTACGAGGCGATGAAACGACTTATTACGGCCGGCGAGTATTTCAGCGACGACGAGATGAAGAAAAGAGATCCTCTGCTTTTCGACGAAATGATCGGACGATTTCTGACCGTCGAGGATGTCGCTGATGTCGTTTCAAAGTCGGATCTCAGTCTGTCCGAGGTTTTACTCGGTCATCTGCAAGCGATGCAGAACAATGAACTGTTTGACCAGCAGCAGCAGCAGCGGGTTCAGCAAAAGATGGATGAGGAGGAGGTAAGAGTAGGTGTTTAGTTTTTATGGGTGCCAGCAGATACTTTTGCAAGAGGGGCAAAACTGAATGATCTCACAGTTAGGTTTTTGGCAAGTGCTTGAAAGATGCAAGGCAAGAAGTTATTATGTTCATGGGTATTTTCATAGAAGTTTCTGGTTGTAAATTTCTCTGTTTCACTTTGTGCATCATTAGGGCTTTAGGACTAAAAAATTTGTTAACCAAAAAGTTCCTGTAAAAAATAATGTCAATTTTCTAGAGTGCCCCTTTTGCCCCTATGTTCCGGTACCCATGTTAGCTTTCTCTGTTATTGTTGTTTTCACAGAATTGTAAAGTTGCTCTCACCAGGGTAATCAACTGCCTTTGCTCTTCACCCAATGTCCCATGGCAGGATCCAGACTCTTATAGATAATTATCTGAAGAAAACATTTAGAGCAAGGATGCTGCACTGATGTTGATTTTGTATTTGTGCTATGATGTTTGTGCATCAGAGTGTGGCTTTTTTGAATTAATAAAGTATGTGCTTACCTACTTACTTAATTTCTTTAAGAATTACGTCATCCATCAACTCTGAATGAGGTCCAACCATGGGGTTACAGCATGTGCAGGTTAATTCCAGTTTTTGAGGCATTGTTCAATAAATAGGGAACTGGTTCTTTATGAACTTTTATGACTTTGACTATCACAGAAGATAGCATTTGTGTTTAGTTTTTATAGGAACAAAAAACGAGACTAAACAGACCTTTTAGTATAAATTGCGTGCGCACACACACCAGCATAATAGACTTAGAACTTTTTTATGACACCACAGTCGACCACAATTTTTTAAACCAGCCATCAAATTGTTGGTCTCTCTTGGTCAATGGTTAAAGTGGCTCTGGAATTCGCTACACCATTCAGTTCGTTCTTTTGATGCTTTGATATCATTGAAGTCTAGACGTAAGATTTGTCTTGTTCAATTTTGGCCTCGTTTCTGTTTTTTTTATCTATTGCGTTTCAACTTTGCATCTCCAGTTGTTTGTGAGTATGCCTTGGTATTTATATGGTATTAGTGCATTATTTTTCAGCCGAGGTTTTGCTGTGAGCGTCTCTAAGTAGTAAGGGGTGCGATATAAATCTCCAAAATAAACGATGCATTAGAAGTGATTGGTTTAATGTTATGAATTGATTTGGATGATCGTTTTCAATGTATTGACATTTGGTCTGTTTTGACAGCAGGAAGAAGCCAAAGAATTTGATTCTGATGACAGTGAGGAGGAATCTAGCGAAGAAACTGAACAACGTAAGAAATTGAAAATTTCTCCGGTCTGAACTCTTTCATTCAATTGCCTCGTTTTACCGTGAAGCGTGGCTGGAGGTTTTGCTTCTAAGAACTGTTGCTTTCTTTTATGCGCGAAGTTCTTAAAAGTCAGTTATTGTCCTATTATAAAAAAGTTTTTTGAAGCATGTCAGGAAGAACAAGTGTTCTGGGCAGAGTCACAGAATATCCATTTCCTCTGAAGGGCAAACAAACAAACACTAAATAAGTATAATTTAGGGGTTTAGATTGAGCGCAAGCACTCTGGCATGAAGAACGCACAGATGCAGGATCGCTTCTTTTCCCATATAGTTTATGCAATCTTAAAATTGTCTTTTTCAGCCAGGGTTGGTTTGGGAGCGCTCCTGAGTAGTAACTGGATGGGGGAGCTATATAAATCCTCATGATGAATTAGTTAAATTGCTCTGGATTGTTTTAATATTTATGTAGTTTCGTCAGAAGATTGGAGTAGAGAGTGATGGCATTTTCAGTTGGTTTTGATTGCAATGTTTCAGCTTCCGACAAAGAGAAGGCAAATCTGAGGAATGAATTTCTTGAGATCATGCAACAACGCTTTCTTAGTGGTCAAGATGAAGATTTCGATTATGGGTCAGTTTCATATCTGACCATCTAATTTCTTTTTAACACACTGGTAACATTTTTTTGTAAATTGTTTTTCACTGTGAAAACCATCATTAAAAAAGGTATTTATTTATACTTTTGTTTTTGTTGAATATTGTTTCCTACACTTGATTTCTTCGAGTTTTAAAGCAATGCTGTGTATTATGTGCATGTGTTTCCTTGTGACCTGGATTTTGAAATTCTCTCTTGATAGCCACTTATTCTGTCAATTTTATTCTCAGCTTGAATGTTATGCTTCACGTTGTTTATCCACCAAAGGCAGCAGTCTCTTTGTCCTAGCAGATTGATGAACTCAATGTGTTGCTCAGCTGAGAAAAGGGTCCACTTGTCACTTTCTAGTTCAGCCGGTTAATGGATTTTTGCCTAATACTACAATTATTGATTTCTGCATTTAGTTCATGAATGCAACTGCACCTTTGGCTGGCTCACTGTCTTACCACCTGACGTATTAACTCCAAAAATGTCATATTTACATCATGTAGAGACAGATTGAATATTTATTTTTTTCATTTGTGTTTTTTATTTGCAAAGAGCATAAATGTGGGACCAGTTTATATATGATTTTTCATATGATATCAAGTTATCAACGTATGGAAACTGTTAACAAGTCCATTACCGGCAAGTGGTCCCTTTTCTTTTCCCGAAGTGACATTTGGACTTGATTATGACTTGGTTTGTGTGTGACCTCAATTGATGCCATCTGCATTAGACAACAATTGAAACCATCTGTATTTAAATGACAATCATTTATTATACTGCATCTGACACCTCTGGACCAATCTGCTTTGTTTCTCTCTAGCCTAAGGACTGTTCTGTACGACTGGGGGTTGGGCTGGCCGTTCTCCTGGATAGATGGTCATGAATTGATGCTTTAGATAATTAATAGTAATAAGTAAATTTTTCATGTTAAATATGTAGATTAAGCAGATCGTTTAATGTTCCTAAAATGTTTTTGTCAATTAGTTTGATGCAGACTTTGTTTTAACTTGAACAGAGATGTCGACAACAACGATGACTACGACTCCATCGATCTATTCAGTCGTGACGAAGAGGATCGTTACTTCGCAGGCGACGACGACATCGACTTCGACGACGACTTTCGAGGAGACGCAGATTGACGAGTGACGACACAAGAGTTTCAAGATTGAAGCAGTCTTCAAGTCGTTGGATGTTTTTTAAAAGTTGAAATCAATTCCTGTGAGAGAAAGATGAAGCCAACGGATGGGATAGTGTTTGTCCGCTGTCTCTAGGACCTCAGTTGGTGTCCGGAACATGATGACATCTGTCGACTGTTGTTGGGAATTCATTGATTAGGTTCTACATGTCTGTGGGGCTCACCACTCGTGACTCTTCTAATTTACTTGATTTTGCTTATTGATGTGATCAGAGTTCTTGACCTGGTTAAAATCAGCCGAGCGCATGGATTTAGTCTGATGAGTCATGTTCTTTAAGTGACTGGTTGATTAGAGTGCTTGGCCTGTAAGACAAAGATTTCGACTTTGAGCCTTGTTTGAGGCAGTGACTGTGTATGGACGTTGAGCTGTTGCTCAGCACCATCAATGTTCACTATGGTCATAGTGTGCACGTCTTCTGAGCTTTAGATGGAGGACAATATCAAATACAGTTGTATTGCATAAATCAGAGTATCAAGCCTGTTTTAATCTTTTACCCGTTTGCCCCGAAAATATCTGCTGAAAAAGGCCTTAAAATTTTAAAATGAATGGGTAAAGGGTTAAGGATGGACCAGTGTCAATATTTTCCAACAAATGATAGTCCAGGATGCCAAAGAAACTGAACAAAATTGGAGTAGAAGTCTAGCAAGGGATCATTGAGCCTGCACCCAGGAAATGATTTGCAAAACTGAATCTCTTAAATGCAGCATGTAAAAAATATAGTGATTCTAGTCCCTCCTCTGGTTTCAAGGTTTTGGGGCTGAACTAGCTGGAAAATATTTCAATTTCCACATTGTAATGGTAGCATCTGAAGCTGTCATCTTAAAAAATTGTCCTATTATTTTATTGCTGATAAGAGTTGTCAGAATATACTTGTAATTATAGTAATGATTTTTATTTCTGCTTGAATTTCAAAATTGTAATGGATGCATTGTGAGCCATCATCTTGTCCAAATTGCTGCATTACTCCAATTGCAATCTGAAGTAGGATGCAGAATGTACTGCCATTTGCTTATGGCCATCAAATTTCCAAGGTACTACAAATGCTAGTGTGTTTATAGGTTGTGTTATGCACTGCTAGAGTGGTTTTCTATTTTCCATGCAATTACTGGCATGGGTCTAAGGTTCAATGGACTTATTATAATGAATAACTGTAGATGGGAGTATAATTGTCATTATACTTTGTTGCACTTGAATCAGCTTATCCCTATTGCTCAAGAATGTTCTGAATTGCTGACCATGATGCAACTATCAGAAACTGTTACAAATGGTACACAAACCAAGCAAGAAGAACTCGTTGCAATACCATATTGGGATATGTCATTACACTAATGATATACCGGTAGTTTTAATGAGTGTTCATACTGTTCATGGAATTTATTTTTAAATTTGACATTTTGAAATGTGAAAACTTACACTGGAGGGAAGCTATTTAGTTGTACAAATATTATATAAACAGTAGGTATACATCATTATAGGCTCGTATCATATATTGTTATAGCAAATAATATCGTGATACCATGTATAAATTCCATAGACAGATATATTCTGGTAATAGTAAATATTATAGCCGTATTATTATTAAGGTTCACATGATATTATAATGTAAACAGAAACTTGGAACTATTGCTATGCTGTTAAATGTTTCTGGGGGAACTTTCCCTCTTACAGATGCCTGGATTGAGCACCGTCTTAAATGTTGCATTTTGTAGTATGTATACACACTGTCAAAATGTTACCCTTCTGACCAAAACCAGGGGCTTGTCGCAACACCTACTTCTGAGATAATGGCCAAAATGTGATAACGCAATTTTTTCAATTTTTGTTTTTGGCAGAAAATGATAAATATGTTTTAAACACATTAAAACAACAATTTGTGAAAAAATCTTTTAAAATTATATTTTGTATGATTTTCGAAGTGGTTATTGTTTGAATAATTCAGCGACTTTCCAGAAATTTGTCACTTTCCCATCATTACCGGCCATATTCCACTACATAACAAGATAATGAGACATGAGTAAAAAGCCCACACTTCCTTCTAGCATGTATTATGCAATCTCTTTGTTTCAAATTTAATTCATTTCTGAACTTGGTTGCTAAAGAATCTTGCATTCCAAAGTTATAAGGAAACTTTAAATGCATTTTTCTCAGATTTGTAATTCGAACGGTTGAACCATGTTAATTTTTTACTCATAACTTTTGAACTGGAACATGATCAAATTTGTTATTTTCTTGTTCGCTTCCCTATTTCCCTATCCAGTCTGGCACTGCATGCTAGGCCTTGCTCCTGCCTACCTTTGTGAGCTCTGCAGCCTTCTCTTAGTTCTCACCATTTCCTCTCCCTTCATTCAACTGAACAAAAGTCTGCTGTCAGTCTCTTTTGCTCGTATGTCCACTATGCAGAACTGTGCTTTCGCGGTGATAGGACCATCAACCTCTGACCCTCTGCTAACTTTGTAAAAATCCTCCGTCTTTCCTTTCTCATCTTAAGACAGTTTTATTTGGCCGTGCTGAGGTTGGGAGCGCCCTTGAACAGGCGCTATATAAATGCATATAATGAATGAATGAATATATATACAACCCGGCGTTGTCCGGGAAATTTAGGATTCGCACGCTCTCGGCCAATTCCTTCCCCACCCTCACTGCCGGCTCCCCAACCGCTCCCACGACACCCGACCCACTCCACCTCGCCCCACCCAATGTTTCAGGTGAAAAGTGTGAAAGTATGACAACAGAATTGAAATTTATAGCGAAAATTAGGGTTTTTGCACCTCCCCCCCATGGTGGTAGAGATTCGCCAACCCCTCCAGCGGGTGTCACATGCCCACACCGACACAGTGAAGGTTTGGAGTGAAAAGCTAAATAACTGGAAATGCATCCTGGTGAAATATGGAAAATTAGGGTTTTCGCCCCACCCTAGCCCTCATGGTGATAGGGTGGGCCAAAAAAGACACCCCTAGGTTTTTTGCCAATATCTTGGCCAGAAGTAAGATTTTTGAAATGAAATTTTACAGGCTTAGAGACAATTCCGGGTGTCCCATGCCCAGACCTACACAGTTTGTTTGTTTGTTTGTATATGCACTTGTTATAGCGCCCCTTCAAGCTCTCTACTCAGAGGCGCTCCCGAATGCAGAGCGGACACTGCATCGGAGTTTCACGCCAAAGCGACAGTAGGCCTACCGAAGTGAAGGTTTGTAGTGAAAAGCTCAAAAACTGGAAATGCATCCCGGTCAAAGAGACGTATACACACACAGACACACAGAACCTTCTCTTTATATTTATAGATGGCTAGAAAATTCTGTCTATGAAAATCAACTATCATTATTAATTTTCGCTCGCAGCGAACAGGCTATATATAATCTTCACCACCATCTATCGCAGCCTAAATATCTCACGTGACCGTCTGTGTCTATAAAATTCCACAACCGCTCATGCTTCACCATCCGGGTCCATCCCGTTGGAACGGAGTCCCCAAAAGAACCGCTGGTTTATTCTCAATTGTTTAGTCTTGGCAGCTCGAGGGCTTCAGCTATTAATTTTGGACGTAGGCCTACTCACTAAGCTTATAACGGGTTATGCCGTAGATCTCGACGCCGGTACAGGGAATGCGTCAACGGAAAGCGGAGTGTTCGGAGTGCCCTACGAAGCAACACAGTCTCAGCACAAATTTTTAAGATAAGATTATTCGATTCGTATAATCATAGCGGTTCTCCTTTGCGGCCTTCCGGAGATGGGATCGGCTGCGCCTGACGCCTTTGGCATCAAATGCATTCGGTTTTTATGTGGTAGGCCTATCAAAGTATAGGGCCATATAGGTGTAGGGGACATTTTGGAAGTGGGGGGAAATTTAATTTTTGCCCGAAAAATCTGATGACCTATTTTTGGTCATCTACCCAAAATATTAGGATTTTCTCGTCCGAAAAATCTGATGTAATTTTTGTCATTTCCTGTAAATCTTCATAAAAATTATCTTTTTACCCCTATGTGCCCGAAAAAAATCCGCCTGTACCTGTTTGCCCGAAAAATTCCTGAATTTTCCCCGTCCGTGCCTCTTTTGCCCGAAAAACATATCTTCCCGAAATTTGGGGGAGGGCATTTGCCCCTCTGGACCCCCGCCTCCTACGCCTATGGTAGGGCCTATATCTATACCTCGCAGTCGATCCCCTTAATTAGGAAGCCATGTAGAAATGAGATCGTATAATCATATGAGTTATGATCGACCGAGTCGATCATAACTCGGCCAAGTCTAGTCGATCAAAAAATCGTCAATTCGATCGACTTGCAAGTCGAGTCGATCGCGAGTCTTGCCAAATCGAGTCGATCATTGTTTAATCAACTCGACGTACATAGGAATAGTTTACTTAGACGGTTAGACCCACTATAGTTCTTGAAGTCTCAAAGTAACCTTTTTGCACACAAATGCACCTAATGAACCCTTTGGCAGCTGGCGGTTTCGTGTTAGTGGAACTGTGAAAGTTGACTATTATTATAGACGTAGGCCTACGTTTTCGATTTGAGTTGAACCAGTACAGGGTGGATGCAGAAATTTTGGAAGGGGAAGGCCAACATGTTTGGTCTTTGGCCGATTTTTTTGGATTATGATACAAATGTACTAGACCTATTACAGAAGTGCATTTTGAGAATATAAACAATTAAGGTCTTTGTGACGTCACTTCGATTATGATGCAAATTAATGTAGGCCTACTATTATAGAAGAGCATGTTGAGAATATAAACATGGCCTATTGTGACATCACTTCGATTATCAACAGATCTACCAGTAGGCCTATATTAATTATGTTCATTTTGCGAATATAAAATTAAACGAGGCCTTTTATGACGTCACTTCGATTGTGATACAACTCTACTATGAAATAAGTTCACCGATAAGACGAAATTAGGTCTATTGTGGCGTCATATTTCGATTATGATACAGATTTGCTGTTATATTATTTCATTTTCATAATACAAAACTGGGGTTCAGGTTTTTGTTAACGTGCAGTTGAACACAAAATGTGCAGTTCTAAATGAATTTGTGCAGTTGTAGAAGCACTTTTGTACAGTTAAAATTAGCAAAAGGTCATTGTCCTCCGATTGGACGTAATTTACCATGGAGGATGCGAAAGGAAAGAAAGGGTTGTGCAGTTCTAAAAATTCCTTAAAAACAACCCTGCTGGGACTGTTTAAACGTAACATCGCTCTGATTATGATACAAATCTATTATTATACGTTCAGTTTGAGAATATAAAACTAGGCCCATTGTGACGTCACTGCGATCATGATACAGAATTACTATTAAAGAAGTTCACTTTGAGAATAAACTAGGCTCATTGTGACGTTACTTCGATTATGATACAGATCTACTAATATAGAGGGCGGGAAGAGACTGCGAGAGAGGGGTTTGTGCATCACGTCACAAATGTATTTAGGAGCTTGTCCATTTTGAATTCTTGAGACTAAGAGTAGGCTAGTATACATTGAATTGGATACGAGAGGCAACAGGAGGCCAGCGTAGAACATCAGTCATGTAGGTATAAAAATTTGGAAGTAGCGAGGGAGACGAGCAATGACTCCAATGAATCTGGTAATGAATGATTGAACGAACGAATGAACGAATGAATGAACGAATGAATGAACGAATGAATTAATGAATGAACGAATGAATGAATAAGCGAATGATTACATAAACTCTGGCAATATTGTCATAATTATTATCTACATTATCATCGGCTACAATTATAATGATAGGCCTATTATTCGCTATAAATAAAATTTGACTCTGTCATATCATAATGAGTAGGCCTTATAATGTACTGCTAATATCTGTGCAAATACTATTTTTGTTTAGCCTAACTAAATGACTTTTCTGAGGTATCATCTTTCAAATTTCAAACTGTCAAACTTCAAAATGTTTGGTTCCTGTAACACCAGTGTAACAATCAATCTCATTTCTACGTGGCTTCCTAATTAAGTTGGTAATTGGTAGTTCTTGACACTTCTTGCTAGGTTTGTGTGCCATTAGTTTCAGTGGCGGCGTTAGGAGGGGCTAGGGGGCTAAGCCCCCTATAAAATGTAACCCGGGGGCTAAGGCCATCCGGTTTTTCGGACCGCTAAAAATGAAACATACATTAGATTTCGACCGAATGACTAAAAAAGTCGTCAGAAATTTTGGCGGATGAGAATGGAAAATTTCTTCCGCGAGGTTTTAGCCAGTGTTTAATCTAGACGTCTCTGGGGGGGAGAGAAAGTTCCCCCCCAGGATTGACATTTCCCCCCCCAGAAAAATTTGACGAAATGATATTGTTTTTTAGTTACTGTTTTCATCATTGTTTTACATGAAGTGTCATAATATACCGTGATATTATTTATTACTAGCTGTACCCGGCCACGCGTTGCTGTGGCTGAAAAGACCGTCCAACCCTCCCTTCCTACTTCCCTTCCCCTGCCTCCCTTATCCTGCCTCCTTCCCTCCCTCCGTTCCTCTGTCCCACCCTACCTCCATTCCCACTCCCTCCCCTTCCCTCCTCCATCCCTCCCCTTCTCCCCTCCCTCCCCTCCGTCCCTCCCCTCCTCCATCCCGTCCGCTCCCTCCCTCCCTCCCCTTCCTCCCGCTCCCTCCCGCTCCCTTCCTCCCACACGGCCGCATTCAATTGCAAATAAATATTGAATTCGCTGAAATCGAATGCAAATGTTGTGTTATTTCGAGAAAAGCATAGCGCTATAAAAAAGACGCGCGCAACGAATGCAACGTTGTGTTGAATAGAAAGTGTAAATAAAGTTTTTTCCCAAAAAAGCTTATACAGACCCGGTCCTATGGAAGGTTTGAAAGCAATCGGTGAAGTAGAAACCCGCTATTCGAATAAAAACCGGTCATATAGAAGGTTTGAAAGCAACATCGGAGGAAAAGAAACACGGTATTCGAATGGAATTGGAATTGTGTACGCGCGCCTTCGAATGCAACGTGACCTCTTTCCCAGGTTTGTGATTGGTGACCCAGTTAAAATCTTTGGACGGTTGAAATGAAAGTGGGTCGAATCCATATTATATCTACAGCGCTATCGACAGCGCATGCGCGAAATTGCGGACAACTGCGTGAACGTCAAAATGTATAAACGTGTCAAATCGATGAGTAAGTTGTGTTTTTTGGGTCTAAAGGATTTGTTTCTTTCCAGGATATCCTTTTACAAACACGATCGTGTTCGAATGGAGCGTTTTGCGAAAAATTTCAAAAGAATCGGTGATGTAGTTTCCGAGATAACCCATTAGGACCAAACGTTTTACATTTTTATTTATATAGATTATATGATTGTAATTACATTATTTACTACTATAGTATATGATAGCCTACTATCATGTTAAGATGACACCTTAAAATGCAGCCATTGCAATGTAGAAATTTAAAAAGTTTCTAACCTGTCACTGAAAAAGTACAGCCATTTTGTTAAGATGACACCTTAAAATGCATTCATTGCAATGTGGAAATTCAAAAAGTTTCTAATGGGCCACTGAAAAAGTACAGTTATTTTGTTAAGATGACCCCTTAAAATGCTGCCGTTGCAATGTGGAAATTCAAAAAGTTTCTGATGGGGATGGGCGTATCCCCTCCCAATAACCCACCCCCTCCCAGTCTCAACGCTACGCGCATCACAAGCGTCCTTCGGACGCTCAAGTACTTCCCCCCCCAGAAACCTAAATCCCCCCAGAGGAGGGGGACTAGATTAAACACTGGGTTTTAGCCACCCCCCACCCGAAAACTGAAATCCTGGCGCAGCCACTGATTAGCTTGTAACAATGTGTCCTGGTCAGCAATTCAGGACCGTCTTGAGTAGGCCTAACAGGGTAAAGCCGATTCCGCAGCAACATAATGTAGGCCTATAACTATAGTAGGGTGACCATATATATACGTCCTGGTTTTCCGGGACATGTCCCAGTTTTTTGTAGTGCGTCCCGGTGTCCCGAAGACTTAGGCAAAATGGTAGAATTGTCCCGGTTTTTTGACAAGAAGGAAAGTTGAATCTTGAAAACATCAGTTTTATGTAAATTACCCAAAAGGAAATCGTAGCAAAAGAGAATTGGTCAATCTATATAGACTATTGAGCCTATTATTACATCTATAGTAGGCTAATCATCTGCTGGCAAACAATCTGGCCTATAGTTAGCTACACCGGTAAGCGAGAGCGGCATACGTCTGTTGGTTGCAACGGACTGCAGGTTCAAGCCCCGGGCTGGGAGTTGACATTCAGAGATTTAGATATCTCGGGCAAGCACGTGTGGGACGCGGTGGCGCAAGCTCCTGCGGAGCGACCTTGGACAAGTTGCTTACCCATCATTGTCTGTGGGGATGGCAACGGGAAACCACCTCACTCATCTCATCCCCAGGGGCGTAAAGCCAATGAACCTGCCTTCGGGCAGAGAACCATCATCATCATCATCATCATCATCATCATCATCATCATCATCATCATCATCATCATCATCGTCATAATTTACCATGAGCCATATGCTCGTAGGTGTCCAATGTCAACTTCGTCTTAGGCTAATGTGTTTAGCTAATAGATTTAAAGAATTATCACGGCGTAACGAGACAGTTTTCATAAATTAATAGGCTACAATTTCATTGGCGGCGTCTGATCTACATCGATTTCGGGATTTTTGGCAGGACGACCTGCGCCAGGGTTGCTGCCGTAAGGCAACAGTAACACTGTTAACAAATCATGTCAACACTGAAATTCTACCGATTTCTTTCAACAGCTTTACTTAAAATGCTGCCATTGTAAGAATAAGATGAAAATTATTTTTACAAATGGGATGGTGAGGGAAACACTCCTTCCCCAAATCCCTTTCCGCCAGCCGCTCTTATGCGCCCCAGAAACCTTAAACCTTTCTCTGGACAACTGATCACACACTGTGCACCGATTGAGAGTGTGCTTGATTATATGAGTAGGCCTATTATGCACTCCGTGTGCTGACGGCTAGAGCAGATTGGAGATTTCTACACTGAAGTCATTGCTCATAATTAATTAGTTATGCTCAAACAACGCTCGCAGTACAGAACTCGATCAGGACTAACTAAAAATGTATTCTTCCGAGAAATATAAGTGATTTTTAAACTTAGTCAAAGTATGCAGAGTGCACTATAAGTAACAATAGCCTATAATAATTAGGCCAACTTTTACTGGATCAGCCTATAGGGCTAGGCCTTGGATCGCAGGCCTATAGCCTGCCATCCTAAAGTTGCGGAATTACCATATATTTGTAACACCCGCCCCTATCGGCCTCCCCGGAGTCGCCACTTCCGGATCCTCGCTCGATGGGACCGCGTGCTGCTGTGGACGAGCTCTAGAGATAGAGGGAGGACAGGATGAGGTGACTTCCGGGTTCGAATCCCAACGATGGAAAGGCGGCCAGTTATTTCGACTGCCGGACTCCCTATATGAAATTGGCGGCCTACTAGCCAATCTATCACTTCTTCGCAATATACCAGGGTGTGCGAAATCTTTAGGCCTAGCACCCAAAGTTTCTTCCAGGCCGATGGTCGAGTGGTATGGCGCGTCCGCAGTGGTAATAGCGGTGAGGTAACCAGGGTTCAAATCCACAGCAGGCTTGGGTACCGGCGATGCCTCTAGCCTTTCCAATCGTGATACAACTTCCGTCAGCGCTTCCCTGACATTTAATTGCTCTGAGGTGATTGCATCCTGCGTATCTCTGACATAAGATTTTACAGAAGAGATTTCCTCTCTTACATTTGATTGCACCGAGGAAATAGCATCGCTAACATTTGATTGCACCGCCAAGACATTAAACTCCACCGTGGCAATCGCCTCCTGGGTGTCCCTGGCATGCATCTGCATAGCTTCTTGTGAAGACCTAGCGTGTGACTGGATTGCTTCATGAGTTGACTTAGCATTAGTCTGAATGGCTTCATGAGTAGACCTAGCATTAGTTTGTATTGCCTCGAGCAATATCTCCATAGAAGAAGGGGGCCTAGAAGGCTGAGCAGGAGTGACTGGCCTAGACTCCTCCATAGCGCTATAGAAATGACTCCTATCTTTATAGCTCACAATCAATCAAGTATTCATTCGACGTCAGTTGCATTCAATGCCATCAATGATCAAAGTCAGAAGTTTAATTAATATTTCTTATTATTCACAGTCAATTGAATCTTCAATTGACATCAATTATGTTCAAAGCAATCAACATAAAAGTCAGTAAGTTTAATTATCAGTTCCTATCCTTTGTAAAGACATTCAATGAAAATCAAATGCAACAATTCAATGCAAACACCTATCAACCGGAGTATGCCTAAATTAAATCCCGATTGACTCTCAAGTCCCACAGCCAATTTCAGTTCAGCCCAAAATGTCTAAATAACCGATCTTATTAATTCCCCAATAAAGCGTACCTTATGTCCGAAGACAAGGGACAAAGCCGACCGTGTACGAAGAACAGCGACGAAGACGATATCCCAGAGATGCGACGAAACACACAGAAAGGCGTCGAGTTTGAAACGCCCGAAAAGATCAGCTAAATCCGATGCTGATTTCTCGCAATGAACAACAATTTCGGCTATGTATCCAAGCCGTTTGAGAAAGACGCCCTTAGGCAAACATACGAACAACCGCTTCGCAACACAATTCCGAAGAACGAGAACAGAGCGCTGACGATTCGAAGCCCACGATAAATCACTCCGTGTGACAGGGCGAAGAGAGGCCTTGACTGATTAATCCAGGAGTAGATCCAATGCGAAAGCGAAGGCAAAACTCGCAACAACGCTGATATATTTCTCGCAACAAACTAACTCTTTTATTAAATCGACTCCATGTCGAGAGAGAATGAATCGACAACAACGACGCCGAAGACTAGTGTAAGCGGCACTTTATCCTGGCCAAACTTCACTAACTCGATCGAGCCTAAGACTACCAAAAGCCGCAATACATCCAGTTGCCTTGAAATCCTGTCCACGTCTGCGCTTTAGCTGCCCGCTCTCGCTTTTATAACTGCCTGGTCTGCAGAGCGTCCCCTTTACTACGCATGCGCAGCTAGAGAGCTGCACGCGCCAACCCAGCAGCAACGCAGCTGTTTCAAGGCGGCAAGAATTAGCTGCCACGTGCAGCTTCTTCTGTCTGTCTGAAGTGATCTGTCTTTCTCTGTCTATCTCGCCTTCTGAAAAGCGACATCTGCCGTCAGTCACGTAGACCACAGATGCACCAGTTTAACCTTGCGAAAACACACATACACAGGCCCACACGCCTACAGTGTTTCCTTCTCAATCTGTCTCCCTGTCTGTGCTTGTCTGGCTGGCTGTATTCCTCGCTCACTCTGTTCATCGGACCACCTCGGGCGAACCGTGTGATAATTGCCTAATCGTTGACAGCAGGCGGCGAGGTCTTTCAAGTCAGCGAGCGACGATTGCCAATATCGTGGGAAAAATACACGAATATGATACAGCAGCTGCAACGCCTACATCAGCGGTCACTGTGACCCGTGTCAAACGCAAATCAACATTAAAATCTAGGTCACACGAAGCACCGAAATAAAACCATATATATATATATATCAGATCTCTGAAACCGATCAAAAATTAAATAAAATAATAATATAATAATATTATCGACCAGAAACCTGTAGCGTAGTTATACGTCGCTACATATTGATAGTTTCCAAAAAGTGTCCCGGTTTTTTATGGGCAGAAAATGGTCACCCTAAACCATAGGATATAGCCTACGTCCGTCTTCAATTATATATAGGTCTATTCGTTCTAATAATCCTGCAGCAGCAGAACTGACTTGCTGAACTAAATCTAGAGGGCGGGGCAACTTGATAGGCCAACATAAGAAATTATTGTTGCATTTATTGAAATCTTAAACCACTCTTTGATCAGTATTGTATTGAAATAATAGATATAATTATTACTGAGATGATAGCTTGAAAGAGTAGCCTATCATTGCCACATGGAAACTCAGAAAGAGACTGTTATTATTGCCAACATGCTTAAATTATTGATGTCTTAAATCACTCTTTTCTGCACTTAAATAGTAGAGCAATTTGGTTCAGATGACAACTTAAAATTCCGCTTTTTAATGTGGATATTCAAAATTTGTGGTGGGCTGGGGCACATCCCTTCCCCCAGACCTCTGCCCATTTTGCGCATAGGTAGTTAAGGTAGGCCTACCTTGTTTCCTCCCTGAGGAAAGGACTAGATTATGCACTGCACATAATATTCTCCTATCGATCTCAACTGCTAATTTCATCTATATCCTCCGAATACACTCTCCTCTGGCTCTTTCCACTCACGATTGAAGACTGAACTCTTCAAGCTATCCTATACCGATTAATATTCTACTCAGACGCCACCACACGACCACCACCATCATCGAGTAACACCGTGGTATCACGCTAGCTGACTTCTTGGCTTGACCTCACCGGATTTTGATGGAGCAGTTTGGTTGTTGAGGATTTGATTTGGTATATTGCACCGGTGAATAAGCTGTGTATAATTCGTTTAATTCAATAAACAACAGACAGAACGCTGTAGGTTTATATTAGCACAATTGACAGTAGGCCTGTGGCTGCTTAGATAGTCAAGATAGTGAGTAGGCCAACATGTTTTTGAATAATTAAACATTCTTGGGATAAAGTTTGTCGAGTCTTTATTGGGGAGGGTGAAATTGTGAGCCCTTTTTCTAAAGTTAGGCCTATATGTATTGGATCACGCTGCAGTGGGAGGACTTTAAGGAGGGCATGAAGTTCGTTTCTCTGAACAGCTTTGAACAGCACCTTTATATTATTTACACCTCAGGTCTTGCCACTCTACTAACAGCTCATTCGGTTTTGAGTCAGCAGTATGCTGACGACGTCCAGGCTTACACCCATTGCCTCCCTTCTAATGCTGTCAAAGCGGTTCGGATAATGAGCGGGACTTTGGATGCTCTAGAGGCATGGATGTCATCCAATAGACTATACGCTTGAACCCATCTAAGACAAAATTTATTTGGTTGGGCACACGGCAGCAGCTTGCCAAGCTTGATCTATTTTCTCTTGCATCTGAGTTTCCTGGCTTTGTCTTTGCAACTACGGTTCATGACCTCGGTGTCCAACTTGACCAAGAACTAACTTTTGCTCCTCAACTTCACCGTCTTGCTCGAGACTGCTATTATCAGCTGCGCCAGCTTCGCACTGTCATCCGTTCTCTTACGTCTGCTGCTACTCTTACTTTAGTGCATTCTTTCGTTACATCTCGCATCGACTATTGCTCTTCGCTCTACATTGGCCTCCCATCCAGCAGATTGACTTGTCTTGACCGGGTGTTGCGCTCTGCTGCACGCCTAATTGGGAAAATCCCTAAATATGATCATGTCTCAAACTACATGTTTGAGGTACTTCACTGGCTCCCTATTCGCCAGCGTATCGAGTTCAGGGTAGCTGCATTGGTATGGCGATGTTGTCAGAGCCTTGCCCCAACTTACCTCCGTGAGCTATGCAGCTCTACATTGGGTATCCAAGGACGTCGTCAGCTACGCTCTGCTGATAGGGGAGTCCTCTTAGTTCCTTTTGCTCGTACTACTACCATGAAGGATCGAGCCTTTTCTGTGGTTGGACCAGTGGTCTGGAATGGCCTTCCTTTTGAGCTACGCCTACACCCTGGGACTCTACCAGGATCCTTCCCTACTAAACTTAAAACTGTTCTTTTTGTGCGCGCTGGAGTTGGGAGCGCTTCTGAGTAGTTTTTCTTGAAGGAGCGCTATATAAATGTCCGAATGAATGTATGAATGAATGTCAGCCTCTTGCACTAAAGTTTCAGCTGTATCAGGCTATAAGTAGCCGGCTCGTCTAAATTTGTTCATGAGGCCATCATGCAAGGCGGGTTTTGTCCAATCCACTTGCAAAACCCCACCATGCAGGAGAGGCATAGGCTACATCACTCTAGATTATGGTCCAACAACCTGGAATGGACTTCCTTTGACTATATGCGACACCTCCCAAGCTGTTCTCAATTTCACAAACTGTTGAAGACTTTTTTCGCTTGATCTCGCTCGGGAGCGCCTCTGAGTAGGTACCTTGAAGAGGCGCTATATAAATTACGATTGATTGATTGATATGATAGTAGCTCCAGTGGCAGTTTTGAGCTCTTGCATGGAGCCCCCATGAGCCTTGAGGGTTCTGATAGCATACATCGATAACCAGAGCAGATAATCTTATTGATGTGGTCCATAACTGTTGATTTCTCTCCAATAAGAACTCCCAATGCCTTTATGGATTTTGTACAGAGATGGATGGATGGGTTGAGAGTGAGCACTTGTTGCGTCTGATAATAGCAATTTCGCGCGTTTTATCAGAATTGATCCGCAAGTTCTTTCCTTTAGACCAGTTGGTGATGTGTTGGAGTTCATCTGTTGCAGTAGCCTACGTAGATAAGTGATTAGAGCCAATAAAGAGATAGGAATCGTCAGCATATTTAGAGAGACGGTTCTGGGAATGAAGAGGATGGAGGTCAGATGTACCTACTATGAAATCTGCGGGGTCTACAAGTACAGATCCCTGGATGACGCTGCATGGCGTGGATGGTTATAGAAGCAGATGTTACTCCATATCTTTAAAGCGAGCTTTATTGCGTGGGTAGGCCTATTGGAGACGCTGAGAAATTTTCAAATGGTTACATTTGATCGCATTATCATCAGCTAATAACTGTTTACATAAGATCATGTAGGCTACAATTGTACATGCGTCGGTCGCAGATCTGTTCAAAAGCAAACGTGTTTAGGCCTACACATTTAATGCATAGAACAAAATAATGCTATTAGGCCTATGTATGTTGCATCAGCGTATACAATGCGTGCGTTCACAATATAGGTCTATGAATGTTTGCTCTTCGTGCAGAAAATAATGGTGCCTAGAGTTGTAGTCTTTAATAAGGCTACTATAGACCTAGGCTTAATCCATAAACCCTGAACTAAACGGTAATTTACCGCCGATATTACATATCCGACGTGAATTCCGATGGTATTGGTCTCTGTTTTTTCAGATAGCCTAATTATTATTATCAGAGCACGATCGATGACCTGCTAATAAAATTATAGCAACCATGCCACCACAGTAGGCCTATAATTTTTTTAAGTTATTTATACTATGGTGCCACCAGCTAGGGGTATAAAAGTGTTTCAACATTCACGTGCATAGGCCGATGGTCTGCAGTAGGGCCTAGCTGCTCAACTATCGTCGCTGATCAATATAGGCCTATAGGTCTGGCTTAGGCCTACATTATTACAGCGGAGATGAGCGTGAACCAGATTCTTTTCAACATCGTCATTTTGAGGTTTCTAGTCCGCAATTGCAACGGTAAATACGATATAATAGTTAACAGGACATAATATTATTCAACGCCGTTAACGAAATTACGATCGATGATTAGATAAGCTTGCGCTGTATATGCTAATTATATCTGCAATGGTAAGTGCTCAGTTACTTATATAGCGCCTGTCATGGAAAAACTCGTTAGAGGTACCCCCCCCCTATTATAAGCCCACTGGTTGTAGGCTATTGAGACCAATATTAAAGCGATGGCTCAGCGATCTATTTAGACCTATTAGCACATCGATACAAAATGCAGCTGTTGTTTGAAGTTCGGATGGTTGCTAGGCCTACCTATTTCACAATGCTTCATTTATATTTCTATCCTTTCTTTGTAGGCTAATCATAGATCTTTTCCTTCGTTTACGAATCTTCTTCTTTGGTGACTGCATGGTGTAGACCTAGCTATTTTCATATAGACCTATGCATATATAGCCTCCTATAATATATAATCGATACCGTAGATTTATAGGCCTATATAAATTATAGCGCCTCTTAGTGGCGCTAGCCTATCTGCAAGAAAGCTTCGGGAAATAATGTCTACAAAGAATTAGAGAATGATGAAGAAAACATCAGCCTATACTATACGGCTACGTAGGCCTATAAATGCTTTCCTGACTTCTACGTGTAAATGGGTGCAGCATCAGGTTAGCAGGTGCCAGGTTAGCAGCTTAGCAGCATTTCCGTTGGCATAGCTGAGACTCATGTACGTGGATTCTGGGTCCTATATATATAGACATAATTATTATGAGACCTCTGCCTGACAAATGCCTCTTCCTGTCTACTCCTTGTGCTTCGACAATTAGCCGGACGTGCGTCATTATCTACCAGTGAGGGACTATACTCGTCGTCACCGTCAACGTGTTTGCGAACGCTGTCGTCTGTAACAGTAAACTGTTGTCGCTCCACCTTACGACGCCATGATACTGTCTTGGTCCAGAGACTCTGAGCATCCATTCACGCCATCCATCAGCTGTTGACGAAATCCGTTGGTGTGCGCGCTCCACCTGTGTGTGTGTGTGTGTGTTTGTGTGTGTGTGTGTGTGTGTGTGTGTGTGTGTGTGTGTGTGTGTGGGTGGGTGTGGGTGTGGGTGTGGGTGTGGGTGGGTGTGGGTGTGGGTGTGGGTGTGGGTGTGGGTGGGTGTGGGTGTGGGTGTGGGTGTGGGTGTGTGTGTGTGTGTGTGTGTGTGGGTGGGTGTGGGTGTGGGTGTGGGTGGGTGTGGGTGTGGGTGGGTGTGGGTGTGGGTGGGTGTGTGTGTGTGTGTGTGTGTGTGTGTGTGTGTGTGTGGGTGGGTGTGGGTGTGGGTGGGTGTGGGTGTGGGTGTGGGTGTGGGTGTGGGTGTGGGTGGGTGTGGGTGTGGGTGCCTGCCAACGGTGACTTCCAGCTTACTGTGCTTTGCTTACTAACTGATGAAAAATATTCGTTCTTAATCTTAATTACACTTAACATCAAGAAGGTCAGCGCAGAGAGCGTTTCTGAGTAGATTTCTTTAAGAAGTGCTATATAAATTTTCGGAATCAATCTGCAGTTGTCTTCATTTAGGCATGCTGGGTGGCCAACACATTTATTTTGCAATAATATTCTTCTCCGTTGCTTTCTAATTAGTTCTGCTCCATATTCTAAGGAACTTATTGTAGGCTATGCTATCGTGTATTCGCATCATTTCTAATAGGCCTACGGTACTAGTGCGTGGAGACATTGTTGATTTATTTATTTATTTAATTTTTTAGGGAAGTTGCATAAAATGGACCGCTGCCTTAATTGAACCACGGCCGATAAATGCCAATCCTGAAACCATCTAAACATCCTTTTCAGATTATCCTGCATTATCTCCGCTTCTTCTTATCACCCACGACCCACCTACTCTACACCACCATGCTCTACACCTACATAGTTTTGCATCATCTGCAAACTTAGAAATCTTTGGTAAAATCCCATTGTCAATGTCAATAATAAAAAAAGCAATGGCTGATCCTTGTGGATCACACCTACGCCACTTAGCCTGCACTGTCGTCGTCCATCTAGAATGGTTTATTACCTATGTCTGCCTTAATTATCACTTCAAAAAGCATCATGGGGAAAGCCCAAAAGGTTTTGCTACTACTTCCTAGGCATTCTTCTTCAATATGACGCCTCAGCTTTGAAATTGTTTGAATCCATGTTAGTATACCTATAGCTGCCCTGTAATCCTATACGCTTAAAGTCTTTTACCGTAGCTTTGAAGAGGTATAGCCTAGATTTCGTCAAGTGCATTGACAAAATCCATGTTGATAGCTCCTACACTACTTTTTGACAACCCTCCTGACTTGATACATCGCTCGTGAACAAGCTGGTATCCTGCGCAAGCAAGACGTTTCATTGTAAAGGTATTTTTAGCATCGCCCTCTCCTTTTAGCAAGGCTTGAGTCGGGCACAACCAGATTGTCGGCATACCATAAACCCGGATATTTTGTGTCATTGCGGCAGACTATAGTCTACTCTAAAAAATTATGCATTTGCCATCGACACGACAGCAGCTGATGCTGCTTTTCGAGGCCTGTTTGTACTCATCCGATTTCTAGAGGAAGAGAGAGTACGTAGACTAATACATAATTGGCGCACTTGAAAACCGACAGCTGAAATAATTAGCAGTCGTCGTAGGTAATTCTAATGACTATTATGTATATTACGTATCGCATCCTACGCTTTATTACTACAAAGAGCGTAATGGGAATGTCCACAAGGTTTCGCTACTTTTTAGCCTACTTCTTCAGTCACGCATCAGTCAGTGATTCATCTAATTCACCTGCTTTGGGAATTGAAAATCCAGGTTTCTTGTGGGGGAGAGCAGGGCTGCACTGGTAAATTATGAGGCGAGTACACGCCGACCGAAAAAGTCGACTTTTTGGGTCGAAATTTGTCTGACGACCTTTTTTAAGTCACCGAAATCTCTGACGACCTTTTTATAGTCATCATGCATCTGGTTAACTTGTTACGACAGACCAAAATACTGCTTTTCGCGAATATCGTCTATTTTCTCGCCGAAATTTCATTTATCGCACATTTATTCACATTGATTTGAATTCTTTGTGAGGTGAGCATACGTTGTATAGGCCTACGCGCGCATACCCTGGTTTTCGGAGGTAAGTAGCCTACACGATGCCATTTTTCTCCGGAGCTGATTAGTACACGCTGTAGCCTGTATACCGGCGTAGGCCGTGTAGCCTACAGCCCTTGAGGGGTCGAGGACAAACCACCGTTTGGCGGAAGGCTAACCGCTGAGGCACTTGAGGTGGAAGTTCTTATTTTGCTCTTGTCGTCTCTCTTTAGTCTGTTAGTGCAAAATACAAATCCGTGTAGGCCTAGTAGTAGACTCACAATATCGGGCTTCTCATTTTTGTGATGACCTTTTTTAACAAAGGGCCTATCATTTGATTTACCGTCTGTTTTACAATTATATGCCCACGGTTATACCATGCAGTGGATAACTCTACATGTGAAAACCACCCCTTCAATTTTTCTGGGGATTTCGCTTCTGGAGTGGAATTTCTCTCTCCACTCAAGGGGTGGGAAGAAATTCAATGCCTGTTTTCCTTTCCACATAATTATGTGTCACTAAGGTTGAACACTTTTCATGATTTCATCCATTGCTTCAGTCAATTAATGAAGGACTTTTCAAACCGTGGCATACGCGAGTGCATCCTGAAAATAATTTATGGTGGCCTGTTACTTTGCTTCAGTTTTAAGTAGGCCTACCCTAAATTCTTTCTACTATGAACTCAATAATGAAAATTATTTATAGATTTGCTTCCATTCATTATCTTTGTATCTCAATAACGGTATATAAATTATGTTGTTGGGGTTGGCTTTCGAATGAACTTAAATGATAGCAAGTAAGCAGCTGTTAATTGGTGAACTAAGTTCTTTAATCAAGGATTATTTGTGTCGCCCTCCTTTTTTATCCAGACATGGGGCTGGCACTGTCAGAGGGCGAACAGTGTGTGAGGAGTTACCCCATCGTTCTTGACGTTCCTTTGCAGGTCATGTCGCGATCAATCATTGTGCTGATTACGTTTACGTGAAGGCCGGTACAAGGCTGAATCTGACCTGCAAATCGGACGATAGACAACTGTCTGCTGGTCCCAGCTTCACTTGGTACTGGTACGACCTGCGTCGGTACAACAAACCCATTGAACTGGTTGATAATGAAAGGACGAGGATCAATTCAACATCGGATTCATCCTCGCTTCAGCTGCTGAACACGACGTTTGCTGACACTGGGTTCTACAGGTGCACCCTGGGTGACGACAACGACGACTGCCCCGTCATTGTTGTCATGGACAAGCGTAAGGGTTTACGTTGGATATACATAAAAAATGGATCGGATCGTCATCATCAGCAACATCATCATCATCATCATCATCATCATCATCATCATCATCATCATCAACAACAACAACAACAACAGCATCGTCATCATCGTCGTCATCGTCATCATCATCATCATCGTCATCGTCATCGTCATCGTCATCATCATCATCATCATCATCATCATCATCATCATCATCATCGTCATCATCATCGTCGTCATCATCATCATCATCGTCATCGTCATCGTCATCGTCATCGTCATCATCATCATCATCATCATCATCATCATCATCGTCATCATCATCATCAACAACAACAGCATCGTCATCATCGTCGTCATCGTCATCATCATCATCATCATCATCATCATCGTCATCGTCATCGTCATCATCGTCGTCATCGTCATCATCATCATCATCATCATCATCATCATCATCATCATCATCATCATCATCATCATCATCATCATCATCATCATCATCATCATCATCATCATCATCATCAACAACAACAACAACAACATCATCATCATCATCTTCATAATCGTCATCATCATAGTCATCTACATCATCGTGTTCATCATCACCCCCACCGCCATCATCATCTTCATCATTATCACCACCAGTGTCCACCACCACCTTCCTCATCCTCATCATCATCCTAATCATCATAATCATCGCCATCATCATCATCATCATCATAATCATCGCCATCATCATCATCATCATCATCATCATCGCCGCCGCCACCGCCACCACCACCATCATCATCATCATCGTCGTCGTCGTTGTCGTCAGCATCATTATCATCATCGTCTGATGTAGTCTCTAATCTGTTACAGGGCGAGTGGTGTTGCCAATTGGCTACCGAGTCTGTCTGACACGGTTGCCGATTTGTTACATGACCTGCGCCGATGCCGATACCGTCACTATAGTTGTGCCAGCCTCAAGTCTTGCTAAAGGGGGTCCGGGGGAGGGGCAAAACAGCGCAGTTGGACAACAACCAATCAACCGATTGTTTTGTTTCTTCAAGGTTGGATCAGAATCATAATCAGATTGAGTGAGATGAGAATGCGTGTTCCCAATTAACGCTCTAGAACTCGCCTTCATTTTGCGCCTCTTAACTTTAACCCTTTGAAGCCACTTCTTTCTTTAGTTTTCCTGCTATATAACTCCGTTCTACGTTTATAATTATAAATATGTTCTGTAGCAGATGAGAATGCGAAGAATTGCGTTCTACCGGTTTCTACCGCCTTCCTAGCATCAGATGTGTTGTCGTCTTCGTCTACTAAGCTGGGATCATACCTGTTGCCAGCGGGAATTCTTCTTCACGCTCTTGCATGCGTGTTTTGAATCTAAGGAAAACTTGGCAACGCACTCCGAACTATTATAATCTCGGAATTTCTGCTTATCACAGGTTAATTATGGACTTCTTCATTTCTTTGATTCCAATTTTCTAGGTTATCATTATCTCAGTGGTTAGGAAGAATGAATCAACTGATCTACCATGGATGACATCAGCTCTAAGGAAATCTATTACCCGTAGCCTACTAGAAAAATCATTATGTATAAAAATTCTTAGGAACAACTGGAAAGAATGTTAACCTTTTTCAAAAGAAAAAGGCTTTTAGAAACAATCCCACCGAACTGCAGACTAGTAATGTTATTAATTATTGCTAGGAAGACATAGACGCGCATAGCGTAACCATAGCTGACCGATTTAATAAATAATAAATCAATAACATTGGTCATCATGCAGGTTGCCCAGAGTATTTCGCCAGTTCCAGATTCACCACACTCCATTTACCTTAACCCGGTTTTACCTCTTGAAATTATCAATATTATAGCTTCCTTGAAAAATTCTCGCAGTAAAGTGTTTGATAACATTCCGATATCAACGTAAAAACAATGCTCCCATGAAATCTCACCTGTATTATCAGAGATATTCTGCTTATCACTGGTTGATGGTGTCCTTCCTGATCAACTTAAAATTGCTAAGTCTGGGGATAAACTTATGGTGTCTAGCTATACGTATACAGACCGATTTCCATATTACCTCCATTAAATTTTGCCAAGATTTTGGGAAATTTTTTTGTTGGATGGCCAATTTAGTTTTAGCTTGTCTCCTTATGTGGCGCCCCTTCAGCTTACAGACAATATTAGCAAATCTATAATCTATTGATGAGCATCAACTGGCCAAAGGCATTTTCCTAAACCTGGATAAAGCATCTGATACTGTGAATCATAGGATATTGTTAGATAAGCTTGTGCACTACGGTATGGAATCAGAGGCTCACCTCTGAATTGATTCTGTAGCTACTTATCAAATAGGCTGCAGTATGTTTCTGTTAGCCACTCTTCCTCAGCTTTTCTGTTGTTGAGACGAGAAGTTCATAAAGGTTCAATATTGGGATCTTTGTTATTTATATTGTACACAAATGATTTACTATCTGTGACAGCTTTAAAATTAATAATGTTTGCTGACGATACGAACATTTTTGCCACTGGCCATAGTCCCTTCGTGATATCTGAAACTCTGAATGATGATTTAAGACTGTTAAACCACTGGTTCTCTGCAAACTTGTTATCCTTGAACTTAAATAAGACGAATTGTATGATTTTGGCAGCAATGTGATTCTTGATGCAGATTTCAATATAATGTGTAAATGATGTGCATCTTCCTTGTGTATGTGAAATCAAATTTCTGGACGTTCTTGTTACTGAGACCCTCAAATGGAATAAACAGGTGGATATGGTCACCAATAAGGTGTCCAAGGTCGTGGGAATTTTACGTAGCCTAGGGTTGGGCATTTAATTACCACCTATTCCTTACTAGAACCCTATAGGCCCTATAAGCCTGTATCAATTACTGTTGTGGTGTTTGGACTGCTCCTTACAAAACCTGCAATTTGGATCGAATTCTGAAGCAGTGAAGCTCCAGAAAGCTGCTTGTCGAATTATTTCTCACTCTCCTTATATGGCTCACTCCAACACTTTATTCAATAAACTTACCATTTACGACCTGTCCAATTTGTCTATAATTGTCGTCCTTAAATTCAAATTTGGGAATAATGTCTTACCCCTATTTAAAAATTATTTTATGATCGTAGCTCAAATTCATTCGTTTAATACTCGTGGATCGAGTCAATTCAGGCCTATTGTTCCTTTCGCAAGCACCACTGTCGCCTTAATAGCTTACAAATTCTGGGTCCTCGTTTATGGAATTCACTATCAGACAATGTGAACAGGCAAAATAGTCTATGTACCTCAAAGAAAAAAGTTTCGAAGACTTTTTTAGACTATGCTAGAGTTGATAAACTATTTGGTCATCATACCTGCATAATTATGTCTAATCGACTCCAATTGACTTGCAGCAACTTGGCACTCAGTATGTTAGTAGGCTATTCCCCGTATACCAGACTATTGATTCTGATGTGTTATTCTGGTGTCTTTGTAGGACTATGTCGTTTGAGATGATGTACTGCTGTATTATTAGTTTTTAGTATTATAACCATTACTATATATGATATATTTTTATCGCTATTACTATTACCAGTTATGTTCTAGTTAAGAATCAATGAAGGCATGCATGAAGAGGGGTCAGAGTAGTATAAGCTACATGTAGGTCTATTAGCTTGCATGACTCCTGTTGCTTATTGTCTCGATCACGTTTATACAATTTGACTTAAACTTGCAATAAACAAATTCATTCATTAATTCTATGTCCACAATAACTAACAGTTTCATCTGAAAGGCAATTAACAATGGCGCCTATATCGCCCTACGACGCAATGCACCTCCTTGAAATTGGATTATGTGGTTTTTCTGGATGAGGATGAGTAGAAGATCAGGCCAGATTAGAACAAATTGTATAGGCCTGGCCTACGCTATATGAAACCTTTTGTACGAAGTAGAATTATTGTAAACGCGATGACAAAACTATCGAAAGTACAATAGCGCGACTTCTGTCTCCGTTTGACAGCAATGCAGACTATGCAGTGCGTCCATCACGTGTTCTACTATGTATATATATATACTTAGTTTATCATCGTCATCTGGCGAATGAGAGGCTGAATCGACCTCTGGTGGGGTGGGGTGGGGTTGGGTGGTGGTGTGGTGGGGGATAGCGAGAAGCTATCCATCGTTTGTGCTGCTCATCGTCTGCTCTTCGCGCCAGAGCGTCACCCTCACCATAAACCCTCTGGTCACCCTCACCCATCCATTTACCCCTCGGTCGACATGTTTCAACTTGCTACATGTTTGACGACACTGCCATATCAGAAATGATTAGTGCTATATGAAACCTTTTGTACGAATTATTGTAAACGCGATGACAAAACGCGATGACAAAACTATCGAAAGTACAATAGCGCGACTTCTGTCTCCGTTTGACAGCAATGCAGACTATGCAGTGCGTCCATCACGTGTTCTACTATGTATATATATATATACTTAGTTTATCATCGTCATCTGGCGAATGAGAGGCTGAATCGACCTCTGGTGGGGTGGGGTGGGGTTGGGTTGTCGCCCTCCTCCTTTATCCAGACTTGGGACTGACATTGGCAGAGTGCAACCAGTGGCGGATTTCGGTCGACATGTTTTACCCTCATTATATGCCTATTATAATCGATTCGCTTACCACGGTTGCAAATAGGTTTACTAGTTATCGCTGGAAACGATATATGATACAACGTGCGAAATTTCTCAGCTTCACGCAGCCGTCGTCTCTACAACAGGCATTCTATAGTAAGGTCTGTAAAGCATTGAAGGTTATTTGGTCCGTTTCTGAGCCCGGTCCAAATCCATCGAGGGGGTATACAGCGCAGCGCTACTGTGGAAATCTTTAGTGATTGTGGTCACGGGAATTGGAAGCAAGAGCGGAATTGAGGTTAGATGCAATCGAGCACACTAATGTTTCTATCTGACAATTAACCAGAAACACACACACACACGCATCAGTTGCTATATGCATCTAGAGTTCTAGACCTGTATATATGTGACGTTCCCCCCCTTCTCGTCGTTGTTGCTCACTCTCTGGTGGTTGACTATCGTGAGCTTCGAGCCTGGTACTACCGGGAGGGAGCCCCCTTGCCCCCGGATCAAGTGCTTCCCGGTCGCCCGGCCTTCCACTCACGATAAGAGGGGTCGGCCCGCGTTGAACGTCGGTGTGCGCCCAAAGATGGCCAGCCGGGGTGCTAAGTCCGGCTGTTTGGAGTACCACCTCCGGACCCACGGTCTGGGCCTCTGCTTCTGCCATCTCCCTATTCCCTTCTCCCCCTGGAGCGGAATAACCGGCGTGGGAGGGGAACCCCAGTCTATCCAGATAGAAGTAGTCAGGTCTGGGCTTTCCCATCAGCCTCGCACTCCTTCTACTATCTGGCATAGCTCCTGCGCTGGCTCCCTCTTCTTCCTCGTGACAAGGTGTGCCTGAGTGGGGCGCGGTAAGGCCTGGGCCTACGATGATATTTAATTCATCACCTGAGTCCGTTGCTTCCTCCATCTCTTGAACCCTCGGGGCCCTAGCTCCTCTATTCTGTCCCCCTTGGTTCTGCCGGCTTTCCATATTCTCTTCCTCTGTATCTCTCCTCTGGTCCCATCGTTCATCTAGCTTACTGGTCAACCTAGCCCACTGGTCTCTTACGTCGTCTGCCTCGGCGAAGACCACTTCCATGTCATGGACTATTTGCTCTATCCTGTCCTCAGTCTGTCTCTGACGATGGTCCATACTGTATTGTCTATCGTCAATCTGTTTCACTCTATTGTCCATACTGGATACACAACTATCCATCTGTTTCACTCGACTGTCCATTGATTGCTGACGACTGTCCATTGATTGCTGACGACTGTCCATGGAGGACAAAGTCTGACTCATTCGTGATAGCATGGCCATCAACGCAGTGTCCGTCCCAACAGTCGGTGGTCCTTCGTCCTCCCTCCGTCCTGCTTCCCTTTCCGTCCCGTCATCGTCCATTACAGATAATCGAGACATTTCTTCCAATAGTGATAGCTATGCTTTTATTACAATATTGCAATGTTCACAAGTTATATAAAAGCGCAACAAAATAATAATAGTATCTAAAAATAACACACGTATAACTTTAACTAAGGCAGCGTCTTATAATAGGGAAATTCGTACACGGGTTTTCCCCAGCTATGATTAGACCAATGTCTAAACATCAACAATCTTCGCTTACCCAGCGGCGTGCACAGTTCATTGACTTCAGCGAGTCCCACTTCAAAGTCCGTTTCCTTCGGTTGAATCGCTTATGCTTCTTTCCTTCAGTTCCTTGTTTCCCAGCACGAGTCCTGTCGAATCCTAGTAATCTTCCATTCAATCGTCTCTGAATTCGTCTCTTATTCCTTGCCTCCGACTCAATCGTCTATATCGTCTATCGAATGACTCGTCGTCTAAACTCCACTTCGATTCGCTCACTTCTCGGTTCACGGATCCGGATATCTATCAACGGATACGGGCTGACTCTAAGTACAAGTTCCTCGACGTCTTCCAGCGGTCGGTATTCCAGTCAAAAGCGATGCGTGGCTCGCTCCGAGTCCCTTTTATTCATTATCGATGCTTGCGTCAGCATAATCGTCCCTCTAAGCATTATAGTCGCTCCAGTTCTCTGCCTGTGTCCCTCTGAAATCTGTGCCTGAGTCCTTCTACGTACTGCACGCGATTGCCGTCCAAAACTGCTGATACAACAGGTCTAGGTTCATGCAGCGTAAGCATGGCCCAGATTATCAGTCGCAATTTCTACCACATAGCCTTACGCACATACATACACATCCACCATATACACACATAGTTAACTACAATTACTATAAAAGGCGCTATATCAAGTGCAATCTTATAGAGACGCACATATAGAAGAGCACGCTTTTCGACGTTTCTATAGAAGCCGACCAAGAACCTTTGACCTCAACGGTAGTCGGTGCTAATTTTATTGCTTGTTGCAGGGATCAGTGGTGCATAATGTTATGCACCTTGCCCAAAGTAATTTCTATGGTAACACTACGTATCCTGTGAGCGGCATAAGTACACATCCTTTCTATCTAAAGTCTCTCTGCTCTCGTCTGAACATTGGTCATAGTATCATACGCATTCAAAGCATGCATCATTATAGATGTCTCATCACATGCACTCTGGGTCTCTGGCACATCTATACTATTACTATGGTCTGGCCAATCAATCAGGTTGTCTTAATTGGGTCGGTCATAGATAGGATATACAAAGACAACGTAAAGCATAGATCCTCCTCCTCCTACACAGACAAACGATCAGGAAAGTTTGGTGTTTTTACATGGTATACAGGCCTAACAACCCTTGTCATAATTATCGCTTATTTTAGTCAACTTGTGTCAATTTGGTGAACGTTAGGCCCACTTAACATTCTGTATAGATAGAGTCGGCCTACACACATGCACAATATATTATAGCCTAGGCCAGAGGTCTCAAACTCAAGTCAGCATGTGGGCCGCATTTGGAAATTTTGATGACTCTCGGGCCGCAACATAAAAATATAGGCTAATCGTGAACGTGAAACTGGAATTAGTTACGTTTCATTGCAGCATACAATACTGCAATGATATAGCCCTGTAAAATTCACATAATATTATATTTTAAGTGTAACTATAATGGTAGTACAAACAAAATTGGAAAACCATTCTATCGTATTTAGGCCTATCGAAAAATGCGTTGGCGCCATAATTGAAGAAATTAGGCCTATGCTGTAATCAAAATTTAAAATGCATAAGTATCCTGAGCAATGTTCAGAGCAATTCAACTCGAATTTAGTTAGGTCTAGAGACTTTGAGTGTTCTCAAGTGTTCTAGATGTTTTAAATTATCTAAATTCTAAACCAAAGTCATAAAAATTATAGGAATAAACATAGGGCCTGCCTGTTAGTGTCATTGTTCAAAACCAAGCAAATGGAATTTAACTTGCAAAAATAAGCACACGCGAAAGTGACATTTTTCAACTTCTCATCATCTGGGAAGATACGAATCGACGATTATTCCGGGGATCCTATATTTTGCGACACCGGCATACAAACTTTGCTGTGCATTCTTCTGCTTCGGCGTTGCATGGCACTGAAGGTCCACTAAATTTATCTGCATACTACATGTATAGGCCTATGCCTAGCCTATATCTGCTGTTGTGGACTCAATGTCCAATCAAAAGGAGTAGAAAGCTGTTTAAACATTGGTTGACATCGTAAAAGAACTGCAAAATTCTTTAAAACCCATTTCTAACTTTAGAGAATAAAAAACCAGGAAGCTGTTCGCGGGCCGCATTAATCGGGTCTGCGGGCCGCATGCGGCCCGCGGGCCGCGTGTTTGAGACCCCTGGCCTAGGCTATATGAGAGTTGTCAGATGTCGAACTGCCCTGGCCCCTGGTCGTGACTCGTGACCTGCTGTTGCTATACACAGATAGACGCCAGCTGCCATCAGTTAACCCAGAGATCTTATAGTCTACCTACTAGGCTATAAGATCTTTGGTTAACCTACAGGGCGGGCCATAAAAACACCCCTCAAAGGTTGTTGCCAATATCTTGGCCGTAAGTCGAGGGTCTGCTACAATTAAGTTCCACGTACGGTCTTCTACGAGGTTTGGCGAAAGCTCTTTCTCTGTGTCAAGACCAACTGCATGGAACAGTCTTCCCGAATATGTGAAGAATGCACCCTCTATGGAGGGATTTAAATCCAGACTCAAGACATACTTGTTTAAACAATCGTATAATTGCCAGCAACTTTTCAACTCGTGTACAGCGCCCTTTCCTTCGGCCTCGGCTGAGCTACGGCGCTATATAAATCGTATAATCATAATTATAATTATTGTTATTATTATTATTATATTATTATTATTATTATTATTATTATTATTATTATTATTATTATTATTATTATTATTATTATTATTATTAAGTAAGAATTTCGAAATGAAATTTCACAGGCTTAAAGATTATTCATATTTACGAATGATGGCCAGATTTCCTCAAACTATTTCATACAAAACAAGTCCACCAACTGTTTTTTTACGATTCAAAAACGTAACGCAACAAAAAGTAACAAAACCCTATTTATTAAGCTATCTCACAAATAACTGTTGTCAAATGAATTTTGCAGTAATTTTATTGTTTGTGTAACTGAAAATTTATATAGCGCAACTATCAGAGGGATTCATCGGATCATTCGCTGTGTATATACTGTCTGTAAAAGAATTTGTAGGTAAATTTAAAACAGTCTATACGTTAGTCAGTCAATCAATCAATCGTGTGTCGATGAGGCACAATTTAAGAAGATTCCAGTGAATTTGATGCAAATCAGTAAATATATCTTCAATTCGTAATCGTGATCGTAAACTCGGAATTTCTACAGCGCCCACAAAAGCTATGTCGCGGGAACCAGCTTATTCACAGGCGCTCAATCAAAACAAAGTCGATGGGCAGAGTTCAGGATCAGGAGAGTCAGTTAGAGAGAGTTAGAGAGAAGCTATGGTGAATGATGTTTAGAGTTGAAACGACGTAGGAGCACAGTATAAATAAATAAATAAATAAATAATAATAAATAGTATACTGTGGTATAGGAGGTAGGCCTATGGGGAAGTGACACATTGGATAGCACACTGGCGTGGAGATAGCGAGACGTGCTTTGTATATGTTGCTACAATTGTATATACTGCTACAATTGTATATGCTGCAACAATTGTATAAGCTGCTGTAGGCCTATACAATTGGATACAGACGGGAAGTAACTTCTTTCGTGCTGTTCTTAGTCAGAGAACTTCTGTTGTCTGTTGTCTCGGTGAAAACGTTTCTAACACGGTTACGACGCTCTTCTTGTTATAACGTCTCCTAACTTGATGATTGATCACTCAGTTCATCGAACGAGTCGTTGACAAATCATTAGTCCACTGACACTTGCATGATCTAGTGACCACTTCGCCGACAGATGTATATATGTATATACATACATACATACATACATACATACATACATACATACATACATACATACATACATACATACATACATACATACATACATACATACATACATACATGCATGCATACATACATACATACATACATGCATACATATATACATACATACATGCATACATACATGCATACATACATACATGCATACATACATGCATGTATAATATGTATTATGTATAATATATAATACATATATCTATAGATGGCATACAGCGACATATAAGGCGGATGATTTCATGTCTGTATTGATAGTAACTTAGCAAGCACCTGCGTACAGCAGTGTAACAGCACAGCAACCGGTGGTCATGTGACCGATTGGCGCCTTCCGTTGACTGCGATGAGCGTGTCGTAATTGAATCTGTCACGTCGATGATTGGCCAAAGGAACGTCTACACTTTGCGAAAGTACTGCTGCTTTCCGACACACACACACACAGTCACACACACACACAAATATATATATATATATAGTAAAAAATTTAAGTAAAACATAGAAGCTGCTGTAGAACTAATCGGTCATTTGTTCCAAAAGGTCAGAATTTCAGAGCAGAATCAATGAATCATGACTGGATGAGACTCAATATCAGCGCTCGTGAACAAGCTTGTGCCCTGCGCTTGACCTTTAGCGGCGCTTAGGAAGTTTAGAGATCACGATTACGGTCTACATCACAGATAGTGAGATTGGTGGATGACTTTAAAAAAATCTTAAGCATTTTAAGACAAGTGCATAAATCTAGAAATGTGCAAACTATTTTTGTAATCTATTTTACAATCTTTAGACACAATTGATCGTTAGTTGCCAAAAACCTCCTTAGTCCTGGGCACGACGTTAAACTGCATCCATCCTCCGTCACAGGGAACCAACAACTTCCCTGTGCCGATCCTAAGCCCGGACAAAAGGAGGAAGGTTTGCCAGATGGGTGGCGATACGCTGGCAGTAAAAGACCAAGACGATTGAAATCCGCAAAAACCACGATAGAGTTGGGGAGAGCGTGGGACACATACGGGCATTGACCCAGGTTGTCCTTCATGCCTTTCTTCCAATATTCTCTTCATTTAGACAAGGTGGTCTAGCCGCTCCAAGTTGTTAATTAATGGTATGGAGCAGACCTGCTGACCGGACCTGTTGAAGCTGGGCAGCATGACACGAGACAGACTCAGACAGAGAGTGGCGTCGGACTCTTAAGGGCATTGAGCCCAATGATATTGATGACGATGCCAAAAACTTCCACTTTAATTGGTGTTTTGATATTTGTATATAAATTGTATTAATTCATTCATTCATTTGTGAAATTGTGACCCACCTGATCGAAATTGTTGCATATTGCAACATACGCTTATGAGACAATGTGATCAAAATGTGATAATAACTCAATTTGTTCAATTTTTTTGTTTTTGACAGAAATGATAAATAAATATATTTTAGACATGTTTAAAAAATTTGTAAAAATTCTTATTTTAGATGATATTTTGGATGATTTTGAACTGGTTTTTGATGAAATACGTCAATGACATCCAGAAATTTTCCACTTTCCCGCCATTAATGTCCATATTCGGCATGAGGCATAATCTCTTTTCTTCCCCTTATAACCCTTCTTCCTTTATTTACAATGTTGAGGCATAAGGCTGTCATAACAACTAAGACATCGGTAAGAACTAGAAGAACATATTTCCTTTTAGCCCATTTACGCAATCTGTTTATGTGTTGCAAATTCTATTCAATCCTGAACATGGTTGCCAAAGAATCTTGAATTTCAAGCTACGAGAAACATTAAATGCATTTTCTCATAATTGTAATTTCAATGGTTGAACCATATTTTCACTGATAACTTAGGGCAGGAACATGGTAGGACAATTAGATCTGTGTCATTTTAAAGAAGAGACTTCGTTCTTTTAAAAGATGTATGACACTAAATTTGTAAAAAATGCCACATGCGCCTGAGTTCGAATCCACCTCAAGCCGCCGTGGTGTAGGGACCCTGAGCAAGTCCTTCACTCGCATTTGCATTTGCTCATGCACTTCTGCGTGAAACTTCGATGCAGTGTCCGCGCTTAGTAAATTGGGACGCCTCAGCGTAGAATCTTGAAGGGGCGCTATAACAAGTGCTCATACATACATGCACACTGTTCAGTGTGATCATGCATACAGTTGTCCACCATAAAAACTCACAAGAATAAAATAACTCCTAAATCATACAATGGAAACAACGACGACGACTTTCAAAACGTCGTTATCTTCTGTCTTCTGTAGAAACGCAGTTGATTTATTTTACTGCATGCAATAAAAATAGATATAAATATTTGAGCAGGAGGAGATAGAACATGATGAGCTCATTGTGGAAGAGTCGGATGACGGCTGCGTCAACTGTTGCCCAGTGTGAACGCGGCCTTTGCCCAGCAAGAGAAACAGAGAGAGACAGACAGACAGACAGACAGACAGACAGACAGAGAGACGGTTAGAGACATAAACACGCACAAGCACATACACACACACACACACACACACACCAACACACACGCAACACACACCAACACACACCCACACACCAACACACACAAGCACACGCAACACACACACCAACACACCAACACACATACACACACCAACACACAAACAAACACACAAGCACACGCACACACACACAGAAGCACACGCAACACACGCAAGGAGGAGTCGGTCCTGCACGGCCATTCATCAGCGGTTCATAGACGACTCTTCGTCGTCGTCGGTTGACCGCTGGAGTTATGGTCACTCGGGTCTGCTCGCCGGTCGGTCAGTCAGTCGGTCGGTGACGCTATGGTAGCCGTCGCCACCGTCGATGCTCTTTTGATCGTCCATTCGACAGTCGTCAGCCAAATGCTTTGATCTAGAGCCACCGGTCGTGGGTTCGGCTGCTGCTGCTGCTGTTTTCTTCTGAAATGACCGCAGGGTAGGCGCAACCAGAAAGACAGAGGCAGGCAGACAGACAAACACACAGACAGACAAACAGACAAAGAGACAGAGAGGGAGAGGGAGCTGACCGGGTTAGGGAGAGTACGTAGACCATGCCGTGCAGCTTTTTCATGAATGATTCGCTGTCATAAAATATATCTGAATAAATATATAAATTAATTCGATGAAGAAGGATTAGTTTTCGACGGTGTTGAAGATGAAAATCGATAGCGAAAGTGGAATAACTCTTCGGATTGTCGTCTGTATTTCTCTCGTTCTGTATGGAGAAGGAAGAGGAGAAGGAGAAGGAGGAGGAGGATCGACAAACGCGCAGATTAAAGGTAAGAGTGAATGAATGAGCGAATGAATGAATGAACGGATGCTCCATTTCTGCGCTACCCCTCCCCCAATATGACCACCAGCATCACCAGTTTCCATCATGGCACCATGTGCCGTCCACTCGGATTGACCTCCCCCTCCCGAATTCTGGTCTGGCTTGCAAGGAAACGGATCAAAGTATTGCGGACTCACTGATATAGCACCCGTTATTAAACTGGTCTCACTGACGTGGCTTTTGTGTAGCGCTGGACTCTGAGAAATTTCGAAGATTTACATTACATTACATTGCATTACATTGCATTACATTACATCTTACAGAACTGTTGCCTAAAAATTGTTGAGAGACACACAAGATATCGACTGACTTTTCTACCCAGTTTCCTCTGAGTCCCTGAAATTCCCAGTCCCCCAATAGACAACCCACCGGTCCTCAGACTCATCACCCAATTGACTCAGCTCCACACAGGTTGATGCTGCTGTGTCCACTCCAGTTGGGAAACATCCGATCCTGAAGAGGATAATCCTCAGCCGTCAACAAATCGTTAACAAACACATTAGAGACGACGGGTCTGTTCTAGCAATCGGACCGTAGAAAGACAGGAGCATACAAAGACAGACACACACAAGGGTAGAAGGACAAACATACACCAGGGCACCAGAACAGTTGCATACATAGGTAGAGGGATACTCAGACAGACGCACACATAGGTAGAAGGACAAGCGGACACACGGACACACACACACACACAAACGGATGGAATTACTGGCGCAAGTCAGAAATAGCATCAAGGACAATTCATGATTTTCTGGAAGAGGGGTCCATAGACCCGGAAAGAAATGATCCTCGAAGATCGTGTAGGCATGCTCTTATCCTTTCTGTTTGTGTTGATCATTGTCTGGATCCTCGTGCGTGTGTCTATGTCAGCCTATTGTGCCATTGTTCAACTGGTTTTTCCTTAACAACGCTGGTCCAGAGTCTGCGGGTTCAATTCATCTTCGTCTTCTTTCATCTTCACCGCCACCCCCATTGTCATCAAGGACAACCCATTCCTGCTCCACCTCAACTCGTAGGTTACTCGGCAGACCCCGTCTCTGGTGTCCATAGCAACACGTATCCCATGGAGACCGTCCGTCACTAACATACACTGGAGACGTTTAGCCAGATCACGTGTGCCTTGACATCGCAAAGCCACTGACCAACGATCATTTGTATAAATATACGTCGTGCATAATATTTACTGCTCTTCCATTATACGCTGATCCTCCCTTCCGCCTTTTCTTCTTCGATCCAACCTTCAGGACCTCCTTCATTATTTCCTTTTATCCTTCCTTGCTACCTGCATTCCTTCTCTCCTCCATCGTTCTTTTCATCATTTTACCATTCTTCCTATATTTACAACTCTCTTCTTCCCTTCCTTCCTTTCTTCCTTCCTTTCTCTCTTCATTTCTTTCTCTCTTCGCTTCCATCTTCTTTACTCCTTTCCAACCTCTCTTCCTTCCATCTTCCTTCCTTGCTTTCTCTGGTTTCATTTCCTCCTCTTTTCCTTTCTCTTTCCTTCGTACCGTTTGCCATTCCTTCCTTCCTTCCTTCCTTCCTTCCTACATTTTGTCTTTCCTTTCTCCCTTCTTCCTTCTCGAGTTTATTCATAATTATCACCTCTTGTTGCGTTCTCTTTCTCATCAGCTTTCTAGGGCCTTGCTCTCTTTCTCCTTGCTCTCTTTCTATACTCCTCTTTTTATCTTTTTTCACCCTTCTTTCTCTGACTACTCTTTTACATGCACTTAATTCTGCAGTAGGTCTATCGTAGCTATCCATAGTTTCGTTAGCTACGAACGACATCATTTATACGCTGATTCTTTTATAAGGTCTTTCTTGTAGATTACATTTATGACTTAAATAATACGGCGGAACGAGTGTGCATTGTATAGGCCTACTGTATAGTGTCTGGGTTAACGAGATATTGAGTTAACGAGAATAGCAGAACATATTTCTTTCAAATAAAGAGCTGGCGAGATTTGATAGATGTTGGCCGAAACAGGATTTCTCAGACGGATACGATCCGCCTCTTTCCGTTCGAATTCCAGGAAGTGCATCGCCAGACGATGGTCCGAACCGTCACAACCATCACCAGGGAAATCTTAAGCCGCGCAGATTTTACTTGAGCTACATCAACTCAACGCTCACAAAGCGAACAAATCCGATCGCATTTCTATGCGCAGCATGCGTTGCAACGAAGAACAATGCTGCAAATCAGAAATGCAGGCGCAACGCCTACACTGTTAACAGTGCATAGAAGAATTTAGTCTGCGCTGCATGGCAAAGAACAATATACAGTCAAGGGCAACTGGAAATCATCGCGATTGTAATAGTAATAAAGATCTCATAAAAATATTACAGTGCCGCTGTAATAATGCTGAAAAGCGTCAGTCGATGGTAATATATATATATATATAATTATATAGTCTATATATTACTCTCGACTGACGCTTTTCAGCATCATTTCAGCATTAGGCCTATATATATATATATATATATATATAGGGGCCTAATGCTGAATATATAGGCCTATATATATATAGGCCTATATATATGCCTAATGCCTGTTACGTCTGTTGCGTCTGTTACGACATAGGAGACACGCGGCACGCCGACAAAAGCGCGCAGGACAAAAGCGCGCAGACGAATGCGCGCAGACAAATGCGTGCAGCGACATATGCGCGCAAGACAAAAGCGCTAATCGACAAATGCGCGCAACAGGAACAATGAAATCGAAATTTCGAGCCTCATTCAGTTTTCATTTCACCTATAGAGAACCTTCATCCGGCTTCTATTTCATCTATAGAGAACCTTCATCCGGCTTCTATTTCATCTATAGAGAACCTTCATCCAGCTTCTATTTCATCTATAGAGAACCTTCATCCAGCTTCCATTTCTCTGACCTTCATCCAGCTTCCATTTCACCTATAGCGAACCTTCATCCAGCTTCCATTTCACCTATAGCGAACCTTCATCCAGCGTGAAGGCGTATATTTTCGTCGTCACGATCGATAGGCTGCGGCAAGAGAGAGGTCTTGAAACTTACGCCACATGCTCTTTTTCATCTACTTTTAACAACCGTCTCTGACGATGTTGTGGTTATATTAAATGGTCATTCTAATACTGTTGCGCGCATTTGTCGGTTCGCGCTTTTGTCTTGCGCGCATATGTCGCTGCGCGCATTTGTCTGCGCGCATTTGTCTGCGCGCTTTTGTCCTGCGCGCTTTTGACCGTGCACCGAGACACGCTGTCCAAGATGTTGTCCTTGGTATATATTCGGTCAGAGTGAGACATTCAGAATACCTGTTGTTGAGCAGTTATTGGTCTTGCGAGTTGGGATCAATTGAAGCATAAAATCATTTAAAATGATGATAGGGGTGGTTGACCAAGCACAGAACCTTATAGGGGCAATTGGTTGAATATTGAAAATTTTCTTTTTCTATGGGTAGCCATGCATTGAACCGATACTGCATAAGTGGAGATCTTATATGCATACTCGATAGTTTTATTGATGTGACTGAACCACATCGAAGCTTCACCAAGTTACATTGTAGTTCTTGAAATGTGAGTCATGCGAGACATAGCTTAGTCACACATGTCAAGGCTACTAGATACTAAGAAATTTGCAAGACAGACCAGAAAGGACAGGAAAGGAAATGCGGCGCCTTCGAATTATATTACAAAGGTCACAATGGACTTACCTGTATATTGAATTGAACTAATTGTCGGATAAGATGTAGTTTTGCTCAGATGCGACTTTCCAATTTCCCAATTCTCGAGCCGAACAACTATCTATATACGCTGTATAACAGAATATAACCAAGCAGAGAATTCAGCCTTTGGTCAGTAATTTAAATTAGTTCGTTTGGTGCTTGATCTGTAGAATCAATAGCAGAATTTTATTTTGGATTATGAGATTAAGGGCTTTCCTTTTTCTGCCGTTCAGGACTAGCCTAGGCTACACAGGGTTGGAAACCTCAGACAGGGTAGCAAGATACAATGTAGCTATCATTTATAGAAGACTAAGAATTGTCAGATAAATACAAAGCTGAATAAATTATCATCAGCTATAATTAGGTATTCAGTTTAGAGATTTTCATTTGCTTTTCGATAGGCCATATTAAGATCTCTTGCCTTAGCCTAGGCCTACTGTATTTAGCGCTGTTCTGCGCTTCCCAAAAGGCGCTCTGTGAATATCCACAGACATAAAGTAAACTAGATGTAGCATAGGTCTACAATCGTAAATAGCCTACACGAATCTTTGTTTGAAATGAATAAATTGTTGCCTTTGTGTGGCTATTTCCTTTTTCAAATTTCGAGAAAAACAAGGCAGAAACTTGTGCAACTTTGGACGAAGAATTAAGAAACGCAGTAGAATAATAGAGCATCATAAGCAGACATCATAATTATTAGAGCATCAAAATAGCATTTTGAAAAACTAACAATCACAGTTCTTCTGATAAATTTTTGAATTTTTCTATGCAACGGATGTGCAAAGATGAGGCCCACAAATCCTTCTCCTGAAAACATGGACAATTGACATGAAGTTATAAAAAACCTATATGATGATAATGATGAGTTCTCGCCTAGAAAGCAAGTCCATGGCTTCAAAGCCACATGGGAGGGGTGAGATGAGTGAGGTGGTTTCCCATTCCCATTCGCAATCCGCCGACGAACCGAGACCCCCCTGCACAAATGGGGTCTCGGTTCGTCGGCGGATTGCGAATGCGGACAGGTCCAATCAATGCAGCATATATTGTCAACGTGTGCCCAAGGACAAAATTCAGCGGCGGCCTGCGGGCCCTGCACAACGCTGAAGAGGACGCGATCTATTGGCTGAAGTCAGAAGCGACTACAGCACTCGCGAAATGAAAATTCCCTTTCTCACAGACAATAATTACGAATGAGCAACTTGTCCAAGGTCGATACGTAGTGGCTTTAAGCATATTCGAACCTGCAAGGCTGCAACCCTCCGGTCACAAGTTAAGACACCGAAAATACCGTTACACCACTGCGTCCCATGTAGTCCATATAAACGATCGATTATTATTAGCGAGTGTTATCGGTACAATGTTCATGGACGTTACAGGTTGCAAATTTTTAAAAGATAAAATTGTAATAGCCTGGATAAGCGATGCTGTAATCCAGCCAAGCGCACAATGTCATATAGCCTAGGCCTACTGCACTTGGTATCTCCTGAGTCTCGTTAATGACGAGCTTTCTCATCAGGACATACAACACAGACCCTGATGTTATATGCGCTGTGAAAATGAACAATATGCCGTTTGGAGAACAATCAGGGTTCCTGAAACCAGGACATACGACAGGCAGGCCTAGTTTCCGTTGAATATCTTGAAAACGATCTTATCATCTACAAGCCTTTGAAACTAAAGAAAAAAGATTAAAAAATCACTGCCGCAAATCAACCGTAAACTACTTTTAAAAAGAAACTGGAGATACTACAGGATAGGCTAATATACCACAAGGCGACGAAGTGTGCATGTGCATTCATATGTAAGCCTATAGATAAGTCTCCCAGCAAAGGATATGCCATACTTACATACTGCTGTACATGATGCAACTGTGTGCGTAATGATCTGTAGAAGCGAATAGCATTCCTGCTTCACTCTAACTTGGTAATGTCCTTGTATCATAGCGTTTCTGCATCCATGGTTTCCACCATAATATTCCATTGTTTATCGAACTGTGGCTTCACAATATGGTTTCATGCGTCTTTTCCACCATCGCCATTATTCTCTTCCTGTCAACGGCTTCCACTCCACCACTTTCTTCCATCTTCGTTCCTTTCATCCACATTTTCATTAGTTGTTCCAGTTCCATGGCGCGTAAAGATTCGCTCCAATCGTTTCCACGACACGGATTCTGATCAGCTTAATAGCAGACTATACATGTATACGTGTTAGTGCTCGCCCAAGTACGCATATATGTATATGTATGCATGTATATATAATTATATGTATATATGCATGTATATATATGTAATTATATATATATACATATTCGTCATGTTCGTTCATCAGCGCCGTCCATATGGACACGTTGGAATTGAGTCAATGGACCGAACCTCGTATTTGCGACGCCTGTCTTCTTATCTCTGACGAACCTGGGACAAAGTTAACGATCTGGGACGCGTCGGCTGAGGGGGGCATCGGAGGGGGGCCCTCGGACGGGGTCCACTGTTCGCTGTGATTCCCTTGAGACAAGGTGCTGCTGTTGCGGTTGGTTAATTCCTTCGTTAAGTGTTTCCCCGTTCTTCTTGGAGAGATTTCATTTTGAGAATTTGTACAGACAATCGATAACATGCAGGAAAGCCTTTCCTTTAGAAGGGACGCTACTGTCCTCTTTTACTACTTTTACCGCTTCCCACTTCCCTCTGGCTGTGGCACAACCCTCTCTTGCTATTATTATTATATTGACAACTCCTGCTGGCTCACGTTGGCTGTATGTATATAGTAGCCTATATGAAGGTAGAGCTCAAAGTGCACCGTTAATATTATTGTAACTTGTCATAATCCATGGTTGATATGCAATGGAATTTCTTGTTTTGATAGCACTCTTTCATTCAACTTTAGGTAGTATTTTCCACTATTGATTTTTCTATTTCCTTAACACATTCCACATTCTCTACACTCCTTGATTTAGGCCTCGACAAGAAAACGAGTCGCAGACAGGTCTATTGAATTTGCAAACGACTTGTTCACCAGCGAATGTCTAATGCAGTGGTCTCAAACTCAAGTCCGCATGTGGGCCGCATTTGGACATTTATGACTCGCGGGCCGCAACATAAAAATATTATCGTGCATGTGAAACTATAGAATTAGTTATGTGTCATTGCAGCATACAATACTGTCATAATGATATAGCCCTGTAAAATTCAAATAATATTATATTTTAAGTGTACCGGTAGCTATATATATAGGCTAATACTAGTCTACAAACAAACTTGAAAACCATGCTATCCCAATGTTATTATTGAAAAATGCACAGGCGCTATAATTGAAAAAACTTAAGCTGTTATCAACATCTAAAACTGATTGACTATAATTATTTAAGTAGGCCTATCCTAAGCAATGTTCAGAGCAAGGCAACTCGAATTTAGTTAGAGACTCTGAGTGTTCTTAAGTATTCTAAATTTTCTTAAGTGCTCTAAACCAAAACCACCAAAATGATCTAGTAGGAATAAACACAGGCTACCTGTTAGTGTCATTGTTCAAAACCAAGCAAATGGAAGTCAATTTGCAAAAATAAACACACGCAAAGTGACACTTTTCAACTACTCATCATCTGGGGAGATACGATTATTACGGGTAGGCCCTATACTGTATTTTGCTACACCGACATGCAAACTTCGCCGTAGCATACTTCTGCTTCGGCGTTGCATCCCACTGAAGGTCCACTCACTCCATCTGCATAATACCTATATCTGCTGTTGTGAATTCTATGTCCACAGCAAAATGAGTAGAAAGCAGTTTAAACCTTGGTTCAAATAGTAAAAGAACTGCAAAATTCTTTTAAACCGATTTATAATTTAAAAAAATAAAAAATCAGGTGGCTGTTCGCGGGCCGCATTAATCGGGTTCGCGGGCCGCATGGACTGTCTGTCTGTCTCTATCTTGCTCACTCGCTGCATTGCTAATTTGGTGTCTTTTGCCGTATTCTGCTTCCTCATCAGATTCTCTTCCTCAGTGCCTCCCCTGAGAGTCCTTGTCCGACTGCCTCTCTCTGTTTTCACTTGTATCTTCTGCATGACGTTGTTCTGACTTTTTGTCTCTCAATTTCGTTCCTTTTTCAAAAAATCCCCCTCATCCGTTTCCTCTTCATCCCTTTCGTTTTCTTCTTCTTAAAAACTGCATCTATAAAAAAACCGAGATGGCTTCTCCCTAATTGACTGCAGGGCAAGTGCTGCCTGCATGCAGTCGCCTATTACGTGGGTCCCTCGGCCAAGGAATAAACCATCCTCCCTCATCCATTATTATTGGACGTTCTTCCCGTTCCTACTGAACGACATCCTTCCGGTGCAGGCTATGTACAACGGCTGTCAATCGAATGCAGGGAATGAAGGCATTGAAGGGATTCGTCGTCTGAGTCAGTGGAAGAGACGATGACCCATACAGACGAAATGAGAGACCAACGCAGACGCAGGACTACGACTAAAAGAAGAGTACAGCACGAGATGAAGATGCAATTGCTGAATTCATTTGCGTTCCGTGAAGCATGCATGTAACAGACACACACACAGATAAGTAGACTGACGAACGGACAGGCAAGCAGACAAAGCAGAAAGGACAGAACGATAGCCACATAAGACGACACGTGAGAAGATGATCCATAGCTATAGTCTATCTGTCAATCTATCTATCTATCTATCTGTCTATCTATCTATCTATCTGTCTGTCTGTCTGTCTGTCTGTCTGTCTGTCTGTCTGTCTGTCTGTCTGTCTGTCTGTCTGTCTGTCTGTCTGTCTGTCTGTCTATCTATCTATCTATCTATCTATCTATCTATCTATCTATCTATCTATCTATCTATCTATCTATCTATCTATCTATCTATCATCTATCTATCTATCTATCTATCTATCTATCTATCTATGTAATTTATATAGCGCCCCTTCAAGGAGTCTACTCAGAGGCGCTCCCGACCCAAGCCCAGCCAAAAAGAAAAGTCTTGAGCAATATATAGAAAGAGCCAGACATGTTCCGAGGGTGGGAACGCAGGTTAGAGGGAAGATCATTCCAAGCGGAAGGTCCAGTGACCGAAAATGCCCTGTTCTGCCTAGTGGCAGTGCGGGCATAAGGAACCATAAAGTCACCTCTAGAGGCCGAGCGCAGAGATCGGCGACCCACAGCAGTTGAGGTCAAGGTGAAGAACTCACAGAGATAGGAAGGTGCTGTGCCCAAGACGCAGCGCCAAGCAAAAGAAGTAAGCCTGAAATAAATGCGTGACTGAACCGGAAGCCAGTGTAAGACATCACGAATATAGTCAGAAATGTGACCAAACTTAGGGACGCCACCCACCAAGCGTGCAGCCGCCCGCAGGACCCCCTCCAAACCACTTAAACGAACCTGAGGAAGGCCAAAGTAGAGAGAGGAACAGTAATCCAGTCGATTGGCAATAAAGGCATGGACCAAGGTGGAAGCGGAAGAGGAAGACAGAGAGCGAGACACGACTCGCAGCTGACGCAAATGGTAGTAACAAGAGCGAGTCAAGGCCTTGAGATGATCAACAAAAGACAGCTCCGAGTCCAGGACGATACCAAGATTGCTCACAGATGTGGAAAAAACAAAGGTGGGGAATTCAGAGGCTAGAGACCCCAGATCAATCTTACTCAGCTGTTGACGAGTTCCAAACCAGATATATTGGGTTTTAGAAGGGTTTAAGCGGAGTCTGTTGGATGACATCCAGGCAGTAAGGCAGTCAGTGGCATGTGACATAAGTCGGACGGCAGAGGCAGCTTGAGACGCTGAACAGTGAGTGTAGGACTGGACGTCATCAGCGTAAGAGTGACTCTTAAGGGAACAAGAGGCAAATAGGGCCTCTATGCCAGCCGTGAAGAGAAGGTAAAGAAGAGGCCCCAGGACGGAACCCTGGGGAGCCCAAAAGGAGCAGGACACCAAGGAGACCGAGTTGAGTGGAAAATAGTTGAGGTGGTGCGCTCCGATAGATAGGAAGTGATCCATTCAAGTGGCAAATCCCTAATCCCAAAGGATAATGAAAGACGACTTAGGAGAAGATCATGGTCCACAGAGTCAAAAGCGGCGCTAACATCATATAAGGCCAGCAGAGTGACTTGGGACCTATCGATGGCGCCATATATATCCGAGAGGAGGTGGAGAAGGAGGGACTCAGTGGAATAGCCCTTGCGAAACCCAGACTGGCGGGGAGGAAGCAAGTTATTGGTGTCCAGATATTTGAGCAGCTGACTAGCAACCAGTTTTTCAATAATCTTAGAAATAAAAGTAACGTTAGCTATCGGCCTATAGCTAGACGGAACAGCCGGATCCAGTGTCGGCTGCTTAAGGATAGGAGTGATGATCGAGCGCTTCTGGGAAGACGGCAAGACCCCTTCACGAAGCGAAGTGTTGCAGAGAAGAGTAAGGAACGGCAGAAGGATGTCGATCGATTCCTGGATCAGGAACGGAGGAAGAGGATCCAGCTCCGAAGACTTAGGCGGCGAGGAGAGAATCAGACGGCGAAGATCAATGTCCGTAATCTCGGAGAGAGCAGTGAAGCGGCAGTCCGTAGAGGTGAAGATAGGAGGAGGAGATTGAGCGGTATCGTGACGTATGGAGGAGATCTTTGACTCGTAGTAGTCAGCGAAGGCGACAGCTGTGAACGGAGCTTTCTGTAGGGTGGAGGCACGAGGCCGCCCAAGAAGGTCCTTGAAGGTGGCCCAGAGCCGTCGAGAGTCTCCAGCACTGGAGGAGATTAAGTTCTCCCAGTATTCGCGCTCCTTCTCCCTGTAACGTCGGTGGTTGGAGCGAACGAAGAGTATCCAGGCGGACCTGTCCTCTGGCGAGCGCGTTCGTTGGAAGACACGCTCAAGTCGTCGAGCTTGACGGCGTAGAGAATGGCACTCTCCATCGAACCAGGGAGAGAGAGGATGCGTATCATGCGATCGAGTCTTTGCTGGGCGAGCCGGATGTAAGCGATCAACGATGTCAATCATTGATCGGTTGTAGATTTCGAAGAGGTCAGCAGTAGATCAAGGGCGGATACAGGAATTTTCGAAGGGGGGGCAAAAGTTTTGGTCTTGCCGCTGAATCGACGGGGGGGCCAAGTCCCGTGCGATTTTTTAATAGGGGGGCCTGATGTCCTGTTTTTCTCTCCCACTACATTTATTTAATGGCTTGTTGAAACCAAATGGGCGGGGCCACGTCCCATGCAATTTTTAAATGGGGGGCATGGCCGGATTGGCCCCCCCTGGATCCGCCCCTGCAGTAGATTGACCTTGTAGACTGTTCGGATCCGAGAAGGCCGAAACTGCTGTTAGCGACGCCGCAAAGGCCTGCCTGTCCATGTGTTTCCAACCACGAATCTGCCTCAAGGCATACGTTGGCGCCTCGTGTAGGAAAGGAAGACTTGCCACCACGAGGCCATGATCGGAGATAACCGGAGGACAGACGCTTACGGTCGGGACGCAGTCATCACGAGTGATGACCAGGTCCAGCCAACCACCATGTTGATGAGTAGAGGCTGACACATGTTGCGCCAGCCCGAACTGTTCAAGAGTCGTGCGGGAGGTGGTAGACGTGGAGGAAGAGGGAACCTCCAGATGCAAGTTGAGATCGCCGAGAACGACGATTTGCGTATTATAAAGAGCGAACTGTTCCAGGAAGGACGCAAATTCCTCGAAGAATAAGGATGGAGGAGGTGTAGAACCTGGACGGTAGACAGCGAGTACCGTGTAAGGACCATGAGCAGACGAGACGGAGGCAGCGAGCGCCTCAAATGTAGTAGGGGTGGAGGAGAGAGCGATCGTTTTTACTCGCAAGCTTGCCCGATGGTAGAGTATGATTCCACCCCCGCGGCTTGGCACATTTGCAGCGTCAATCCGAAGGGGGGGCAAAAGTTTTGGTCTTGCCGCTGAATCGACGGGGGGGCCAAGTCCCCAGCATAATGTCTTTGGGTGGCAAGTTATTTTTTTATCCTATTTATGGCCTATTAGGTATATTAGGTATATTATACGCATCGCCAATAGATTCATCAAAGTGCATGCAACCAGCAGACGCACGCGAGTGAAGAACTGCGCTACATAAGTGACTCATTCTAATTTTTAGAAGTCTACTGTACATCGGAGAGGTTTGTGGCGCGGTGTAGCGGAAGTGACGTCATCCTGTTGCGCAGCGCCCTCTACGGTCGACCGCGACCAAGCCGATGTATAACTTCCGAGTATTCACACGCCATGGGATGCTACTCGGATGTGACGTCATACATGGATGACCTTTGCTCCGGAAGACAGAACTGCTCGATGTTGGTGGCCGTCGTTGATTCGATCGCTCAGCCGTGCGCCAAGGACTTCAAGTCCTACCTCGAAGTCGTCTACGAATGCATACGAGGTCAGTGTCCTTGACAGCCAGGCTCAATGGGACCAAGTTTAACCCATGGTTGACTTTACACAAGTGACAGAGTGACAGAGGTCACCTTTGGGTTGACGCGACTTTGTAGCCAGCGACACCAATACTTTTCAAACTGTTATAGGGGAGATGACCAGTATAGTGACGTCTGAGACTTATTGGCGCTTAGTAATAAATTCTGCCATTCGTTAAATAATTAAAACGGGTCGAATGAGTGAGTAATGCAATGCTAGTGTATAATGATGAGAGGTTAGTATGCTGGACGACAAAACAAACTTGAATCAGAATTAGCGTCTAGGCGTTAACACTCTTTCGTGAAATTCTGTGTAATATTCTATTATAGTAGGCCTGGCCAGTACATCTAAAACATTAACAGTTAGGCCTAATGACTTATATAGGTTACAGGCCTATTTGATTTTCAATCGTTACAACGCTGATCTTACATTTTGAAATTCGCCACTGAAATGCTGAGCTACATGTATTGAAAACAAAGTGAATTTTAAGTCTTTGGAAGATCCAGGAACCTTATAGAGCTTGTATACCAAATGTTAGGAAGTATCCATGGATAGGTTTGCCTAGGCCTACTGCAATTGGTGTATACCAATTGCTAAGCTTTTATATCAATAATTATTGCTATCCTTGCATATCAGTTGTTATGCTTGAATATCAATTCAATTGTTATTTATGTTTGCATGAAAATCAATTTAAATGCTCTCTAACCTGTTGAAGTTTTGAGACTTAATGAAGGAGATGAAATTTCGCAGCAATTGTGTGTCTTAAAGTATCTTTCGCTGACGACTGTCAACTCGGCAACATGACTCGCCTGACGGGCAATCGCGGCTACATGGCCGTCTCACCGAAGCCGAAACAACGAACGCCCGAACGAATCACCTTCTGTGCCTGGGTCATATCCGTCGACGCCGGTCAAAAGGTCAACATCACGTGGCACCACGTCACATCCGGAACTGTGGGACTCAGGGGTTCGACGATAGGTCTCGTGGAAGAGGCGGGTGCTTTTGACCAGAGTGAAGGGTCAAAGGGCGGGGTCTTTATGTCCCCTCACCGGTGTTTCTTCAGCCTGAGGTTTGTCGAGAGAGGTGGACAGGAATATATTCATCAGAGGTGCAGACCGCACCCAGGCGAAAGCGCCATTTACCTGTCGAAGACCAATCAAGTGCAGGTCCAGGTGAGAACGAATCCGAAAGAGTTGAAAGGAACGAGCGACAACAACGATCCCATTGTCAGCTGGAGGCCATACGTTCTCTTCTATCAAGGTAAACTGCATTTCTTGCGCGACCATTCATTTAAAGGGATTCATTTTGATAGGCCTATAGGACAAGACGAACTTCACCGTCAATGTTTCTACCGTTTCAGATATGTTACTATAATTATTATTTATATGGCATACTTCATGTAGGTCTACTATATAAAGATTACAAGTTCGCATTACCAAAATAAATTGAATAATCTGTCATGTCAGATAATTATAATTATCAACTTGTAAGCGCTGCCATAAAAACAATATAGGCCTTATGTACGTAAACTATAATGTAATATGCTTCGTATGAAAACTTTCTGTCCAACTACTTTTGTAGTTTATTTAGGGCATTTGGCAAAGCTGCTGTTCCATATGTTGAAGTTGACTGCATTCGAGATATAATATAAGATGATCGATGTGCAATGCTTGAGAAATTGGAATTGGTGAACATTGATTGATCCAGGTAGCTTCTATATACAGTGATAACATGCTAGTACTGAAGACTCGAGTCTACAATGCTGTATGTCTAAGCGACCAATATAGTTTATAGTAACAATAAGTAGATGATCCAATATGTTTGTGGCAAGAGTAAACAGATTATGCAATATGTTTGTGGCTAGCGTATACAGATTATGCAATATGTTTGTGGCTAGAGTAAACAGAATAACAGATGATTCAATATGTTTGTGGCTAGCGTATGCAGATCTGATGGTGCAATATTACGTTTGTTGCAGGAGTAAACATGATTACGATGCAATATGTTTGTGGCAAGAGTAAACATGATTACGATGCAATATGTTTGTGACAAGAGTAAACATGATTACGATGCAATATGTTTGTGACAAGAGTAAACAGATGATTCAATATGTTTGTGGCTAGCGTATACAGAATGATGGTGCAATATTATGTTTGTGACAAGAGTAAACATGATTACGATGCAATATGTTTGTGACAAGAGTAAACAGATGATTCAATATGTTTGTGGCTAGCGTATACAGAATGATGGTGCAATATTATGTTTGTGACAAGAGTAAACATGATTACGATGCAATATGTTTGTGACAAGAGTAAACAGATGATTCAATATGTTTGTGGCTAGCGTATACAGAATGATGGTGCAATATTATGTTTGTGACAAGAGTAAACATGATTACGATGCAATGTGTTTGTGGCAAGAGTAAGCAGATGACGCAATCATTGTTGCTTTGTTGATATTATTATTGGCAGCGTTTGGTTGTTCTGACCTCCTGCTGCCAGGAGACGCCACTATATCTCGCCGCGGTGACGACATAGCTATAATATGCAATGACTCTATGGAGGTATTCTACATCACCTGTCAATACGATCGCTGGATTGGTGACATAGGCAACTGTTCACGATCCGGTGGGTGGACTTCAAACGAAAATCCATTTAAATAGACGTCTATTGATCAATGAAAAGACTTACAGGATGAATTGACTCAGCTTCAGTCATAGGCAAAATCGGTGCAGATTTGAGTCACAATTTTCATTATTTATCCTTTATATACACTCCATCTGCTCTAATTTGATCATCTTGTGTTTTCTCATAAATGAGATTTATTTAGAATTTATTTCATGGCCTCGTGAAAATCGTGCATTTACGAGACAATATTATTGTGCGCTAATGTTGTCACACGAAGTCCACTCATCAGGCTCGAGTCCTTAATCGTTAGGCAACACGCCAAACGCGCCATAAACTGAATAGACAAGCGTGATACACAGCAAGTGTAAGGTTAAGTAAAGTTTGAGATGAGGGTTAGCGGGTATAAGCAGCTTAGATCCATTTCCTGCGTAAGCATTATGACGAACCGTGGAACGCCTGAAATGCTTCAATAGAAATCAAGCTATCATTTTGCATATCGCATGAAACATACCGGTACGCTTTATAGATTACATTTACAGATGAGGCTAATCAGCCCAGTTCTCTCTGTCTGTCTCCCTGTCTCTGTCTGTATCTTTGTTTGTGTCTGTCTGTCTGTGTGTATTTGTGCGTGTGTGGACGCATGCGTGTGCGAGCTAACTTGATTGTTTGTTATTATTGCTATGGTTTAAGTATACAGGATATAGTCTAGATCTAAGTTTAAGTTTTATTTTCAAATTAATTAGACCACTTCTGCACCACCAGCCAGCGTCCTAGTTCACGGCCACATGTTCTTCCGGTCTTAGTGAGTGCCTAAGTCCCTGCGGCCTGTCCCTTGTGTGCTCCATGCAATTGAAGAACAGCCAGTCGATATCTCGATCAGTGCATCTGCCGCTTCAACTCACGAGATGTCGACGATGAAATGCCCCGCAGCAGCAGAGGACCTACATGTACAACTTGCAGACGACGACTATTTTAGGCGTCTAGAAGGTTAATGCTGCTTTTAAGCTCTTCGCATTCGCAAGACTAATGTCTGTTTCTGCCGCACGGTGGCGTATGCACCAGAACTATGGTCCAAGCCATGCAATATGCATGATTTGAGGCTAAAAGGATTTGTGCTATGAAGAAATATTAAAAAGGTGTTGACTGACAATACTGTAGACTCGAAGGAGAAGCACAGGAGACGTAATTGAAGTTTATCTTCATTCTAGAGATTATCACTGGAAATGTGACACTGTGGAGCGCGATAGGCTGCACGAATTAGCACCCAGGAAGGCAGGTCAAGGACATAGCAGATTTAAATTATTTAAGATTTAAATTATTTAAGAAGCCAAAAGGAACATTTACTCAGAAGTTCTTTGATGAAATCATGAAAGACTTCTCGGGTGTGATAATAAATTATTATTAGCGATCCAGGTTCGATTGTGCATGTAATACAGCTTGCTCTTTTTTGAACCACTTTGAGCCCTTGTCATTTTGTATATTATTAAATGTTTGTCAGTCCTACAAGACAGTTGAAAAGAATTTGAAAATGTGTTTTTGCAATACGATCAAAAGTCGATCAACCAAATCACAATCTTGCGAATAGTAAATTGATTGGTTATTGAAAGTGAAAGAAAAAGGAACGTTCCCCACGTTAAGTAGTCGATTCAAGTGTATCGGCCTAATCACTTGTTCAAGCCATAAATAAGTCCATTAGGCCTATATGCTATAATATATACGATAAGTCATAGAAAGGTTAAACCAAAGATTTCGAAGAGTCGAAGACTTTAAGATCTTTAGTTAAGCTACGAAACGTAGGCCTAATCAAGCTGAATTAGTCGAAAACAAATGTCCCCCGAAGCCTGTCCTCAGCCTCCGCACATGTAGGCCTATAGTTAGGCTACAGATCATCTTAGGAAGACGCAAACGGTCATCTAGTTATGGATTCTTTTCGATGATCGTTAACACGTAGCCTACATGCACGAGCTGCAGGCGTGAGCAGCATAATATTAATACATATGCTGTATCAATTGGTTGCATGTATAGTTGTATACATGAGAATGTTGAAGAGGTCGGTTATTGTGATACTGTCTTTGTCTCAGGTCAGAAAGAGAAGGCAACTTCTGTGATCCCACAATTCAACGCCGACTTTCTCAGTGGTAAGAAATTGTTCTCATTTGAAATCTTGAATCTATGGCAGGTTAAATGGTGCAGAGTAGGCCTATTAATAGGGCATTCGACTATACATAATTAACAGCTGGATTAGACCTGCTATATATAGCAAATCACTAGCGCTTCGCCACCCTCCGAATATTGTCAAATCTTTAAAATTTTCTTATCACTTAGTAGCTCAAACATCAATCACATGCCCAGATACTGAAAAGAATTTTATTGCAGCTGAATTCGTCGCAAGAGTCCCAAGCCACTAATTCATCTCGGCCTATAGCCTACTCTATATTTCTTGCAACTTTCTGTGCAAATCTATCCTCTCAACATTGCAAATAATATTTCTCTTCCTGTTGACAGCTTCTCTTCTTCTATATTTATCGTCCCCCAAAGGCAATAAAACCCAAAGACGTCTGATTGCCACGTGACTATACCATACGGATTTTTTAGTCAACGTTGAAGAAATCTCGATATTAAATCACGATTATGAATCAGCCACATAGAACAACGTGGACTCAAATCACATGCTAGGACTACATTCGATGCATAGTAACTATCGGTCAGGAATAAATCACAATAATGACTATAAAGTCGCTATAAGTTCCATAAACCTCTTGGAAAGCCCTTAAGAAGGAACAGATTTTTTATAGTCGGATAGAAACAACCGAGTTATATGTTTCTGGCTCTCTCAAGGGTTTTGTCAATATTTAGCAGTATAGGCCTTGACAGACTAGCCGAGACTACAACAGATCTTTTACACATAATCAGTACCAGAGGGCTTTCATCCGGTATTATGCCAACACCACCAGTAGGCTTATATAAAACTCTAATATTGCCAAATAATAATAATAATGGCATGGCTAAAATAGCAGCGATACGATGTCGTAAAACACAGGAATCTACTCCTAATGGAAACAGCGTTGAATAAGTAGCCGATAATTAGGTCTATATGGTAAATAAAGCCACTGCATGCGAATTGCAGCTCTTACGTCATTTATATTGCTTTGTATATATGAACTGCAGATGTGGCATTTGCTGTCATTATCGGAATCTTGTTGGGCATATGTTCTGGAGCGGTCGTCATTCTACTTACGTCGCAACTGAGAAAGTAATGTAACCTTTCTTTTGCGTAGGCCTAAAGCAGACCAAATTTAATGAATTGATTAATTGCGATTAAATTTGGAAATTAAGCAGTACCGTCCTTGACCCAAATGAAATGTTTGTCCCGCTAAATGTAAATGTAATCGCATATTTATATAGCGGCTGTCTTATGGCCTCGACCCTGATGGTGAGATCCTTCACCACCGCTACATGGGCGCCCGCATATAGGGGCAGGAGGGGCACACTCTGGAAAATTGACACCTATTTGTCTAACTACTACCTTTTTTTTTACTTCTTTGCGTTAGAGAATTAATTATTTCAATGATGTACAAAGTGAAAGTTAAAAATCTACGTTTAGGATCCTCTATAGAAATAAATATGCTTAATTTGTTTTACCTTGCATTTTTCAAGCTCTTACTAAAAACTGCAACCAGGTCTATTGGGTTTTACCCCTCTTACAAGCGCCCATACAAATAGTGTTAATACTTGATTGAAATACCGCTGTAGGCTACTGCAACCTTCATGCAAGAACCCTTTTACAGCCATCTGACTCGATGCAGCGCTCATAAGCTTGTGCCTGCGATTGACTTTCGAGTGGTGCCTTAGAAGTTAAGAAATTGCGATTAAAATATAGAGGTAACTGGAAGGAGCATTTGCCCCTGGAACATTGACACCTACTTTTCATTCATTTGTTCATTCGTTCATTCTTTAGACTTTAGCGCTCCTTCAAGTTGGTCTTTGACAAATATCTTCGCGCTAAAATCTCTCTCTGTGTGTGTAGGCTATGTCTCTCTGTCTCTGTCTCTCTGTCTCTGTCTCTCTCTCTGCCTATGCGTGTGTGCGTTGCAGACTGCAACGAATAGAACTGCAACTTGCAGTTCTATTCGTCACAAAAGTTTTTTCTTGCCAGCTCGCAATCGCAATTTGAATCACTAGTGAGACACAGCAGCCAATTGTTCATATTTACACTTTTTGCGGATAGTGGGGGCCTAGAACTATACGTTCGAGACAGGGTTTGAGTTTCCATTGAGACGTCCACTGTGTAGGGATTTCAGGGGCTTTGAGTAAGAGCAATGGCCAGTGGCGGCGCTAGGGGGTGGCTAGGGGTTAAGCCCCCCTAAAAAAGGCCATTCATTGTTTTTCCCATGTAAAATTAAAAAATTTGGACGATTTACCCCCTTTAGCCCCCCCAAAACTGAAATCCTGGCGCCGCCACTGGCAATGGCCTTCATTCACAATCATAATTTTATTTCATGGCCATAGCTTTATGATTTATCCTTAGATATTATTTGTGATTCCTCTAATCTACGATTGTCTGCTTTAGCGGTCGCCGGAAGTTTCCGAATGGAAGAAACGGGTTCCACCACCGAGAGCCGTACACGATCGACGGAAAAGCAGACGACTTTGACGTCTTCGTCCCTCAGTCGACAGAGGACGCCACGCCCACCGAAGACGCGTCATCGTCGAAGCTCCGCCCTCTCATGCATGATCCTCTGAATTGTCTGAGCAGCCATGGCGGACGGCGGATCCCCTTCCTCGTCCCATGCAACACCGCGGCAGATCCAACAGAAAAGGTCTACACGGTGGACGGCAGATACGGGCGCTGCGTAAATGCTCTGCCAATCCACAGCTGCCACGTCGACGTAAATCATAGTCAACGGGTGCTGGTCAATCCGCCAACGATCCAAGCAGTTTTCGAAATGGAGGCATTCCGTGTGAAGATCCCAGGAGGACAAATGACTGACCTTGCGGAAGAGGACGAGGAGGAGGAGGAGAAGGAAGAAGCAACGCACACTGCGGTCAATTCAATGGCAGAGGAGGAAGCGGTTGATGGAAGTCACGAGGTTTTGACGATTTCAGGGACGACGCAAGGGTTACCGAGATCGAGCAAAGTTTTACTGCGATCGTGAATTGCTATTCAGCGTCGATCGTTGTATTTCGTCGTCATCGTCGTTTCGTATGCGATGTAGCAGAGAGAGATAACTGCTGCAGTGGAAGCGTAGAAATGGCCGAATCGATCGACGAACAACAGACCATTTGGAGTAAACGATCTGATATGGATCGAAAAGTCATGGGATTTTCAGCGTCATTGCTACGTACAACGACGAGTAAGCGCTCTGTCGGTCAGCCGCGACATTCTACCAATGTATACATGTCGAAAGCATTCTACCAATGTATAGGGCCTACATGTCGGAAGCTCGTTCTACTAAGCTCATAGCAATGGTAAAGCACCGGCTCACATAAATAAGTCTCCTGATATGGCGAAATCTTTCACGACCTCTGCCCGTTTGAATTGTCCACGTTTACCACACACAGTTTTACAACTCGATCGCTGCTTGCGTATATGTATTAAAGGCCGACGACCATAAACAGAGATAGATTTATTTACATTATCGTCAATCAGCTACAATATTATATCCGATATCCTGTCAGTCAGAGGTTCTGTTGATTGAACAGAACCAAGGATCGCTCGATGGCGCTCTGTGGAGTTATATTCATCGCGCAGAAACTTAAATAGGCCTACAACTATAGAAGCTCAGTCTATTTATAGGCCTATTAGAATTTGTGGTTTTTAAGTACAAACGGCTATACTAGGCTATTTGAATTTAAATGTTTTGCTATGGCCAGAAGATTACCTACATTCCATCATGGTACCAATCAAAAAGAAGCCTAACGCAACTACTGTAGATGTGAGGACCACCGCACTATCATGCAGTCTCATTATATACACATGCGTCAAAGATTTTGATTAGAGTACTAACGTCTCCCTCGCCGTCTGATCTTCCCACAACAGTATACACGCGTAGCTTACTGCAGTCAGTGTTCTCATTATGGCAGAGTTTGCATGCAGGACATCTACAGTAGTAGCTGTTCCACCCCTCTGATCCTACGGTACCTCGACCCGGACCACCATGGACTACTCTTACGGACAACCCTTTTGACTCAACGCATCTGATCCTGATCCTATGGTAACTCGACCCGGACCACCACGGACTACTCTCACGGACAGCCCTTCTAACTCAACGCAGCGCCCGTGAATAAGCCGGTGCCCCGCGCTTGGCTTTCCAGTGGCGCTTTAGAAATTAGGAGATTACGATTACAGGCAATTTGAAGTCTTGAAACAGAATTCTGCCCTAACGTGGATTTGTTGGCTGCGGACCCTATACGGCGGGGTGACATTTCACCACTGCTGAAGACAATGTCATAGCCTACTATCGCACACCAAGAAGTGTAAACTTAGTTTATAATGCCAATTTATATGTCTGTATTAAATGGAAACCCGATTTGCATATATGCGCGTTGCGTTGTTTCTTACATAATGATTGTTGTAACCTATACTTAATTGTTATTACACATTTGAGAGCAGTTATAGAGCTTTTTAAAGGTCTTGACCCGTGGATGAAAGCTTAAGGTACAGGTAACAGGCTGTATAGCCTAATATAGTTACAAAACACGTTTTTCATGAACATTTTTTGGTAGCAATATATTTAATTAATCAATCTTTCTTTCTTACGGCTTTAAACCGTAAGAAAGAAAGTTACATAACACTTTATATACACCCTATGAAAGTTTTCAGTTGTTGGTTCATAACATGCAGTTAGCCTACTGTAGTAATGTTTCTTTCCTGCATACAACTTGCAGAGCTTAAGCTAAGCTGCTAAGATATGCAGCCGTATAACAGTTACATGAAAGTGATGAAACATTTCTTTCGATTGTTCATTCATAGATATTTGGTAAATTTCGCCGTTGACGAAACGTCCCTTTGGCGTGTAATGTCCGTTTGACGAAACGCTTTAGAGTCAGTTGAGGAACAGCCGAACAGGAAAGTGCAACGCACGCGTGTAGATCTCCAGTTCTGCACACACACACACTTCATCCACAATCATTCTTAACCTTCTCCTTATCCGTCCACCCCTCGGCTCATCAAACAATAAAAAGACGAGACAATAAAAGAAAAAGAATAATACAAGATAAATTTAAAATTAATAATATTGGGCTTGCGGGATATTGGGCTGATCCGCGCCAGGGGCCCTCCTGCCTTTGCGAGGAGCTTACGGGATTTTACACCACGCCAGAGGCCCGGCAGGTACTACTACAAATAAGCTACAAATACACAACAACAACAACAACAACAACAACAACAACAACAACAACAACGACAACAACAACGACAACAACAACAACAATACAGAGCCATCATTCCACCATCACTCCTCACAATCAATGCCATCTCGCCCGAGGCAGCAATGCACCGGTACCTAAAAAGACAGCAAAACCCGCAGAAATTATTAATAATACATATATAGGACCTAAAAATAGTTTAGTGACCCGTGACTGCTCTGCCCACGGACCCGTAATTTCTGTCACCAGCCTTGTGACAGATCGTCATTGGAAAGAAGAATAATTACTGTATAGGATCATCCTACTGGTATATGCTACGCGTAGTGGCGGCGCTAGGGGAGTAGGGGGGCTAAGCCCCCTATAAAAGGCTAAGACCCTAAAAAGTCATCCTTTTTTACATGCAAAACTGAAATATTTCTACGATTTTCGACAGATTGACTTTAAAAAAAGGTCGTCAGAAATTTTGGCGGATGAGAATGGAAAATTTCCTCTCCGAGAATTCAGCCCCCAAAACTGAAATCCTGGCGCCGCCACTGGCTACGCGGACACAATTTGTCGACACCGCACTGACTTGAGCTTACATGAACAGGTAGTTAGGTCTACTATGTTCTTGTTTCAAGTCAACCAGACCAGCGATCGTTGGGCCAGGGCCGTAGCTAGGATTTTTCGTTGGGGAGGGGCTTACGTCTTGAGCATGACGAGTGCGGTAGCAGAAGTTTATAGTGGTGCCGGGGGGTATACAACGGCTTGATTTATTTTGGGGGTTTCAGCTTCGTTTGGGGGGCTTAAACCCCCAAGCCCAACGCTAGTTACGTCCCTGCGTTGGGCTCATGCAGTTATGCGGTAGTGCGAGCAGGCTAGGCGTAGCGTACGTAGGTCCTATAGCTCGCTCCCTCTGCTCCGCGTATAATATCAACTCAGGCTCAGCGCAACAATTCAAAGGCGCTTTTGCATTTATCACTGTGTGTTTGCAACGTTTTCTAAATTTATACATTGAAAAGCATGTAGCCCTACCACGCCAAAGTAGGCCATCTCACCTGTACGAACCAGCCTTTGATCAGAAATCACAGAATGCTTCCTTTCCTTCATTAGTCATTGGTGTGAGCTAGCTGAACTTAGCTCGACATTGTAGACCGGAATCTGTCACAACACGGCAACTTCCGTCTTGGCAACTATGTTCAGAAAAGGAAAAAACAGAAATGTAAACATCAGGCCACATCGATTCAGTGGCTGCATGGAAAGCCTCTGCTACAAAGGAAAATTAACCATAGCAACTTCAGATTCGTTTAATCTGTCTTTGTGTATGTTTGTCTGTTTGTCTGTATGTCTGTCTGTCTGTTTGTCTATCTAAATCCTCTCTCGGGTTGAAACAGTGAATAGTCGTGCACTGATGTAATTAATTTGTTTTCTGATAGTTATACTGATTAATAGATTTCCAAAAGAAACGCTCAGCAACTTAATTATAGTGGAAGTTGTGGGACGACGAATAATCCTAATCTCTTTCTTAACAGTGATCAATGATCAATGCAAAGACAGAAAAATGAATTTCTTACTCGAAATTTCTTCGCTTCTCTTCTTTCTGCTGTTTTTCCAACTGACTGCGGTTGCCTCAAACGTTAAGTTGACTATATTAATTAATTTAATTGTAGCATTAATTAATTTAATTTTGTTCATTCGAAGATTTCAAGCATCGACCGTCTTGAAATTCAAGTCCATTGCACAATTTCAGACCTTTTCGAATTATTTTCACGAAGCGAGAAACGTTGCGGTTGCACCATGGCGACATCGATGGAAAGATGACGTAAGACAAAGGCCTTTAGATGACGTCATAGTTTAAGAATACGATCCGACGAGAAGGCAAAATTACGTAATCAACGGTATTCATGGGCGGAGTTTGGTTGCCGATCTTGGGGGGCTAAAAAAAATTCTCGGCCCAAAGCAGTAGATGACTTTTTTTGGTCATCGATTTGAAAACCTCATAAAACATACCATTTTTCCGGACAGTGACAGTTCTTTTAAAAAGTCCATTATTTTGAAATGTCCATAATTACAATTATAATTTTTAAAAGGTGTGCAATTTCAAATGTGTGCCAAAACTAACAAAAGGTGTCTAATTGAAAATGTGTGTTAAAACTAAAAAGCCCATTGTTTTGAAAATGTTCATAATTGCAATTATAAAATATAAAAAGGTGTGCAATTGCAAATGTGTGCTAAAACTGAAAAGTCCATTGTCTTGAAATGTTCATAATTGCCATTATAGTAGAAAGGTGTGCAATTGCAAATGGGTGCCAACACTTAAAAAAGGTGTGCAATTGCAAATGTAAGCTAAAACTAAAAAGTCCAATGTTTTGATATGTTCATAATTGCAATTATAATTTCAAAAAGGTGTGCAATTGCAAAAGTGTGCTAAATCTGAAAAGTAAATTGTTTTGAAATGTCCATAATTGCAATTATAATTTTAAAAAGGTGTGCAATTGCAAATGTGTGCCAAAACTAAGAAAAGGTGTGCAATTGCAAATGTGTGCTAAAACTGAAAAGTCCATTGTTTTGAAATGTCCATAATTGCAATTATAATAAAAACGGTGTGCAATTGCCAATGTGTGCCAAAACTAAAAAAGGTGTGTAATTGCAAATGTGTGCTAAAACTAAAAAGTCCATTGGTTTGAAATGTTCATAAGTGCAATTTTAATTTTTTTAAAGGTGTGCAATTGCAAATATGTGCTAAAACTGAAAAGTCCGTTGTTTTGAAATGTCCATCATTGCAACTATAATGAAAAAAAGGTGTGCAATTGCAAATGTGTGCCAAAACTAAATATTTCGGTTTTCTCAGAAACTTGACGTGCTGCAAGAACAACAATAACACCACTGCATTCAGCAGACCATAATCTACTATAACAAACAGTTGAAGTTTTTCCAGTAGCAAAAAAAATCAATTCGCCAGTGTTACTGGAGTAATGTTGTGCAAACCAGCTTCGCAATTACCGAGGCAGCTGAGATCTGTGTCTCGCTCTCTCACACAAGACGTGACACGACAACTGGTGCAAAGTTTGATCCTGAGCCGAATTGATACCTGCAATGTCACCTTTGCCAGCTTGCCACAGCGCAGTATCATTCGGATTCAGGTGGTCATCAATGCTGCTGCTCGCCTAGTCCTGCGATTAAATAAGTTCGACCATATTTCTACCGCGATCCGAGACCAGCTTCAGTGGCTTGGAATGGTTCTAGGACGATTGGCGTAATTACCGCTAGTAAAGAGAAACATCGTCGGCTTCTGTTAATTCTTAGATATATTCACAAACAGCAAATAGCACATCTGAATATTAATTACGCATCCAAATAAACGTATTTTGTCCTGTACGATTAAAGGCCTATATCGCAGACCATCAAAGTGCTACGTACGTCAAATTAGGCCTGATTGGCTTGTCTTATGCTTTACCCAAAACCCTCAGTTCTTGTTGTTGTATAAAAAAAAGGTTTTGTAAAAAGGATAAACAAATGCTCTTATTTAGTCTAATTGCGTGTATAGTTGCAGATCTATCTGACAAGTTACCTGTCTAATAACGCTTGGTCCTTCAGTATATTTTCACATTTCACTTCTTATAATTTCATTACAAATTTAGTACAATCATTATATACAATTGTGTTAGATTGAGTCTGTGTCATATCGCTTTATATAAATGTTTCTCTTGACTATTATAGCGGTATTTGCGACATCTCTCTTTCATCCTTAGTTAATAAATTGCAATGACCACTAGACCGGTGATCAATCGTCCGGTGATCAACCATCCGGTGATCAACCGTCCGGTGATTAATCGTCCGGTGATCAACCGTCTGGTGATTAATCGTCCGCGCACCCTTGGAATAGGCGAGCGCATCAAGTTCAAACTTTGCAGAACGTTGCAGTCTTCCAGCATCAGTTCAAGAAATAAAAACTCAATCTGCTTTTAGAAAACAGTTGAAGGTGCACCTGCTTCCGGGCTGTTTGCATTTATGCTAAACTTTGACAATAATATAATTAGGCTATGTTTGTAAACCATCCTAGAAGTAGCTTTCTACCGACGATGCTATACAAATTGTCTTCATTACAATGGCAAAAAACATGAATCTGGGAATTCTTGGGGGGGCTTAGCCCCCCCCTAGCCCCTGATAAACTCCGCCCATGGGGCCATGACGGTATTCAGACTCAGAATACTACTGATAGCCTACTCTCCTTCCACTGCAAAGTATATAATATTGCATTGTATTGCATTGCATTTCACTGTATTTGTATCTGCAGGCCCGCCGAGAGGGGGGGGGGCAGGGGGGGCAAATGCCCAGGGGCCCGGCGACTTTTAGGGGCCCGGAGGGGGCCCGGGCTACAGTGATTATGATATGTTTCATATGTTGATTACGGGCGGCGGGCCCAACCTTTAATCACTTATATTACCGGTAGGCCTACTTAGCCTATCGTTTGTGATTTAGGCCTATGTTGTTTTAGATAGAGCATAATAGGCTATTACTCACTGTTACACTACTACAGCTGTTTAAGTTTCAAACTGTCCATTACCTTAGTTATCAATGTTTTGCCAAAGAACCCGCTCACTTCAGGCTATGAACGCTCTTTTGCTAAATTATGCGTTGTCAGATTTCAATCGCAAGTGATGGAATATTTTATAAACACAAATCTGGAGTACAAAAACAAAAGAAAACGCTAATAAGTTTGAAAAGGCAAAAATTGGTAAGCTTATACAGTAGCACACTGTTTCAAATTTTCAATTCAGAATCTCAAAAGAAGGCAATCAGAGTCAGTAGGCTAATTAGGCCTTTAACCTACCCGTTACTCCAGATCGGTTGATTCTAGTGAATTAAACGTGCCTGCATGATGATCGTATATAACTGAATGGATTAAAAATGAAGTTTGTGGTGTTAATATCTTAGTTCCAAATAAAAAAATCATAAATAGAATCATGAAAATGCTGAAATTATGGAAACTGTAAAGAGTCAGTGTTTTGATGTCGGCACTCTGCCGCAAGGGCCCGCGTTTAGGCCTATATGCAAACGATTGAGACGATGTGCGATAATTATAGGCTGCAATTAAGCTTAATTAGGCCTATAAGAAACGGTCCTCCAAGACATTCCGACAATTTTCCAGGCGATGATGAAAGAGCATTTCCGAATTGCATTTTTTAGGTTCGCAGACAAGATAGAAAACTACCAGGATATTACAAGGGATAGACCTATTGTTGCAGTTAAATCCAGAAAAGTTGCTTGTTGATTATCATAATTTTTTTAGTATTTTAAATTTAAATTCTTAACATTAACAACTGATTAAAATCATAAATGTGCGTATTAGCGTACATTCATATCCAGACTAATTGTTATTTTTATTTGTTTTTGGGTAAATTTGCTCAATAAATCTAAAGATCGTTTGGGGCCCGTGACTGCTCGGCCCAGGGGCCCGGAATTTCTGTCGGCGGGCCTGTCTCTGTGGAGGGGGGAAATTCGGGTGTCGGAGAAAGTCCGGTCGCCGACGACATCTTCGTCGGCAAACTTTTCTGGCGACCTTTTTAAAAGTCATTTGGGAAAAAATTCCGAGCCATTTTCGCTACTGAAAAGCCTATAGGATGATGACCTTTTTATAGTCTTTCCTTCTATATTACCCGGTACCAAAATTTACCAATATGTTCGTATATAAGATGCATGGGCAAAATAGCCTAAGTCACTCGCTTTTTCTTGGAAGGGGGATTCCTACACATTGACTTTTCACTTTTCTGGGGGAAATGATACGTTATGCATATATTTACATGTAGGCCTATACAGGTCTGTGAGGTTAAGATACCTCACAAGGTCTACAACACCGCGAATTTTCCGGGATAATGGATTCCTGAGGTCACTGAAATTCAATGTAAAATGGTTGCGATACTTATATACTTTTTCCACTAATTTTAATTTTAAACTCCACAATCAAGATCTCACGTTAATTGTCAATTCACAAATGGTTTATAACCTCAAGAATAGCTCTGCACAGATACAAACCATTTTGACATCTCAAACTAAGTCTGGTAACTCAACCCTCTCTCCTTAATTGTCAAGCCGTTTTGACATTCTATAGGCCTAACATGCATATATAGGCCTACTGTAGGTCAGGTCAATCCTCTATTGATATAATGTAATGTAATGTAATTAGAAATTTCTATAGCGCCGCTCACAACCAAGGCCATTCAGTAGCGCTCCCAGTGCGATAATCCCTAGAGAAAAAAAAATAGGTCTTAAGAAGAGAGAGAGAGATGTAGATAACGATCCTGAAAGTAGAGTCCCACGCAGAGTGGACTCCGTGGAGGGAAGAGAATTCCACAAAGAGGGCCCAATGATGGTGAAGGATCGAGTTTGAGCAATAGGCCTAATGGTCCTAGATATATAGGGCCTAATATAGCCATGTTGTTGCAGAGTATTAGGCCTAATATGTTCCTTATGGTTACAATTAATGTTTGATTGTTGATGTATTAAGAAAATTTGACTGGAAACCTCGGACAAGAGTAAGATTTCGTAAACTTAAGCCACGAGTGTTATGTTTACATTTCTGGGGGCTCGACCCGCTGCGCATGCGCACACGAATATATCGATTAAGCTTATTGTCAGTATAGATGCCGAGACTCTGACAACTTTAACAATTGATACTTTTAAAGTCGTAATTACATTTTATTCGACTCTTTTGACGAACATTTTGTTATTAAGCGAAAAACCGGCAAACCTGGTAATGGCGGTCCCAAATTATAGCAGTAAGGAAATCGAGATTTCGTGAAGGCTATAAACTTGACGCGTGGTTATAGTGCGGATTATTGGATTGGCGCTGTGGATGGTTCGATCTTGTTTTTTTTTTATCCGACCACCAAAACTTATAAATTCTATGAAAAATATTTCCTGACGAAATAGAAGCGGGATTTACCGCGTGAGGGTCGGTTAGGGCTCAGCTAGGTTAGGCGTCGTGAGAGTCGGTTAGGGTTAGTTTTAGGGTTAGTGCAGTCATTCTGCTGAAATTGAAGCTGGATTGATGAACAATAATTTTCAATGAAAAATTGATGAAAAATATTTCCTGACGATCGAAATAGAAGCGGGATTTATCGAACCAATTCTTGTCTAAACAGAAGCTGGATCGATTAAAAAGATTTTCGACAAACTAGAAGTTGGATTTATTAAAGATAACGCTGCAACGTTAGTTCTTGGTGTCTTGGTGGTCGGATAAAAAAAAAACCCAAGTAGGCCTAGGGCCTATCCGGTGGAGATATAGTCACAAGTTGCACGTGTTCGAAGAATATTTGAAGTTGCTGAGTGAAATCTATGGCATAATAATAATGACAATTTATATGGCGCCGTAACACGGCCATACCGCTACAAGGGCGCCTAAGACAGAACTCAGCACCCGCTAGCAGCCACAAGCGGCGCTCCCCACATAATGTATTATGTGGGGAGCGGAAGGCATATGACGTGTTACAGTACGTGTCAAATTAATGACAACAAGGTCTTCACATTCATTTTCTATGTCAACACAATTTGATGTATCGATTTCCTTAATGCTATAATTTGGGACCGCCATTACCAGGTTTGCCGAAAAACCAACTTAATTTGAAAAAGGGGTCTAAAATAGCTTATATGAATAGTCTGCGTTTTTCTGAGTTTTTTCGGAAGGAAATCTGGGTTTATTTCTGAAACCTCAGTTTTGGCAACACTGTCGGCGACCATTTTAAATATCCACGACCATGAGATCGATTCGAATCAAAGTTTAAATAGTAGAAAAGCACTTTAGTTACTCTATAAAATCAAGTAGAAGACTATAATAACAAGTCACGGCTCTTGATTATAGAAGCACACAAAATCCTGAAGACTGAAAAACAGTCCAATTGTTGATAAAGTTAAAATAACGGAGCTCATCGCACTGGTGTGTATTTGTGACTTATTTGCATTTATATCATTCTTAGTTGCATATCGGCAGTCGAGACGTCGTAAACCTCTATTAATTCAGTTAGAGTAAGTTTATTTTTCTATGCTGTGAAATTATGCTTGATTTTGGAGCATACCTTTGAGTTTTTTGCAGGATTTTGTTACTTTTTTGTATTACATGAGCGTTAATATAAGACGTTGGTAATCTATCGCTTTGTAATAGCATGCTAAAGCAGCAGTTCTCAAACTTCTGCAGGCCACGGACCACTCGCCAGCAATATTTTGTTGCTGAAGTTCGCAATTCGCACACCGCTAACTTAATGGCGAGCTCAAACAAAAGCGACCTATTAAAAAAGACTATTAGCTTTTACCATGACCTTCTCGTGGTTTTTTAAATCTGAAAAATCACACTTACAGAATGAAGTCTTGAACATCCTCTGATGAAATCAGAAGGGGAATCATGGGATCTGCAATGGTTCTCTCGCTATCATTATTTTGTCTTATTACGCACAAATTTGAAGTTGGGCGATTCCAATTTCAGAAGACTGAATATTGAAATTTGCAATTTTTGGCAAAATTAGGTTAACCCCATCAAGTAAGTAGGAAATCTTTAGGTAAAGGTCTAGGACAACTCGGTAGCATGTAAACCAGTGATTCCCAACCTTTTTGGCTTGTGGCACACTAAGAAAGAATGAAAATTGTCGCGGCACACTTTGCAATGATTACCAATAATATTTCTTTCTATTTTTTCACTATTATCTAACTGATATATCTGATTAATAGTCACTATAGATTGTAAATTTAATATTATAAAATTTGTCTAATAATACTCTAGTGTGTCTGGCCAGTCTTCTCTAGTCAATCTAGTCAAGTCAGTCTAGTGACCAGAGTCTAGAGTGGATAGAAGTCACCAATGACCTAGAGTCGTAGACTATTCTAATGTTTTTTTATCATCCATTTTTTTGGCACTATTTAACAGTATAACTTTTAATGAATGTAATGATCATTAATGTGACGACTGTGCATGCCTTCGATAGCAAATCAAATTGAAACTAGGTTCCAGAGACGACAAGCACACTCGCATTTCATCATTCGACTTAGTGTATACCTTCTTGCTTTTTGCCAACAATTAAGCGACTTTTCCAATCCCTTTTCTGGCAATATCTATAGATAGTAGCCTAATTCGTAAATTTTTCGATTGCTTATTTTGCCGTGCCGCAGGATTCTCAAAATATTCTTTTGTTATTCTTTTGGTTCGTCCTTTACAGCAGGATGTTTAGCTTAATTATAATTAATTACTAACATATTAGAGTTTTTTTCCTGCGGCACACTTGCGAAGTTCTCACGGCACACTAGTGTGCCGCGGCACACAGGTTGGGAATCACTGATGTAAACAGTATGGCCGTCACAAATACAGGCAGAATAGAGTGGTATCACCTAAGGCGATCGATAGCCCAATGTTTCCAAGCCCTGTGACCTACCTCAATCGATAGCCCAATGTTTACGCAAAAGCATGGGCGGAGTTTATCAGGGGCTAGGTGGGGCTAAGCCCCCCCCAAGAAGACCCAGATTCATTTTTTTCGCCATGTAAATGGTATCTTTTCCTGGGCTTAGCCCCCCCAAGAAGGCTTTAGCCCCTCCAAGAACAGAAACCAAACTCCGCCCATGCGCAAAAGTTAGTAAGTCAGTCATTGATCAGAAAAAATATTTTGTTTATTAAATAATCCATGGTTGACAGACCAGTTACAGTGTACAGTTATGCAATTGAAACATTCACAAGAACGCAGATTACAGAAGACATAAATCTTAACTAGGCCTACTAGCAGAACAGACAGCCTGCAATACACGGCGCTAATAGCAACCTACAAAGCATGTCCGCCCAACGGGAGCTCTAACTCGTTACCTCTTGCTCTCTACGCCAGTGTGTTATCTATTGCGCTACATCCCCCTGAATATTGTCAGAATATATTAAAAAATATATTCAGAATATAGTCTCCCAGGGCGAATTTATTCTGAAGCAGATCCCCAGGGGTGTAGGCCTACCTGTGTAGGTATAGTCTCCAGGAAAGAGGGTTTAAAATGTGCCCTTGTCACGCAACACCGGCACTGTCCATAAATAGATTTTGCTGTATTCTTTGGCTCATTTAAGCGTATTAATATTCTGAAACTATACCTTTATGGTATCTAGCTGACTTACTTACTTTTGCAGAAACATTGGGCTATCGATCGCCGTAGGCAAGAGGGCTCGTGAAAACATTGGGCTATCTATCGCCGTGAGACGGCTCTTTTCTGCCCTTATCTGTGACGACCATATTGTTTGCTTGCTATTAGGCCATTCTAGACCTCTACCAATACCAACCTTTATTTTCAGGGCTGCATTAATGCATGCATGATTACTGAAATTGCAATCGCTTGAATAATGACATCTAGCTTCGAGATATGAATAGTATCGTTGGTTTCTAAACTAAAAATGTAGTTGACATGGCTTGCATAAAAGAAGGATTTGCCACAGTGTTTATACCAATGTATGCATGGGTTTGGTGTGTTTTTCATACTATCTTCATGCCAGGGCTTTTTTAACGTGCAGTTGTACACAAAATGTGCAGTTCTAAATGGATTTGTGCAGTTGTAGAAGCACTTCTGTACAGTTAAAACTAGCAAAAAATGGTTATTGTTCTCCGATTGGAAGTAATTTACCATGGAGGATGGGAAGGAAAAGAAGGGGTTGTGCAGTTCTAAAAATTCCTTAAAAACAGCCCTGCTTCATGCTTGTCATTTCTATAACATTTCCTTGGCTTACAGAGGGTAGCAAAAACACACACATATAACGTGAAATTAATTTAGTATAATTCTTATTCTGTCTGTACACCTGAGTATGACACTTCTTCTTTCCCTTCTGGCTTGTATTAATCCGGATCCTTCTCCACTTGTCTCTCTTTCCACTGAAGAGTTCGACTCTTCTGCAACCAGTTTAAAAGACTTTAAAAAGAGAACATACTTGCTGGTTTTGCTTACTTATGAGTTTATGTGATCGTCTTTGTAGTTCGCCTGGCATGAAAATGAGTTCAATCAGAGGGCTCAGCATGTTTGTTAGGCATTATGACGATGTTGATCCATTCGCTGATGTGGATTTTAACATAAATGTTCGTACATCAGACGACGAATGCACTTTCAATGTCTTGAGTGCTGATGTGGAAAATGAGGACAGCAATTTCTTGGCTGACAACCAGCAGCAGAAGACTCCATTGGGAAAATCTTCTTCCATACGTTTGACGGGTAACCCAGTGATTTGCTTTGTGTGTGTGCTGATTGGGCTCCAAGTGATTGGTGAGTATTGAGTATTAAACAGTGAAATTATTTATTTGGTTCAACATTTTTAAAGGTTAAAACAGAAGTATAGACTAGGCTTGGCTGCAAATATTGTGTTAAACTGAATGATTTGCTCTTTTGTAAGATTGCCTTTGGATTGCTTTGAATCTTGGGGACGTCATATGATTGTGGTTAATTTTCAAAATGGCTTTTACACTGTTGCTTTCATCAGACTGTTTTTATATTTGTGAATTTCCCATATTTTTTTACTTTCGCAACATTATTACTATTGTCATTAAATAGCAACTTCTATAGTACAAACAGGGCCGGCCTTAGCTATAGGCAAAGTAGGCAGTTGCCTAGGGCGCCGCAGTCTTTGGGGGGTGCCGTGGCACCGGCGAATTTATTATTTTTACACTATATTCTTTTAAACTCAAAACTTTCGCTAATGGAAAGAATTTAAAATGATTATGGATTCTTTGCACCTGTTCAGGCTGGCCTAATTCAATTTCAGGGACTGCATCAATTTTAAATCGACAAATAAAATTCGATTTTTAACTACATTCCGTAGCCTATATAGGCCATACTCTTTGGTTTAGGAGACAGGTTAAAATACGCGACGCTCAATTTCGATAGTGAAGATGCTGCAAGAAATGAAACGTATGAAATGGGAGTGGGTCTTGCTGAGTATGTAGATGAGATTACAACATTACAGCCTGCCCTTTATTCATATTGAAATAAAATAGTCTAGGAGGGGAAGACGATGAAGAAAGGGCAGTAGCTGAGGCAGGACCGACCTAAGGCATAGGCAAAGCAGGCACTTGCATGGGGCGCCAAGTTCTAGAGGGCGCCATTTCCATAAAGAGGGCGCCATTTCCACAAGAGTGTATTTTAATATTTTTTTAACTTATACCATTCTCCACAAAATTGAATATTATCCAGCCTTCAGTGTACCAATAAAGAAATTAAAATGAATTACTCAGTTGAGCGTAGGCCTACAAGGCCATAGATAGGGGGATGTTTTGGCTGTTTGAACACCTCCCCCCCAAATGAAGTAATGTAAACATGAAATAATTATGCATTTGCTAGCACATGACTGGTGTGTAATGTAATTTTGAGCAGAAAATAGTCGAAAATCGCGGAAAATAGTGTTTTTTGGACGTCAGAAAATTCGACGACTAACAAAAGTCGTCAGAAAATTTCGCCCGAAAAGTCGCCCGCAGCGTGCACGCACCTCAAAATTTACTGCCAAGAGAATATCCCCCCAAATAAAATCCTGGCTACGGCCCTGTAAGCGCATACCGGCTCTGCCTAATTCATCTTTAGATTCTAACGTTGGCTGAACAATTGAGTGGGAAACTAAGGGCGCCAAATGCAAGCCTATGCCTGGGGTGCCAAATGTATGCCTTACCTAGGGCGCCACTTGGGTTAAGGCCGGCCCTGAGTACAAATATAATTAATTTATAAAGAGGACATTAATTAATGATGCTCTGGAAATAAACCATAGGCTGGCAAGCTTTACAAGTGTACTGCTTAATTAGATTAGATTACCGGACTTTTATATGAGAGACTATAGACCATAATGTAATAGAATTCAGCAGCATAAGAGCTTCATTTGGTAAGATTAATTTTGAACATTGTATGTGTGATGTTTTGTGTTTAAACAGACTGACAATGATTTTGGCACACTAATAAACCCTTGGGCATGGTTATCATGACATTCTTATTTCTTGCAATTTAACATAGCTCCAAATTGTTAATATGTTTGTGCAGTATTTGTGCCAATAGTTATGTGTATCATTCTCTTGTTAAAAGGTGGTGTCGGAGCAATGAATTGCATGGATATCGAGATAATGAAGAAAGTTGGCGATGACATGATTATACCTCTTTACTGGCCAAACGAGGGTCATTTAGATTTTTGCAATTTTGTGACAAAGCGTTATGAGTCTATCTGTTACAACCGGACGTGTGACAACTCTCCGCATTACAGTATCAATGGCTTCGGCAGCTTGTGCTTCACAGTCAGTAATGTCACAGTTGGCAATTATAGCATGACTGATTGTCAGACAAATAAAGTTGTATGCTCATTTCAAGTAACACTTCAAAGTAAGTAAAATTTTCTAGGACTGGCATAACTGTGCACGAACGATTTCTTTCATTACCAGTACCTTTTGAGTTTGGTATTGGGTGCCGTGTTATAGGAAAATACAATGGGAGCAAAGGGATTGTTGTAGTTAAGTATAGGGTTGGATGGTTCAGTGTTGTCTTGCAAGCTAATCATGCTAAAGAGCATTTTATTTGCCCTATGAAGCAGAGTGGCCTTGTTCAGTGTTTTTGGTGCTGCTGAGATTATAAAGTACTTATTAACTATATGCTTGTTATTTGCAAAATTTTCTTAGCCCATTTTGATTTGAAATTGATGTTATATGGTTATGTTGCTCCATATGTCAATCTCTGACACATTCTATAAGCACTTGAAAACTTCCTTTTATCCATGCTGCACCTCTGAGTTAGCACTGCTGAGTAGTTTACTTGAAGAGGTACTATATATATATATTGGAATGCATGAATAATACTAGGCCTTGCTTTTAGAGTTGTTTCTGTGCAAGCATGTCAAAATGATACAAGTATATGGCATAGTTGAGCTGATTCTGTGATATTTCTTATTCTCTCTTCTGGCAAGGTATACCTGTTAATATCACCTTCAGAATGATTGAAATATGCATCTTTTACTGTGTTTTAGGAGCTGCAGACCATATCGAGTCTCGGGCTTCCATGCTAAACTTGCCAAACGTACTTCTGATTGCATTCTCGATCTTGGTTGTGCTTGATTATTTCATCTGAAACCATTTGAAGCAAGATGTTAGAGGTGGATATTCTGTTGTGCCTTGACCAAGTATTAATTATTAAGTTACACTTGCTGTTGTAGATCTATTTACAGTAGTTAGCCATGAACTGTAAGGTTAGGAATTCAAACCTCTGCCATGGCAGAAAAGTATTTTGATGTCGCTTGCAAGGGTGATTAACGTGTCAATCTAGCAGATCTGAAAACGTGCATATAAGGTAGCTTGAAACTTTTTCTTTGTCTCTCTGTAACCAAATAGTTTTCTGACATAGTTGTACATGCCATAAATAGGGCCCCCAGAAATTTGCGCCAAAAAATTAAAAAAATTGCGCACCAAAAACGATAAATTTGCGCGAATTTTGCACAAGTTAAAAAATCAAAATGTTCGTTATTTTTTCATTGAATCAGTGTACCAAAGTATCTAACAGTGTTTTGTCATTTAATGTAAAGCTTTGGCGTTCTAGAAATTAGACAATCAAGCCAAAAATGCAGTTATAAAGTTCCTATAACCATAAGATTAATGTATTCAGACGATCGCAAATAATTTGAATTTTGCAAAATTTACGCCCACCGAAATCTACGCTCATTACAAATGTAACTTCAAAATAGTATTATATAGCCTATATTATAATGAATCACCAAGTTACACATCGTGCGGAGTACTAGCTTTCCGTCTTTGTGTGCACGCCTGACGCCTGTAGATTAAATGCGTTCGTTCTGTCATAAGCCGAGACAGCAAGCGACGCTGCTGTGTGACCGCTTTTAGAAACTTCGTCTAACACATTTTATTGTGTGGCCGTGAAGTTCTGGAATTTTGTATATTATAAGTTTGTGCGTTACTACCAAAAATATCGATCTTTAACCAGTGTAAGAATTGTGGAAAAATAACTGGAGGGGTTGGACCATTATCCACTTGGAATTTGGGTGTGAAAAACAGATTTTACTATGGGGCTCTGAGAAAGACTGGGGGGTTGAAACCCCCCAAACCCCCCGGCAATTCTCACCCTGTCTTTAACTAAAAATTCATCTATGATTTCATCCCATTTGGCGGTCGCCATTTTGATTATCGCATATTGGTCGTTATTATGTTGAACTGTCATGGGCCGCGGTGATTTTAAGTCAATCAAAGCCCAATTTAGACAAATTAGCAAGATTTTTGTCAAAAATTGCGCGGATTGACATTTTTTTTGCGCTGTTGCGCTAAACCTGAAAATTTGCGCAAAAATTGCGCTGCGCAAGATCGCGAATTTCTGGGGGCCCTACATAAAGGAGATTCTGAATGCAAGAAGAAATATTTATGTTAAATTACCCAATTATTGACTCATCGCTGGGCACCTTCTTTACTAACTTGAAAACTATTATTTTATTGTGGGTCGACTGGGAGTGCTTCTGAGCAGTTTGCCTTCAATGGATTCTATACTTATCAACTCCGAACGTTATAAAAAATAATTATAATAAAATAATAATAGATGAACCTCTGCTTATGTACTATGTACTTAGCTTTATATTCACCATTTACTACTTTGCTGCAGTATGGCTCTTAATGAGAGATTAATCTTAAATATGAAGGGATAAAATATTCTAAAGCATTAACTAGAAGTTTCAGATGTATTTCGTCATGATATTTTTCTGTGTGAATGTTTTTATTTCTGCGCATCTTCATCCGTGGCCTTCATCTACCTACACATATTGGTCGGACCCTTGAATTTGAAAGCTTTCCAAGGACTGACCACACTAGACATCAACCTGGAGCTGAAAGTGGCCAACTGCTAAACTTGAAAATTGGATTCAAATTGACATAAAGTTACCCTCTGCTTCACATTGTAATATTACCGTGAAGTGATTTTTGTAAGCAGAAAATGTTTGTTGCTGGTACTTTTTGCTGTCTGTATAGGGCCCCCAGAAATTTGCGCCAAAAAATTGAAAAAATTGCGCACCAAAAACGATAAATTTGCGCGAATTTTGCGCAAGTTAAAAATCTAACTGTTCGTTATTTTTTCATTGAATCAGTGTACCAAAGTATCTAACAGTGTTTTTGTCTTTTAATGTAAAGCTTTGGCGTTCTAGAAATTAGACAATCAAGCCAAAAATGCAGTTATAAAGTTCCTATAACCATAATATTAATGTATTCAGATGATCGCAAATAATTTGAATTTTGAGAAATTTACGCCCACCGAAATCTACGCTCATTACAAATGTAACTTCAAAATAGTATTATATAGCCTATATTATAATGAATCACCAAGTTACACAACGTGCTGAGTACTAGCTTTCCGTCTTTGTGTGCACGCCTGACTCCTATAGATTAAATGCGTTCGTTCTGTCATAAGCCAAGACAGCAAGCGACGCTGCTGTGTGACCGCTTTGAGAAACTTCGTCTAACACATTTTATTGTGTGGCCGTGAAGTTCTGGAATTTTGTATACTATAAGTTTGTGCGTTACTACCAAAAATATCGATCTTTAACTAAAAATTCATCTATGATTTCATCCCATTCGGCGGTCGCCATTTTGATTATCGCACATCGGTCGTCGTTGTTATGTTGAACTGTCATGGGCCGCGGTGATTTTAAGTCAATCAAAGCCCAATTTAGATAAATTAGCAAGATTTTGTCAAAATTTGCGCTAAAATCGTGCGAATTGCCAATTTTTGCGCTGTTGCGCCAAACCTGGAAATTTGCGCAAAAATTGCGCTGCGCAAGTTCGCGAATTTCTGGGGGCCCTATCTGTATATTTGTTGTTCAGCATGTCTCTTTTTGATTTTTGAACATTATGATTTCTGCACTGTGGTTAATGTTTTATCCTTACATACATGTGGTATGTCTTGGATAATGACTTTACATCTTTGAATGGGTGTCTTCAAAGCTTATTAAGAAATATAAAAAAGAAATTTACATTACGATTTATGAAATTTTTTGGTAATAAAGTTAATTCAGAGTTGAAGCTTGAGGAACCTGGTTTGTCTTTGGGTGGATAAAACCAACGAGTTTCCATTTCCCAGGCTACTTTGCCTAAAAAGTTCTTGATTAAGTGTCCTGAATGCATGCATTGCATACATCCATAGTAAGACATGCCTGCCAACTTTGTCCAGTTCTTTGGGATGGGTAAATGTAGTTATGGTCTTTTAATTGCAATTCAGAAGCTGATCTTAGTTGTAAAATTGGAATAGTTATGTATCGATATACACATAATCAACTACCAGCTACCTATAGTTTATTTCAAATTCAGCACTTATATTCAAGAGCGTTGCTTGAGAAATTCTAACCCTTTTTATATTCCCTTTGCCCGCGCTAATACAAGGCTTGCATCTATAAAATGTATTGGACCAAGAACATGGAATAGTATTCCTCTTGATATTCGTTCCCTGCCGTCTCTTCGTCTATTCAAAAGGGTGTTTTCTGCCTACATCCAACAAGGAATGTAAACGTCTAACAACCTAGGGAAATACTGTTAATGCACCTTCATATGGGAGTGTGCACTTGTTTCCGTGTGAGCGACTGCACTTACTTTATTCTACTTTCCTAACTCGCCTATTGTTTTGTATATATTATGCTAGTTAAGAATTTAATGTTCATGAAACAGCTTTATTTTCCAGTCAGCCGTGCTGCATATTTCTGATCCAATTCTCTCAGGTGGCCCCGGCTAGCTGGACCTTTGGCCTCTTTGGGTCTCCTGGATGAACCGGCATATTAGATATAACTGACGTATAACTATACTATCTGTAATGAATGAGTTGGTTGCCGATTAAATGTTATGTTATGTTAAAAAAATCAATCCATCACTTGAAACCTTGTGTATTAGACACTGGTGCTACTGTTGAGGTTGCTCATCATTAACATGAAGTATAATAATGGTAATTAAGCAGGTTTTTAAAGGTGCATAAATAGCTGTGTTACTACGGCAGTAGTTCTGTAACAGCCATAGATGGACACTTGGTCCTGGGTTTGGGGAGACGAGAGGTCGACGGACAATTGCCGAGGTGCAAAGCGCCAGCGGAGGAGGGGCACATTTTGAATTTCAACACTAATGGTAGCATTTTAATCTGTCATCCGAACAAAATTGCTCACTTTATTTTAATTTTATTTCTTGCATTTGCTATAAAGCCTCTTCAATCTAACTGCTCCGAGATGTTCCCGACTACAGAGTAGACACTGCATCAGAGTTTTACGCCGAAGCACAAGAGCAAGTGAAGGACTTGCTCAAGGTCCCTACGCGGCAGCTTGAGGTGGATTTGATCCTGAAACCCTTTGGCTACAAGTTGCCGAACCCACCACTACACCACCGCGCCCCACTATGGATAAAGAGTGTCTAAAACACTAGGGTATATGCAGCTCTGTCCCCATCCACCACAAACTTGGGACCGCCACGAAGTCTCTGCCAAGCCATGCAATAAATTTCAGCAAAGCTCCTGGATTATAAATCCACTTTTCAGTGTTTTGATCCACTTATCATAGCACCTCTTTCGTAAGCATTACAACATACCAATTGATAATACATTTGTGAAATCTATTGAACAATATCGATGCTCAGTTATCAAGGTGCAATTCTAATGGTCCAGCTAGTGTGGCTCCCATTAAAACTAAAATTTTACCCATAAATTCATGGGCGTCAGCAGGTATTTTTTTTTGGGGGGGTGGAATATTCTCATTGGTCGCATTCAAATTTCTTGGCAAGAGCTTGAAAATGCAAAGTAAAAAATTAGGAATATCATACTCACGAATATGTGTATTTTTCATAGAGGTTTCTAGATGTAAATTTCTCAGTTTCACTTTGAGTAGCACTAGTGCTTTTAGCTGAAGAAATTTATTATGAACCAAAAAGTAGCATCTAAAATATGTATCAATTTTCCAAGGAGAAACAAGCTACCCCTCTTGCGCCCATGAATAAGTATCACTTCTGCCCATGGTGTAAGAAGGGTTGCTACTCTAATAAATAAACAAAAATGATTTAAGTAAACCACCGTGTTCTTGCATTCAGATAAGAATGTAGCAAACACTGTACAGAAATAGTTTTCATAGAGTCTTTCAAATAGTTTTGCCAATCTAGTAAAGGCTGATATGCTAATGCAGACAAAACAATATCCCGCTGTTGTGATGCTCGCGCAGTGAGGAACATTATTGAGCATATGCAATAAAAAGAAACAGTGTCATTCAAGTCGTTGCCTTCTTCTCCAATATAAAAAAAACGACGGATGCGAATTGAATAAGCAGGAAAAAGTGTTTCCTCGTAGACCCATTCACTGATCAGCTCAGGATCAATGGAGTTCAGACTACCGGATGGTGTAAAACTGGAGTAATAGTAAGGTATACTGAGATTTACAAAATATTGAAGACGCAAAGATTTTTATAGACAGTGTTGTACAGTAACAAAGTAAAAGTAACGCGTTACTGTACTTAAGTAAAAGTTTGAATACTTTCACATGTAACGAAGTATCAAGAAACCGAAATACTTTTACTTTCAACGAAGTAAAATTTCACTCATATTTCAGTACTTTTTCTTCGTTACAATTTATGTGACACTCGTTACAATGTTCGTTACTTCATTGCGCTAATTGACATTTCGATATGCGTAGCTAAAACAGCTCATCTGAATTTGCACGCCTAAAAATAGATTTTCGATGAGTGTTGGACGCTGGATGCACTGCAATTTTCAGCAGCACAACGATTCTTCAGCTGTGCATTCTGGTAACAATGAATCAGAAGCATGCGTGCTAGACTCATCGATAACCATTTCAAGAATTTAATATTTTTGAAGGTTGATAATCATGGGCGGAGTTTGGCTTCCGTTTTTTTGGGTGGGGGTGGGGGGGGGAGCAAAAAACTTGGTCCAATTCTTTTCGTTTCGGCCGGAAAAAAGTTGATGACCTTATTTTTTAGTCAATTAAGTTCAAATCTCATGAAACTTACTGTGTATTTCCCGGCCGAAAAAGCGGATGACCTTTTTTCTTTTCGTTTAGTCATCAGTTGGAAGTCCTTGGGGAGGGGCTAAGCCCGAAACAATAGACATTTTACACGGTGAAAACATGACTGGCACTTCTGGGGGGCTTTAGCCCCCTAGCCCCTGATAAACTCCGCCCGTGTTAATAATGCATTGAGTAATAGAAAGACTCAGTACTTTTACTTTTTACTTTAAAAGTATTATTTTGGAAGGATAGCCTACTTTTTACTTTTACTTAAGTAAAATTTGTGCTGAGTAGCCTACTTTTACTTTTACTTAAGTAATTAAAACTCATTTTACTTTTACTTAAGTACATTTGCCCAATACTTTCAACAACACTGTTTATAGATAAGCAATGTCAACAAAGTAAAAAAAACAAGTTGCTAGCTGATTTCTGGTGGTGCCCATGCATAGCCTATACGTGGGCCTCGCATGGTCAATTCCTGGTGGTGCTGGGCACTCACGGGCCTTACAGAGTCGGCGCCCATGACTTTGGTTAAAACCTAACCTATAGGCCTATTGAGTAATAAATATTTATAGTATATTCGTTTAATTCAATAAACAACAGAACGCTGTAGGTTTACATTTAGCAAAATTAACAGTACGGCTGCTTAAAGCTTATAGTCAAGATAGTAAGCTATGCATGTTTTTGAATAACAATCTTGGGATAAAGTTTAACGAGTCTTTATTGGGGCGGATGAAATCGTGCCCTTTCTCTAAATAAAAGTTATATAATGGATCACGCTGTATTGGAAAGAGGTTACGGAGGACGCGAAGTCAATTTCCCTGAACATGCAGCTTTGAAAAGCACCTTGTCAGCCTCTTGCGCTTAAGTTTCTGCTGTAGGCCTAAGGGTAGGCCTATCAGGATGCAAGTAGCCGGCTCGTCTAGGTTTGTTCATGAGGTCCTCGATCATGATAATAAACAAAAGTGATTTAAGTAAACCACCGTGTTCCCCTCATTTCGCTCAGGCCTACTTAATTCATGCCTGTGAAAGTAGGGCCTAATGGGTCGCAAGTCAAAAGAGTTTGGAAAGCTCCAGGGTGAGAATTGCCGGGGGGGTTGGGGGTTTCAACCCCCCCAGTCTTTCTTAGAGCCCCATGTTAAAGTATGTTTTTCACACCCAAATTCCAAGTTTATCATAGGCCAACCCCCCCCCCCCCCCCCAGTTATTTTTCCACAATTCTCACACTGGAAAGCTCTGCCCTATCGGACTCAACGTTGGGCTGTAGAGCATTGAAACCTAGACCCCATTAGGGTGTGCAATCAATACGAGTATTTTCTTGAAGAGGCGCTATATAAATTCTTGAAATGAATGAATGAGTAGCCTGTAAGGTAGGCTACGTACGTGTAGGCTCTTTAAAATTTTTTTGTTAATGACGCAGATCAACGAATTAGCTATTAATAATATTCGTTTATTCAAATTCAATCCGACACACCGCAGAACGATTACAGGTAGGCCTACAAGATATACGAAATACGGCCAGCTTCGCACGACACGCAGGTCGGCTACAACAGGCTCGGTAACTTAACACTAATGGCCTAAGTGTTGGAACGCTCCTGATCGGCCAAGCCAGGAGTAGGAGGGGCTAACTTATTTTTCAACAGACTCGAGTCAAACATCACAACAGAAAGCGCCACTGGCAGCTAACAGAAAATTCAAATAATTTTTTGCCCTGAGCGAGGCTTGAACCCGGGTCGCGATAATGACTCTCAGTTTATCGCCCAACGCTGAGCTACGGACCCCCCAATTCGACGTTAAAATTACGCAGCGTATTACATTTCACATCTTGCAGGCGCTAGGTAGCTTAGAGTATCGGAATAAATGAAAAGCTAACATTTTTTCTGGTGCAATATGATAATTATAATCCTACAGGCTGCAGCTGGCTGTGTAAAAAATTAATGCAGCAGCATAATATAGTCCGTCAAATGGTGGCGGTATATGGTAGCACGTGGTCACATAATATATGACGCCAGCGCAGTGGATCTCACATTACATTTGTAATCTGTGGCAATAATAGTTTGTCGAAGACGGCCATGTCGTCGGTGCTGTCGGTATTATCATTTTCTTTTAGGATGACAGCAGCGTATTCAATTTCTGTAGTTGTTTTTATTCTGTTGCCGGACTAAACTTTGCTTTCGTCGCTGAACCTTTCTTTTCTTCGTCTTTATAGAAACTTTTTAGAGTGATCAAGCTGATTTTGCGGAGACGAGTCGCCACTAGGTGTGCGTTCGTGCGCAGTGAACGGCGGGCGCAATAGAAGCTATTGGATAAGGGAATGGATTGGTTTTCTGGACCCTGACGTTGCATTGGTCTGTGTCTCCAAAGTCAACGATGCATTCTGAGTGCAATCACCAGAAAGGTAAGCGCTATGAAGACTGCTTAGTGTGCAGCGCTTGTAATTGAATGAAAATGGGTTATTGTTACTGACGTCTCGGTAGGAAGTAAACAGTATGGCGGTCGCAGATACACGCAGAATAGAGCGGTCTCAACTCCGGCGATCGATAGCCCAATGTTTCCGCTTAATAGTCAATGGTCAAAAGACACAGCACGTGTGCAATAAGACCGCAGGCAAAAATAAGTAAGTAAGTAAAAGTCCAGCTTTTTCAATTGCATCAGCTGTTTTATGAATCCAACTTCTGTTTCAATAATGATTATTTTTCATCAATCCAGCTCCAATTTAATCGGAAACATTTTAATCAATCCAGCTCCTATTTAATTAAGAAGATCCTTATCCATCCAGCTCTAATTTAATCAACAACATTTTCATCAATCCTGCTCCAATCTAAGCTATAATATTTTTATTAACCCAGCTTCTGTTTCTCGCCTGTTATTTTCGTCAGCCCAGCTTCTATTTCAAATATAAGAATACCATCATCCAGCTTCCATTACTTAAGCGTTTTTCATCAATCCGACTTCTATTTCAGATCTAGAAATACCTTCATCACTTACTTACTTACTTCACACAACATCACTGACTGAAGCGGGACCCCAATGTTTCGCGCGGAAACATTGGGCTATCGATCGCCGGAGTTGAGGCCGCTCTATTCTGCGTGTATCTGTGACCGCCATACTGTTTACTTCCTACCGAGACGTCAGTAACAATAACCTGAAAATGTAATTTTATCTAACGCAGAGTGACTCGAGTGGCAGGAAAAGGAGTGTTTGTCAATAATAGTGTAAGTATGTAGGTGGTAATACCGTGCATCATATATGAAAATTGTTACTGTATAACAAAGAATGTGCTTCTGCAAATGTGTTTACCTCGTTGCATGATTGCATCAACTGGCAACAATGGGTGTGGGCCTTTGAACCAGCCCGAAGGGTGGCACCCATTCTGTGAATCCTACATGCAAAATCCGGTAAGAGAAGCATAATATAGGCAGTTTGCGATAAATATAAATATGACCTAAAATTGACAGTTGTGTGTGGCCTGTGAGGCTACGAGTGGGAAGCATCTGGTTGCAATTGAGAGTTATCAGTCCGTGAAGCATATAGAAATAAAAAATTTAATCACTGGAAGTCAATATAGATTAGTTTGCTGTTGTATTACTGTGGGATATCGTGGCTCTCTTGATTGGTGAATGCATTCATAACTGTGAATAAGGCTTCAATTGTGTGTACAATAACTTGCATGTGGTCCAATGGGGAGTTCTTCTGTTATTTATCTAGACATTAAATATCACACCCTTTAAATACCATGCAAATGTGCCACCACTGCTGGTCTAAATGTTGTCACTTGCCAGTGAGGACTGAAAGTTTGTGATGAAGTAAAAGCCATGATTAGTTGGCAGTAGTTAACCATGTGCATGCTGCACTGTCTTCCAGATAAGGAGTTGACAGAGTGCAGTTATCAGAAAGGCAAGTGCTGCAAAGATATGTCTGATTAAATATTAAGCACTTTTTCAGGATCCCACAAGCATAGGCGCAACCACCCTATGGGACCCACGGGACGCGTCCCCCCCAACTTTTGAGTGGTCCCCTAACTTTATTATTATGGTCCCCCAACTTTTAGGACGTGATTCATTTGGTCCCCAACTTTTAGGATGTGATTGCACCTATGCCCACAAGGTGCTTAACATGGCAGTCTAACTCTCAAAGGGTGCATCTTAAGATGACTTGAAACTGTTTGTTGAGCTTCATGGTAGACTGTTCAAATGTTGGATGGTCCTCAAATGCATGAATATTAAGATCACAATGCGCCCATGTTGTACAGAGGGGTGTGACCAGCAGGTCTTGACAGTGGCTGAATGCAACGACCATTGACTCCATACAGGACCCAGAGCTGTTTGATGTAGTCAGGTGCTGTACTGACCATCAAAGCTTTCCAACCAAGAGGATTTTGAAGGTAATCCTGTCTTCCTTAACTGTAAGTCCGTGCAGTGTGCTCACGTTGGGATCAGTGTGCACACATGTGAACTTTGACCAAAGGATTCTAGAGAGCTGACAGATGATAGTTCAGACTTTCAGGACCAAGTTCTGTCAGCAGTACAGAACAACAATGGAGCAGCAGCAATAGTAATGCCGTGCAGTTCCACTGTTTAGTTGTTTCTCTTTGGTGGTAGAGGATATAGCTTCTTTAAACCCCTTGTACCAAGTGCTGGGTTTGGGTAGAACAGGCATTTATCCCCCCTCCTGACTTCCCCCACTGGCTGTTTGCGACACCATCTGTGATTCATGGTGTTGAGATGACTCCAGAGACCCGTGTTTTTCCTCCTCTGCCAAAGATAAAATACCCAGCTCTGTACACAGCGCATAATCTCATTGATATGAGGCTCAACCATACAAAATGAAGCCGATCCCTTATGATGCAGTCTTGTGTATACATGTGAAATGATTTGCAGGGAAAGTACCACCTGGAATGTTCTAAATCTACAATGAAAACAATTTTATTTTTCAAGGTAATTAAGCAATGTCCAGGCAATGCCAAAAATGCTACAAATTAATTATTGTGCAAGTTCCTTATTCTGCCAAAACGACACAGAAGACCTGACAAGAACTGATATGGTTACTAACTTATAATGCAGTTGTCCTAGTAGTTTGGTGCCACTCAACCTGAACTTGATACGCAAGTTGTATTCTAATAAATTTTGACACGTCTACTTGTGGCTCAACGTTATGTCGACCAATTTCATCTTTAGAACAAACTTAACTGTGCCATCTGTATATATCGTGAGCATAGGGTGTGGACTTTCTCCAAGGAAAGTTAGTTTTCAACACTTCGTACTCGTGGCTGCTGGTATGGGAAATTAAGAAACTGACCATCTTTTACAGCATTGCTAACGGCATGTCACATTGTCCATGGGAAATTTCAGTTTTCATTTTCATTATCTGCCAAATTTGTTCTGATTGACACATGAAGTGAAACCCAATTTGATGAATGGATTGCTATCTTTGTCAACAGGCACTATGGTTGGGGGGGAGGAGTAACTGTCTGAGGTTGGGTACTTGAGCTTCAAAACTAATGCTGGATACCTGGATGTTTCTAGAAATTAGCTCTTGAAGTGTGATCAGCCAGCAGGCTGCGGATTGCCTGCACTCAGTCTAGACTGAACAGAAACCCTCCAACACTTGATTCTAGGCTGGCAGCATTGGCTTTGGCATGCAGTACCAATATCTTATTTTATCTTAGTTATGCATACCACTGAATTTAAGTTTGGCAACATTGGTCATGCCACAGTGGAGCTGTGATTAAGTCATGGGGGTTGCTTGTTCATAGCAACCCTGCAGGGCTTCACACCGGTGGTGTAGTGGTGGCATCGTTGCCTTGAAGCCGGAAGGTTCGAGGTTCGAATCCACCTTGCCGCGTAAGGACCTTGGGCAAGTCCTTTACTCACAATTGCTCAGCGCTTCGGCGTGAAACTCCGATTCTGTGTCCGCTCTGCATTCAGGAGTGCCTCTGAGTAGAGAGAGCTTGAAGGGGTGCTATATAACAAGTGCACATACAAACCATTGTTATGTACTCATGTACTTCATCCACTGTATATTGATGAGCAGTATACAGTTGATACAGCCAAATGGTCTCCAATGATGACGAAACTGCTATTGAGCACTTTTCACTTTTCAGCATGATGTAAAAAATTGTAAGTGAGAACCTATGAAGTAAGACTTCAAGAAAAAAGCTGACCAGTAGCGCTCTCGATCCAGCAATGAATACCCTCGTTCAAACAGATCTATAGACTTCAAGCAGTTGCAGAACAGAGAAGGAGATTTGCAGACTAGTTCACCTCTGGTTTTATGAATTAGGTTGTTCCAGACCACTTTTGTGCTGAGTTGTATAGGACAACAGCCTTAGGGGGAACAACAGTAACACCTTGCTTGGCCATGTGAAGGAACCTGCATACATGAACAGATGAGGCAGAGCTGGACAATTAAGCAAGGTAACATGAAGCAATTCTCGCAAAGCAGTTCCATGTGAAAGTTATAATTTTTAATTCTACATACATGTACATAGATAGGCAACCAATGCAAGACGTTGTATTGACAGGGATTTGTTGTCTAATTTTGAATGGCACTGAGTGGTCATTCATGTGAGAGCAGATTCAGCAGAAGCATTAATAACTTCAGATATTGTCTTTTAAAAGCGTTTCTTATGAAGACACTTTAATGCTCTATAGTTTTAGAATTGCTGTTCTTTCATCTACAGTTAATGATGTGTTTGAAGTCTTTAAGGTTCTATACTTGTCAGGCAATCACACTCTTTGTGGCCCATTTATAGAAGTCTGTCATTGTAAGTCTCAATACATTGCTCATGATGCATTGTGGGCGTGATGACTTTTAGCCCTGCTTGAAATATTTCCATGACATCATGAAAGAGTAATTGTCAAAGAAGCTTTAATTTTCTGGTGGCCAGTGTATAAATACCATGTAGGTTTCCTATATACTGAGCATTGAGGGTGCTTCCTTGTTGGCTGTGCACAGTGTTAGAGTCCTTTTTACATGTCTAGTCAGCACGTGTAGTAACCAATGTTGCACTTTGGAACCAATGTCCACTGTTGAGATAAATATATAATCAGAGTTGCTATTGAAATAGAATAGTTAATTTAGTTATAGTACCTGCAGGAATCTATTTAAATTGTATATAAAAATAGTAGATAGCTCTGGACTAAATTGAAAATGCCACATGACTATTTATTAAACTAGGTATCAATAAATTCAGTTAGTTCATTTAGTCATTTTTTCGGGCTTGCTAGGGTTGTATCAGTGCCAACCATTATGACTGGATTTATTACATCTATAATAGTCTGCCATATCTCCATCCCACAGGATGTTGGATACTTAAATTTATATCAACCGGAAATCTGGTAATTGGATATTGGTCCATACTTTATCTCATTCTCTTTTTAAGGGTCATTCCAGGTCAAATCATCACAGTGTTCCGGCATGACCATCTCCGATTTACCAACTCTTTAGAATAGTGAGCTCTTTGAATGGTAAAAAGTTCATAAAATTCTGGGAGTACAAAGTGACCTGGGCAGGGTTAATAGGTTACAGATGCTCACATTATTTTTGTTACTCGAAATAACTATTTCTAGCTACCTTGCCCAAACAGAGTATTCACTCAGCTTTCATTTGGTATCTCATTTTTGTTTCTAGGTGCAATAGGAGCTGAGATACAGCAGTTTAAGCCTCGTCCGGTCTGCACAAATCGGGTCGTTTGGGTCAAGGTTCAATGACCCATATCTCGGAAACCGGTTGACCAAAAATCTAGAATTTTACTTTTGACGGTTTCTCATTGGGTTCTGCCATCTTGCCAAGTTTCATCAAAATCGGAGATGACGATGCAGATTTTAATTCAAAACTGTGTTGATTTGACCTGGAATGCCCCTTAAATAGAGCTTTAGATAGAGTTAAATGCTTTGACAGGCTTTCATAGTTCTGGAGATTTGTTTAGCGAATGTTGTCATATTTTGGAATATGGTTTTCCCATCTTCTTACATCATCAGTTCTGCTTCCATTGGTTTTCATAGTTGAATGGTTTGGATGTGCAGCTTGTCCATCAGAAAATTCACTGCATACAGATTTGAACTCACATTGGTCGACGCTAGTTGTCAACAAAGTGGGGGCTGTGCACTCTTCAAAGCAACACAGAACAGCAGATACTGATATTGGCAGGTATCTGGTCTACACAGCAAATCCTGTGCAAACCATTAGGATTATAGTTTAATATAGTGGCTGCTGCTGCTGCTGCTGCTGCTGCTGCTGCTGCTGCTGCTGCTGCTGCACAGTTTGTTCAGTATGTGAGGTTGCACAGCTGCATGTCTTCGACTGGATCACTTCATTTCTGGCACTTGGCTGCGTCTTTTATTCTGCAAATATTGCAATTTGGATTTTTGTCGAATGGAGGATGAGCATTAACCGTTGTGCTCACTGCTGCTTTGCATGTTGTCCATCTTTCGCTGCAGCAGCAGCAGCAGCAGCGGTTGCATTCGAGACATCTCTATCTCTATCGATTTTCTGGTGCCGCCGCCATTGTCGTCGTCTCATCGTGCCATGTTGTGGTGCTGTGTTGTGGTGCCAGCGCGTGTAAATTGGCGGCATGGTGCGTCGTGTATGTCGTTATTGATTTTGTTAGGAAGGCAGGAAGGCAGTTTATTAATACTGTAATACTCTGCCAAATGGTACGTGGGTTGTGATTGCTCCATTGAAAGCGTATTAAGATTAGCCATGCACCGCTAATGGTTTCCTATGTCACTATACATCTCGCAATGAAGATATCTTCATCTACTGTTAAGTACGCGAGGTCGGGCTTACGCTCCTTGCTGCACGTTTAGAGACGTCTTCGTTTCTTTTATGCATAAAACATGATTGTGTTTGCATGTCAAGTTGGCTGTTGCATGTCAGTGGGAAGATTGTGCATGACTGTTTGCATGTCAAGTTGGCTGTTGCATGTCAGTGGGAAGATTGTGCATGACTGTGTCCGGCTGCATACACATGGTTCTGATCTATTTTTTTGTCGTCTATAGGGAAAACATCCATAATGTGGAAGTGAGGTTGGCATTTAAATGGGATGCCTAGATCCATGCAGAGCATACTACTATCGTCATTTAGTGGAAGTGGCATTGTGAATGGACGATTGTCTTTCTCATCAGCTTTTTGGATCCAGTCTTATGGGAGTTTGGGTCATGAAATTAGGAAATTGGTTGGCAGGCTAAACAACCTCCATCCATGCTGTTCTCATTGTTGCTGTTCTCATTGTTGCTGTTCTCATCGTTGCCATTACGCTGTAAGATAGTTTAATCCAAGACCATGCACCTGAGAACTGGAGTTGAATAAGTTGTGTCACAACTTGACTTCTAAAAACCTTGCTGTTAAAAATGGAGCTTGGCATTCCCCATTTAGCTATGGACTCAGTGTATATTATAGCTAATACATGCCCAATTACCCATGCATGTAGAGCAGTGGTTCTTAACCTTTTCAAGGTAGCCGAACCCCAAGAGAAATCCATGACCACTCACCGAACCCCTCAAGTTTTAAAAGTAATTTTTACTAATCCATGGGAACAAAATAAAATAAAAAATTGTACCAAATGTGATACAATATTAATTCAATACATGAACCACCAGTGGCGTAGCCAGGAATTTTTCATGGGGTTTGGGGTTTTTTCCTGGCCGGATACCCTTTCTGAAACCAACCCAACAGTATTACAGTAAATAAAAGGGGAATAAAGTAACAAATGGAATAAAGTAAGAAAAACAATTGTTACTAGGCTATATACAAGCAATTGTTTTGTTTTTTCTTATTTAAGTGGATAAATAACCATTAAAAAACTTGTTTTTTAGGCCAATGGGGGGGGTTTAACCCCCGAAACCCTCCTTGGCTACGCCACTGTGAACTACTAACAGTTAACTAACGTTCGTACCAACACTACCAATTGCATCTTAAGGTGTCCTTTGTTGTTGCCGTGTGGAAACAATGTGAGAAATGCGTGACTCTGTTTTGGAAGACTCACTCTCGTGTCATTTTCGCAATCAAGCCTGCTTCTTTTCTTCGATTTAATCTCCACCAATTTTGAGAATTCTTGCTCACAGAGACATGATGTGACAAACGGTGTGAGGATTTCAAGGGCGGCTTTAGCAATGCGAGGATATCCCTCCATTTGGCGGCACCAAAATCTCGAGAGTGTTGTTGTACCAAAGAGCAATAATTATTATTGTTGAATGTGCCATGGCTCTTTCGGAAAGCACAAATCTTCTCTTCCGCTTCAATTATATTGATGCCACCACCCTGCATCTGGCAATTGAGATGATTGAGTGCACCAAAGATGTCAACCAAGTAGGCCAAGGCGAGGATGAACTGTGACTCGATGTAGTGTTAATTATCGGGAAGTGCAGTAAGACAAAACTAAGGTTGACAGGATGAACAGCTTTAAATTTCATAAGGTAGGGCCTGGCAGCAATCTATTTCAAACAAAATTTATTAGATAAAAGTATAAAAAAATTAATAGCAAATGATTTTTCACTCACACTCACTGACCCTGAATATTATATATTTCAGAGGACCTCTGCCTAACCCCTGGCACTGGCTCACCGAACCCCAGGGGTTCGGTCCCTGGGGTTCGAACACTGGTTAAGAAACACTGATGTAGAGCATTGTAGACACATACACACACATTATATATATATATATATATATATATATATATATATATATATATATATATATATATATAATTTTTATTAGATTCAGCACTATGGCCTTCTTCTGATTTCAGCTGTTGACATTTGAAGGGTTTGATTGCTTGGTATTAAAGGTCAACTGGATGACTTTGCTGTACTTGATTCCTCTGTCTGGTTGGAGTTTATGGAATTGAACAGTAGTGGGCTGGAGGATCCTGATTTACCTCTGGTTTGAAGTCCATAAATTGGATGTGAGACCCATGATCTTGTCACTGTTAAGATGAGATTCGTTCATTCTGAATTCATAGTGCCCCTTCAAGGAAACTGCTCAGAGGCGCTCCCACACCCAAAAAGAACAGTTTTAAGTTTAGTGAGGAAGGATTCTGGTAGATTCCCATAGTGTAGGCGACTAGTCGTTGCTCTGAAGGATTGCGGTTCCAGATCACTGGGTCGACCACGGAGAACGCTTGATTCTTCATGTTTGCCATATGGAACAGAGAGGACTCCCTCTTCGGCAGAGCGTAGTGGATGACGTCCTTGGATACCCAACGTAAGGCAGCATAGCGCTCGGATGTAGATGACGACTGAGTGGACTCATAACTTTCACTCTCATGCTGAAGTTGAGAAAGTAAAGTCTGTTGCACTCCATACATATGATTGGTTCTCATGATTTGGCTATGAGGCTGTAATGTAATGCAGAAAGTGAAGTCTGTTGCACTCCATACGTATGACTGGTTCTTATGATTTGGCTATGAGACTGTTCTCTTGTTCTCTCTCAGTTTAATGCAGATCACCATTGTGGTCCTCTTCAGTTCCTGATGCCAGCCTCTTGATGATGATGGGTACATATCTAAATGATTGTCAATGTCAGCGTTATTTATGAAGTGGAGTGCTCATGTCATTCCCAGTCTCCTTGTGTCGTCCGTATTTTGTCTTTCCTCTTTTACTCTATCCGTCAAATCTTGTGCGTAGTGCGTTCCTCTTGCTATGTGCAATTCAGTCATCTGGCAATTTCTCTACATGTCCAAACTGTCAATCTTTGCTGAATGACTTTGTGCAGCAGAGAGGTCTGGATACACCAACTCATTTCTGCTGCCTCAAGTTGTCTTTTCTTGTATTGCCTGAGTTGCAGTGCCTCTCAGTGTCTGATTCAAATAGGAAACTCAGTTCTATTGATTTGATGTCTTCTTGTCTTCTGTATTATCTCTATGTTTCTGAATATATTATCTTCTTCATTTTCCCAAATATCTGTGAGGTGCATTCGTGTCCTGTGTTTATATCTTTTTGACTATATCAAAGATAAATCAAATTGTTGTGACACAGGTGCTCAGAATTCCATCGCATATCAATCAGTTTATGGATCATGTTTTATTCGATCGTATAAATTCTACAATTAATCTGAGCTTCAAAATACTTTCGCAGAATGAAAAGTCTGAATTTTAACTAAGGTTATAATTTCTTGAATCCTTCATTAGTATAGAATGAAAACGGGTAAATTCCATTCAAGTCAACCAGTAAAATAGAATTTGCTATCACATCTCTTTGGATTTTTCTGAAAATGTTGTTTATTAAAGTACATGCAATGAAAATTTGAACAGAATATCTCAGAATTTGACTGAGATATTAATTTTTGAAGTTAGTGATCAAAAACAACATGATCCATTAAATTGTGTTTCAGTTTGAATGATTTTGACTTGGCCAGATCAGACAAACCCAGATACGTAAAACTGAACATTGACGTACGACATTGAATGTTTGCATGTAATAGTGCTTTCCAAAGCATGCCCGTGTACTCAACTCTCTATTTCAGCAATGTTTGATTTCATCTGGGAACATGGATTTATATTTGCTAAGTGTTCCTGCTAATGGGTGTAGTATTTACCCTGGCAGACGAGAAAAACCAACAGAAGTAGAGCAGACGTCTGTAATGAACTCTCGGATGCAAATCATGTGCATCAGTGCTGTTTAAGATCTCACTTCGACGTCAACTGCCTTCTTGCTGCTTTTACTATTCAATTTATTCAAACAGCTGGTGATGAGGGCTGGATTCCTATGAAGCTATTGATGCTTGTAGGTGGAATAGTAATAGGTGTGGCATCTGCATATGCATTTAGTTAGTGGGTGGACTATTAAGTGGAATATGTATTTTGTTGAATAGGTGGAGCAGTATCCATTCTGTGTGTAGATTAGAGCGGTAGAGCTGGATTGATGGATTCTTCAGTGGGATTTCTCCAATGCATGTGATGTGGAAATTATGTTGTTTTGAAATTTTTAAGCATTTGTGGTCTGATCTAATGTGTATGGCTCTTAATTTGTTTATTCTTAACTTTTACTTTGCTTGGCTGTGTGGATGCAGCTTTTCAGATTGACTATCTTCACTGCAAAGCTGCTTTTGAAAGTTATGCATCTGTATAGGGGATCCTTCTGTTTAATTGCATTTTATTGCATTCTATTACTACAGTCTCTCACTGTGTCTGGTATGTTCTTTGTTTTTTCTGTTGTCTAGAGCTTCCAATTGTAATTTGACACTCTATCCAACCAAGACTTATGGCTTCATCTAAACACTGTGCCACTTTTTTAGACTGGAGAGTTTTTAGGTCTGTGAATACTTATTCTTGGTGGCAAGGCTGTGTAATTTGGGTGTGTCTTGGAATCACTCATTATTCAGGAATTTTACTATTTGTGGGAAGATTTGTTGGTGCACCATTTTGTTGATATGTCTGAGTTTTGAATGTGTCATAAGCAGATTAAACAGCGTTTGATGTATACATGTGAAACAGAAAACAGAGATTTCAACTTCGGTGTGTGTGTGCCAGTCTTTTTCCAACTGTGGTGTTTAAAGAAATCTTGTCTGAAATTGTAAATTAAGATAGACCTCTGTAGAAGTACATCCATGGGTCTTACGAGCATTAAGTAATGCTCATTGCAAATTTATGTAGTGCAAAGTCTCTTAAAAGGTCTGATGATATAGATGCAATGGTGCATCCACGCTAAAGTATTTGTGCTGCTCAGTGTTAGGGAAATTATATTTCCACTCTCATTCTTACAGCAGATGGATTCAAACCTTCCATACAGCAGCAGAATGCAAACATTTCTATCTTATAGGCCTTACAGGTCTAACTAAAGGTCTCCTTGTAGACCACTGATATGCTGTGCTGTGTAGTCTGATATTTGCAAATGTCTAATCTACATCATTCATTCATTATATTCTGTTCTGTTCATTTATTTTGCCACTGACCCTTGAAGCAGCTCCATGATCTGGACAGGTGAAGAAAGAGAATTTACAACTGAACCTGGAATTGTTGTTGTTGATCAAAAATGTATGGCATTGGTGTTAGCAAAACCAGTGTTTGCAAGACTGGGACATTAGGTGGCTGATTGGAATGTCAAATCTTTTATTTGCAACATGCTGAAACTGAGCTCTTTTCGACAATTGAATATCAGATTCTAAATATTGCAGCTGGAGTAAAAAAAATTGGCAAAAGAAACTTGGGTGTTTTATAATAATGAATAATACTAAATACAATACTATATACTAAGCTATTGTAGATTTATGTAAAGCGTCTTTTGTAGTATAACCTAATCAGGGTGCTTCCAGTGCAAACAACCCCTCGAAAAAGAAAACTTAAGGACAGTCTAGTGCCTATGTAAAGATAAAATCTGAGCATGAGTTATAGCAGGAAGGTGATTTCACAGCAAAGGGCCAACAGAAGCAATAGGCACGATGTTGTGCTGTGGCAATCCAAGACCATGCTACAAGAAGGCTACAACGGTCTACAGGGTGCGGCCAAAAAAAATAACCCATTACGAAAATTGCGATTTCTCGAAAACCGCTGAATATTTTCTTACAAATATTTTCATTCTTATTTGTAACATATTTCTGCATATTATTTGAAAATTTTATGTCAGTATCGTTATATTTGTGATCATGACATCAGGCAGAAGAAGGAACTGCATATTTTCAATTTAACACGGCATTCGCGTAATGGGAAAGCATAATTTTACATAAAGTAGCCTACAGTGTGCCATAATAAGGTTTTCTTCACCGATGAAAAGATCTTTTACATCAATCCACCCATTAATATTCAAAACAACCGCGTCTGGGCGAAGAAGAAAAAGGCCGATATCCATCCAAGCCGCCTGTTGGTCAAGAGAGCCAAGTTCTTTCCCAACATCATGGTTTCTGCAGGTGTCAGCTATGAGGGAAGGGACGCTTGCATTTCATTGACGAGAAGGCAAAAGTCAATGCTATGGCTATAGGTAGCCTACTATACGTGGAGAATCTTTTGCCTAAGCTTGTCGATGACTGTCACACTGTCTTGGGAAATCAGTCCACTTTTCAGCAAGATGGAGCGCCCGCTCATGGCGCCAAGGTGGCCCAAGATTAGTTAACAAGTCACTGTCCGGACTTCATCGACAAAGATTCATGGCCGCCAAATTCCCCAGATATGAACCCACTCGACTATGCTGTCTGGGGTGCAATGCTTCAGACCTACAACAAACTTCTCACAAAGCCAAAGAACACTTTTGAACTGAAAACTACGCTGCAAATTATCTGGAATGACTTGCCACTTGAGACCATTCAGAAGTCTGTTTAGGGCTTTCGAAAACGTCTGCAAGCTTGCGTAAAAGCAAACGGTGGTCACTTCGAACATTCACTACACAAAACTTAACAGTTTGGCCTAATCTTGTCAATAACAAAAAGTAACCTTGCGCTTTGTTACATTTCTGTTTGCGTCGCTACTTTGTTACTTATTGCTGTTATTGCTATCACTAAATGTCTGTTGAAACGAAAATAACATTGTTTCACTTCAGGGTTGCACCATTTTGGTGTTCATGAATCGAATTTCATTAGATTTAGCCAAGTTGTAGATAAATATGTGTCAAATAGACTGGCGAAGTTTTATAACAAAATATTCAGCGGTTTTTGAGAAATCGCGATTTTCGTAATGGGGTATTTTTTTTGGCCGCACCCTGTAAAGAGCAGAGAGAACATGCGAGGGTAGCTGAGATAGATAATAGTAACAACAGCATCGACAACAACAACAATATTTAATAATAATAAACTCATGCCATCTTTTCCATAATTATCTGTCACTTGTAATCCAGTGCTTTAATACTGTCACCTATTGAAGCATTTTCTCTCCATCGGATGTTGACAAGGATTTTGCAACCCAGACGTATTTACAATACTCTTGAGGTGTTTTATATCCGAAGGGATCATATGTACATGAGAAAAAATAATAGCTAAAGTTATAATGATGTTAATAATTTCATGTCAAACTTGAACGTTGAGGCAGCTTATGATTGTAGTAGACAGTGTTTTTGAGTTTGAACAGATTTGGAACACACTGCAAATTCTGCTGGCTTGTTTATGGTGTTGTTTATTGTATTGCTTTGCATCTATAAATTTCTAAAGCACCTCAAACAGTGCACACCAATCAGAGGCGCTCCCAGTTGCAGCTCTCGTATCGTATATATGGCATTGGCAGTGGTCAGTTGCATTTATAGAGCTGGTCTGTATGCTCCAGTTTACTTAAATTCATAGTTCATTTTTAGCTGTACTTTGTGTAGTGCTTTGTATTTTTGACGCTTATCTTTCCCGATTTTGGTTTTGTCTCATTTCCTACAACATTTTATTCTATTTTACCAGTTGTGTTGCATTTCCTCTTGCAATGGTGTTTGAGTTTACATGAATTCAACAGAAATAAAATCTCAGACTTACCTATTTGTTTCATCCTAGTGATATTGCAGAATTGGTTAAATTCTGTCTTATCCACTCTTCAAGACTTTGTCTTTGGTCAGATAGTCTTCCATAAGTTTGTTATTGTAGCTGGAAAGTGAGGGGTGGTGGCCGATTGTCTAGAGCGGTCGACCTGTAACACGGAGAGTACCGGTTCGATCCTCGTCCGAGGCGATTACTGTGTAGGGACCTTGAGACACAAGTCCTTCACTCACAATTACTCTGCAAATTTTGATACAAATGCAGTTGCGCCATCAAGGTGTGTGTGTGTGTGTGTGTGTGTGTGTGTGTGTGTGTACACTTATGGGCTTTGTAAGGAGGGTTGTATCAAATGTCAGTTGTATTGTATTATTGCATATGCACCACGTCAGAGCTTGTGGGAAATAGTAGTCATCAAGCGTGTAGAGAAAAGAAAGAGCCGGAGAGCAGCTCTCCATTGGAGACAAGCAGAAGCAGGGAGGGCATTCCATGAGGCTAACAAGTCTATGCAGTGGCAGTTCTGATGTAGAGCAGATAGTTGTTTCCTTTTTCTAAAGAAAGCATTGAATGCTTGTCATTGTGCTTTGCAGAGCTCTTATAATACCAATCTGAACTCTAATCATAATAAACTCACAGTTTCTAAAATGATACTTTAGAGCCAGGTGCAGGGCACCTATGTATTCATGAGGGCTGCATCATATCAGAGGCATTGTCTACAGATGCCAGGTGAAGATTCGCATACAGTTGTCATAGAGACCAGAGAGGGAGGCAGAGGAGGAGCTGCTGAGGTGGGTTTCACTTTAGGATGGAGAAGAACTCTTCTGTCAAACTAGTGCATGAAGATGGTTTTGTGCAGAATGCTTGATGTTGCTTGAAATGCTTGGTTTCGAGATAGCAGCTTGTAAGAGTTTGTCAGAGAACATGGGCAGTCATTTGGGTGACCACATCATGCCTCTGTTTGTATGGCCAATATTTGAAGACATTGACAGCATTTGGCAATGGATTATTATATCTGTGAAGAGCTGAATTTAGAATGCATAATATTTTTAGACAGAATTATTTTGAAATATGTCTGCGACATTCATTTTAACGCTGCCACATTTACAATATGGGTTTCATAGCTTGCAATGCACTTTTAAAGACACAGTCTAAGCACTAACTAATGACAGAACAGAATATAATGATGAATGAATGATGTAGATTAGACATTTGCAAATATCAGACCACACAGCACAGCATATCAGTGGTCTACAAGGAGACCTTTAGTTAGACCTTTAAGGCCTATATGATAGAAATGTCAGAATCTGTCATTGATTGTGCCTTATAATGTTGACATTATCGGGCTACTTCTGAGGGTTTGCTAATGGGTTTTGGCTGTTTCTTTGCACTTCAGCATTCAGATTTTTTAAAGTGTTCTCATGAAAGTCAGAATATCTGCTGTATCTATACTGGTTTTTGTCGGCCAATTTCTCTTTGAACTTATAAAAATGATTTTCAGGATCTTAAAGAACCCTCTAGGTGTGAAATGGTGTGGCACCTTCATTTCTTGGTATTGGCTAATGAGAGTGCATGGCCATTGGCCAGTCCCCATTCCTTTACAATATGCGTGTACTTTACCTAGAGGGTGCACGGTAGTAGTGATGTGACTTTTCCAGAAAGTATTTTTGGGAAATTTTCCATAGAACCAGAAAAATTGTGAAATGAAGACATCAGTTTGGCAAGTGTTGATAGTTTCATGGCAGCCTGTTTCAGAATCAAGGAACAGTTTGTCAAAGCTACCATGTTGCATCATGAAAGCGTCAGATGAGTGCTGATTGAGCTTCAACTGATTTCATAGATATGACTGTAATGCACAGCTCTCTGAATTAGATACAACCCTAAGGAAATGTGCAGAGTTGGTCTGCTTAGCATTGAATCTGTAATGAAACTTTCTGAAATCAGATTGCTGGTTGTGTAAGAGGAAATTGCCTCCAAATTAGAAGTCAACCGCTTTCACACAAGCTTCTCATCCATCTGTGAGAGATATGATGAGTTCTAACTTGCATGCTTATTGTCCATGTCAAGTGAAACAAATGCATTCTGTAGTATTCTCATATGTATGTATGAGCACTTGTTATAGCGCCCTTTGTGATTTCGACTGAAGAGGTGCTCCTGACTACAGCATGGACACATAGAACCAGACTTTCACACTGAAGTGCGTGAACAACTTTAAGTGAAGGACTTGCTCCGGGGGGGCTCTACCTGGCGGCTTGAGGTGGATTCAAACGAGCAATCTTCCGGCACCAAGGCACCGGACATATCCATATACCACCGCTTCCCACAAATATAATATAAATCATCAGAGATTAGCAAAGGTGGTGACTGTGTCTAGGTGCCAACTACGTATAATAGCAGTTATTGTTGATGATGGAAGTAGTCTTGAACAAGCAACAGCAGATCTATATTGTTTCTCATGTTGTTAATAATCGTTTGCTCTCTATCTGGAAATGCTATGAAGAGAAATTCAAACCAAATACTGAAAATTGAATACTTGGATGGCTAGTGAGAGTTGGTAGTGGGTGACATGTAATCATGCTCTGCACATATTGGTTCCTTCTGATCAGCTGTGCTGTTTTGTTAATTAGCTCCGTGTTCGATAAGAATGTATCAATAATATGTTCTCTGGTGCTTTTGTCTGATTTGTTGTCCATTGTAATTAAACGACGCATATGCAGGCATGGGCATGTGGGGAGGGGGCTTGTACAGGTAACCAGGTGTTACTAATTTGCATTAATTCAATTCGACCGTTGACTGCGGTATCAATTACGCAAACATGAAACTTTTAATCACTTGGTATTTGAAGATTTATGTGTTATTATCAATCAGCGTACATTGCAAAGCAGCCTTTGTTTGCTCTCTGTGGCTCATTTCACTCGCTTTGGAATCAAATGCTGTTTAAAAGCTGAATTGTGAATGCTTTTCCACGTTACTATCAGCAACTTCCCAGAATACTACTGTGAGTAATGAAACATGGTGTGACTAGCTTCAGCAGCAGAAGCATTGAATACATCATTCATCATCTCATATCCATTTACTAAATGCTACGTGGTGATTACTCAAGTGCTGTCATTCTGTTGAAAAGTTCATATCAAGATCTTTGCTAGAAAAATGAGGAACATTGACTGAATGGACTTTGTTGACTTTGTTGTCTTTGTAGCAAGAGAAGTTGGCATGAGTCAGCAGCCACAGTGGGACGTCTGGCCCTCTGGCAGCCCCGATCTGCCCGACTCCCTTGCTCCAGAGCAGGAAGGTATGTCTCCATCCTAATCTCTGACCGAATCTTTTCATTTAGATAAATTGCTGAGGAACTTTAATGTTTGTTTGATTCAAATGGGCGGAAGTTGTAGATTTGAGCTGCAGATTTTAATGATTAATTAATAGTTAATTAATCAGTTAATCACTAAAAACTTTAATCATTTCTGCTTGGTTAATGAATTTTTCAACCCTTTTTTTACTTATTTCATGTTGTCAATTGGCCTTTTCTAGAGCAAACAATTTTACAAAGAATGATTATGTGAAACATTTGAATGGACACTTTGGACAGTTTATATACATGCTGATTGAAGAGTGAAAGTTGTTGACAAATCAACTGTCTTCACTGCAATAAACAGTACTCTTAGGTAGTTAAAACACTAATTGCTGATGTATCACCTCCAAGCATGTGGAGCGAGTGAAGGTTTTTAAAGAAAGAATTTTTAGCTAGCTCAGTGACTGCATTTTAACAGTTTTTCTAGCTTTCCATAGCCAGTACCAAATCAGTCGAATTTAAATGATTAATCTGAGTTAAATTTTGAAGATTAATCATTTAAATTTGTTATCAGTTGCCCAGCTGTAGATCACATGTATGAATGTGACAGACAGAAATTGAAATGATTTGCATCTGTGGCAATAAATTCCGACTGCTGCTTGTGATTCTTTGATTACATTTCATATTGAATTCGTTGACTAGTTTTATTGTTCATTTATTTTCAAATCTATCACTATTTTTCATTTTTGCACATGTACGCAGGTTGTGCATGTTTGACCAGGAGTGCTGTGATAAAATTACACAAGTGAGCAGTTATTAAGACTCTGTCACCTGAGGGGGATGCGCAGATTAAAGCTATCAATCATTCAGTTGTTTCACAAGAGCAGTTATGCTGAGCTGTCTGACTGGCTTCCTGTAAATATTGCCAGTTTCACACACACACACACGCACACACACACACACACATATATATCTAATAGTGCAGAACATGATGTATCCTACATGAGGCACGGTGGCCTATTGGCTAGAGCGTTTGGCCTGTAACGCGGAGAGTATACAGGTTCGATTCCCGTCTGAGCCGGTTACAATGTAGGGACCATGAGCAAGTTCTTCACTCACAATTGCTCTGCAATACAATTGCAATTGTCCCGTCAAGGCATGTGCGCACTTCTGAGCTTTGTAAGGTGGGCGATATCAAATTTCAATTGTGTTGTATTGTTTTTATCCTTTGCTTTGCAGTGTCACAGATGTATATAAATCAAATAATGCAGGACATGAGCATTCTTTGCTGTAAAACAAAGCACTATTTTGTTCATGGAGTTCTGGAGAGAGGAGATTGTGGTAATTATGTGGATTTTGGACAGGAGGAAGTTAGATTGTGCTGCGTTCAGTACCACCTGCAGCAGACTGTTCTATTTATACTGTTGAGAAGACTGTCAATTGCCAGTGCTGGGTGGTCACTTGAGGCTGTGATTGTTGCTGTTTAACTACACAGTTTCATTTCAAGAATATATTAGTGTTGCCCTCCTCCTTTCTCCAGGCTTGAGACTGGCACTGCATCCAAAGTATACTCTGCGCAGTGCCAGTGGTGGAGCTCTTGAGTCTGTGCCCTGCGGCTGTTTATGTGACTTTTCTCTCTCTTCCAGCCTCCAGCCTCTCCCCTGTGTCTGGATATTCGAAAACGGTTATCTGGGGAAACTTGTTATCGGTATGTGGCTATATAGGAAGAAACCTGGAGCTGTGCAGCAGCATAAGTGGCCCTCGGATTCAGTGCTGATTAGGTGCTAAAGAAGAGCTTGATAGATTAGATAAGCTCAGATCAACGGATCAATGACCCGTTCAGTTGTGAGCCTTTCTCTTCTGATCAATGGTGTTTTCTTGTGTGTGTTGTGGTCACTGATGGTGCCCTTATCTTTGCTGTGGTTGCATTAGCTAAATGTAGACAGATAGTTATGCAAACAGACAAAGAAGAAAAGAGAAACTAGATGATACAGACAGAGATAGAGACAGACATACAGAGAGAGACGGACAGAGTTTTTGTATTTTGGAACATAAGTTGCAAGGAAGTGATGTGGACGCTGTTGAATTGAATCAGGTTATCAGTCTTTTTCAGAATATGTGTTGAGGCCCATCGCCACCACCATCGCCACCACCATCGTGGCCAAGTGCATGGAGCAGTGAACCAGTGGATTAGATTCTCGTCTTTAGAGGGCACCACTCAAACCCCCTTGCCACTGTACTGTGGTGATATACATGGCAGATGGGTACAACTACTTTTGCCACTCGTGTCTACAGCTGAGATGTTTGCCCTGACTACAGTTGCCATGTTTAAGTGTCTGTGTGGAGAGTGGCTTTTGAGAAGATCTGGCTTGAAGGGAATTTAATACGTCTTTGCCTTCCAGTGCAGTTTGAACCCTTGTTTTCGTCCCAGCCAGATATCTCTCTGAATTTTGGTCCGCCTCACCTCTTTATAAATCTTATATATCGTCAATGTTGATGATGTTCAGAGATAAAGTGCGAATATAGGCTTGCTCATAAATGAATTTTGAACTGGCAACCTATGCCATATAATTGCTTGGATGTACTTCTATTTTTAGATATGACAGGCAAAGTTTGATCAAGTGTGGCCCACATGTCCTATCACATTGTCACTCTTCATTCTGCTGTTGTTTAGACCTGTTTGTGTTACTTCTTCATCATCATCATCATCATCAAAATCCTTGGGCTAAATGCCCGTAGGGGTCCGACGCCACTCTCTGTTTGAGTCTTGTCTCGCGTCATGCTGCCCAGCTTCAACAGGTCCAGTCAGCAGGTCTGCCCCATACCATTAACATCTTGAAGCAGCTAGACCACCTTGTCTGATTGAAGAGAATATCGGGAGAGAGGCATGAAGGACAACCTGGGTCAATGCCCGTATGTGTCCCATGCTCCCCCCCCCGACTCTCTCCACCAGTCTGTCCTGACCGGCCTGTGCATGTGTGCTCCACATCATGACACCTTGAAGCATCTGGGTCGCTCTGTCACTTGTGCCGTGGTTTTTTGCGGATTTCAATCGTCTTGGTCTTTTACTGCCAGCGTATCGCCACCCATCTGGGCTGGTATGCACAGGACACGGCATAAGGTAATCACATATAGTGCCTAAACTCGACTTAGCAATTCCCGATATAGCCATTGGAATGTATCCGTATGCACGAGAAAAAATAGCAACGAGAATAACTAATCCATACATTCCTTGCACCCGACGATGCATGACGCTTGCTCTTCCCCACCAATTCAATAGGTTATAGCTGAGCACGCATGCGTGAAAGATATTTATATGCGGTCGGTGCCAGCGTGGGGTAAACAGATTCAGACCTAAAGACGGGCCTTAGAGAAATGTCGACGACTGCCTATTGTTCGCGCTGTCCAGCTAACGTCGGCCGTCTATTGTTCACAATAGGAGTAGCCGGCGTACTCCTTCCTCGGAATTGGAATAACGTTCTACCTAGTTTAGTTCGCTAATCTCAAGCCGTGCATACGGAAATAACCCAGTATTCCCGTATAGGTCAGATTTAAGCCAAATATACGAGTTATGCCCTCATGTGCATACGGGCCCTGGCAAACCTTCCTCACTTTGTCCGGGCTTAGGACCGGCACAGGGAAGTTGTTTGTTCCCTGTGGCGGAGGATGGATGCAGTTTAAGGTCGTGCCCAGGGTGCCCAGGATGATTTCATCGACCAACACTAACTCATGGTGGTGCTTGCAAATATATCTCTAACATTTATTAATATAGGGTTGGAGTGGTGGAACTTCACATGTGGTTATGGGCTTATGGTTAGGGTGTGGAGTGTCCACAGAAATGGCTTTGCTCCATTGCTCAGGTTAAAAGAATTCTCAAAGATTTGTTGCCTGGCAGAAATTATCTGAATCGAGACATTTTGAACTGAATGTATGTCAACCAATTTTGCGGTTCAGAAGGGCAGGTCTACGCAAATTTATGAACTATCTGATCACTGTATTGTTTGTATCTGCATTGTATGTGTCTGTATTGTATACATCTTAATTACTGTTATGTTACTGTGTTGACGTGTGTTCTTGTATTATATTTTATGTGCATAAATTGTTTATGTTTGTGTTTTATGTTAGACATTGAAGGCAAATCTAATTAAATTTGGTAGTATAGGGACGTTAAAAAGGAAAGCACACTTGTGTACATTCACATGTTGAATTATATTAGTATTGAGGGATACTAGTACTTGAGTTTATGGGTTGCTACTTTTAAGATCACTTGGGGCAAAATACTTAATATACGTATACATGTGTGTTATATATGTGTGTTATGAGATGACAATTATTTCTATTATTTCTGATTGAAGTTGTGCCTTGTTTTTGTTTTCAGTTATTTCTAATCCAATATGAATACTAGATCCTATTAGATGAGCAGCTGGTTCTGTCATCCTCTTTTTAGAGTCAGAATTATTTGTGTGGTTCAAAAGATCAGAGTTTTCTCCCTTCATCCATTAGGAGAGTAATTATCGCTGTCATCAGATCTCTCTCTTGCATGTGCAATGTTGGGCATTGATCCCAGAATCCTCCTTGGCCTGGCGTTGATCGAAGGAAGCAACCTAGAAACACCAGCAGTAATGCTAAACCAAAGATATGGAATGTTAACCGAAGTTTGATTCAGTCTGGGTTTATATGAGTTTAGGTTTATATCAGCCTTGTTTGTTTCAGTCTCGTTTTGTTTCAGTTTGGTTTTTGTTTCAGTCTCGTTTTGTTGTAGTCATGGTTTTGTTGTATTCTGGTTTTGTTTCAGTGTAGATTTGTTTAAGTCTGGTTGTTTCAGTTTAGATTTTTTCAATTTGGGTTTGTAACATTTTGAGTTTGTTCAGTCTGGTTTTGTTTCAATCTGGATCTGTTTCAGTCTGGTTCTGTTTCAATCTGGGTTTGGAACATTTTGAGTTTGTTCAGTCTGGTTTTGTTTCAATCTGGATCTGTTTCAGTCTGGTGCTGTTTCAATCTGGGTTTGTAACATTCTGAGTTTGTTCAGTCTGGTTTTGTTTCAATCTGGATCGGTTTCAGTCTAGTTTTGTTTCAATCTGGATCGGTTTCAGTCTGGTTTTGTTTCAGTTGGAGTTTGTTTAGTCTGAGTTGTTTTAGTATCTGTTTGAGGCAAGTAAATATGATAATGTATCATTATTATTATTGTTGCAGCAGTTCAATAAATCTTCAGGGTGAAATATGCGTTGGTTTATGAGCACAAATGCAATCACTAATAAGTATTAATCAAGTCTGAATTTACTGAGTCTCAAGTAAACTTGTTTTGCTGCTTGTTTTTCGATGGATTGCTCATGAGATCCTTTACCTCTGCGGCGCATTAAATGGTCAATGGTCAACTGATGGCAATAAACAGTTTAGTCAGCCGTCTTTGCATTGCATATGGAGTTTTGGTTTGCAATATTAGCTGCTTAGTGTTTGCAAGTCTACTGGGACTGGCATTGTTTCTCCCAGTCTCTTTTTCTGTTCCTGTCCATTGAGCTGGTTGTTAAGGCCAAAAAAAAATAATGCTGTGTTTCCGGTAACAGAGCTCTAAAAAATTGGGTAGGTAGGTCGGAAAATATTTTTATTTTGGTAAAATATTTTTATACAGTGACTGTCCGAAAAATTATACCCACTACTCTTTTTTGCATAAAGGTACACGCTGCAACAAAGTACGTGTTCTAAGCAAGTATAAACTGCCTATTTCCCGACTGTCTGCACCTAAAACTGCCCTAGAAAACAATTCTATTAATTTCATTTTGACATATTTTCTGGTAAGATAAAGTTGGAAGGGAAGGGGAAGATGAGTGCGAACAGAACATCACTGCTAGGGGTCGTTCCAGATTGGCCGAGCCAGTGACTAGTTACATCTAGAGGTTGCTAGATTTATTTCCCCTAGTCACCGTTAGAGGTGGCTCAAGTGAGAATGATAAGACTAGAGGTTTCTCAAGACTGGCAGCCAGGAAGTAGTTAGTCAGGAGTGAAACTCTAATGCAGTGTCCACGCTGTAGTCGGGAGCGCTTCTGAGTAGATAGCTTGAAGAGGCGCTATAGAAATTGAGAGATCAATAAAATAAAATGAAACATTCTATTCACTTGAAAAATGTTCTTTTTTGCCATGCTGGAGTCGGGAGCCCCTCTGAGTAGTTAACTTGAAAAGGTGCTATATAAATACTTGAATGAATGAATGTTAAATTCTTCACCAAAGTGCTCAGGGTCATGACAAAGACCGTAAATATCAGTATTATTATAAATGCTCTATAAAATATGCTCCCATTCATTACTTGAGTACCGTAACCCTGATTGTGCCATTCATTACTTGAGTAACCAGATTGTGTCATGGGACATAAGTCCCTTAATGGTTCTCTCATTTTTCTTTTTGCTAGTTTCTATGTCTATAGTAAGTAAAAAAGTTGTTTTGTTAATTACTGTCACTTTAAGCAATAACAAACTGTGGTTATGGTTATTGCACTGGCTGTATAATGAGTGAAGAACTCATTTCAAATTCCACCTTTCAGTCTACAAAGTGCTATCTCTTGACCAGCCAGCCTACCTAGAGCTGCTCTATGCTTCCCCCTCTCCACCCTACCCCTCGATACAAATACCCTGGTAGATAGATGTATTGCACTACATCAAATTGGTGCCCTTCTTTTGTTATTGAGGTCAATTATAGTATTGCATCATTGTATCACTTGTCTCTTTTCAACTAGCGGACTCTCCTCCTTGCATGTCTTCTGATGACTATCTTATCTGTCAGATTTCAACCAGACTTTTTTCCTCTCAATTTTGGCTTTTGATTCAATTTTACTTGAAGGGACCATCTATGAACTGATGTCTTGGATATTATAGATAAGATTATATAAACTGTTATGGAATCTCTCAGACCATGCTAACCAGCGCACTGGTCTATGCCTGTTGTGTGTCATTTCAAAGTTCTGTCATTTCTATTTAAAGATGCGATTTTGCAGTTGAAGATGTTGTGAGCAATCTGGTCTTTTCAGTTGACAGATGTTGCTCTTCAGGACTTATTTATGGCATTCAGTTTGCATTGAAGCTTCAACTTAATTAATTAGACCTTTGCGCTTTGCACTTGAATTCAATTAATTGGATCGAGTAGTTTATGGACCTCACTTGGCAGGCACTGTTTTGGTGGAGACTGAAAGGATAGCAACAGCTGTCTCCTCAAATAGGGTTGTTGTGTTTTGGAATTACTCAGGCCATAATTTGTCTAATTTTGAACTTGGTGTGGCATCCCTTGTGCCCAGGTGTGCTAAGGAATCCAATACTACCCAGCATACTAGGCTAAGCCAATGCAGTTGACGCTATTGCCCTGCTGCGGTCCATTTAGCTGTGTGGATGCTGGTACCACTTGGCATGGACATTAAGTTATCCGTGTCTCTGTTACGCTGCTCGTCAAGTGGTCGTGTTTCAGGCGATTATCTTTGCATAGTAATTCTGTGAGGGCGGATTCAGTACCGCCGGTCTCGCTGTGTGATTTGCTTTGCAACTTTTTGACTGAGCCCCCCTTTTGGATCCATGGAGCCTATCCTCGCAGCGCTGCTGGTGTTGTTTATATGTAAACCAGAGGAAAAAGCGCGCATATCTCCTCACGCTGCTGATGCCGTCGGCCGCAATGTGATTGCCACTTGGACGATACTTACGCAATTATTCAACAAATGTGGTTTTATGTAGAGCAGATAGGTATGTATGACTGTACGTGGAGACGGTGGTGGTGGCAGGAGATGTGTGTGAAAATCCGAGTGTGAATATATTTGGTGTTTCATAGTTCTATGACAGAGGCATTCCACCACTGTACATGATCTGTTTGGGTGATTATGCTTTTGTTCAGTGAATGGCTAGATTGCCTTTGAAAGCGGGGATGCTGATTTATGCCTAACCTGGTGGAGGGACAAAAGCTCACCTGGGGAATTTGGGTCAAGTCTGCTGCAGTGACTGAAACTCCAGATGTTTCTTAACGGCTGATTGCTAAAGATAAAAGTTTTTATAGTCGTCTCTTATTGATTCAGACTGTCACACACACCGTAGTATGATTAAAAGTCGTAGTATGATTAAAAGTCGTAGTATGATTAAAAGTCGTAGTATGATTACAAGTCGTGGTATGAATGGGTGATTACAGTTGTTACAGGAATTTGACTGTATGGCAGACATGCTACTCATTTTACCAAAGCCATCTATATAGCGAATGAAGGCTGAGCAAAGCTTTGAGAGGTTAGAAGGACTTGATCCCATGTCTATGCTGATCTTCTGCCCTTTGTGCCAGAGTGTTACTGAGCCCTCCTGTTGATCTTCCAGTTTACCAGTGTATGTGTATGTCTGTGCGGGTGTATGTCTGTGCGTGTGTGTGTGTTTGTATATGTTTGTTAACCTGCTTTCACATCAATTCACTGTTCAGTGGAAATACTTGTGAGTTGCAGGCTAATCATTCTAACATGATTGTCTACTATGAACTCTGACTGTCATAGATAATGGGCCTGCATGCATTCCATGCCTCTGCTCCCAGGGAATGGAATCGACTCCCATTCTCGCTTCGTAGCTCAGATTCACTTCCTACCTTAAAAATATGGCTCAAAATTTACTATTTCTGCTTGGCTTTTAATTTCAAGGATATCTAACTCGATCTTTCCACACCTCAGATTCACATTTTAGTGTGACCTTGCAAGCGTAAGAATTTTGTTTAATAATAATTATGAGAATAATAATGATCCTAATTTAATGAATCGTAGCATGATTGTCTACTATGGATTGTCAGAAGAATCTGCCATTTTGGTTTTGCCCTGTTGTGTTTTGATGGAGCGTTGTTGTATAGTGTCTTCAGTTGTTTTAAGCGTGTGTGTGATGTAGTGAACACTAAAACCTGTCAACTGAAGTGAGTCTCGATGTTGATTGATGAATACATCAATTGATATCTAACACAAAACCAAAGCTTTTCATGGTTTCTGTCTTTAATGTTCACACTGACTTCAATCAGTAATAAAACTCCATCTGCCGACCTTAACTGCAGATTTACTTTTTTGTCTGACATGCAGCAAAGATTTATGCAATGAAACATTGACATTTACAGTTTCTATCTCGAGAGTCGAGATTAGGATTTGATCGGCCAAAGTCTCAACAGGAAAACTTTGATACAAAAAACAAAAAGCTGGCCACCACTGAATGATTAAAGTCGTGTATCGTGCATCAGAGTTATCAGTACCTTATCAGTGTGTAGCAATTAACCTGTGAAGTTTCTCGATGGTTCTTGCCATGGTTCTTGCTATGAATGGTGTCTGTGTAGGAATTGCATGTTAAAACTCTGTTGTAGAAGCGTATAAAGTGAGAGGTGGACTGGTGGAGTGTTTAGTCCAGACACTTGATCAGTTGATGAATTGAAATTAATTCGCTCTTTCAGACTGGGATGAGAGGAGTCCATTCTTGCCCTAAGAACTGGCTTTTATGGGGCGTTGTTTTTATCTGTTCTCATATGTACTTAGAACTTCGGAGGAGATTGCCTTCGGGAGGATTGGGTTGAATCATGCTGATTTGCATGTATGTATGTGTGTGTTCGTGGAATTTCAAATGGTTCTAGCGTGATAACCGATTGGTTAGTTAGTTCTCCTTGCACTGCAGAGAGTGCAGGTTTGATCTGACCATGAGATGATTGCTGTGCAGAGGTCTTGACCACTATTGTAATCTGTGCTATGTGACTGACATACATGGTCATTCGATTGCGACACTAAGTAAGTATCGACTTTAATTCTCAGTTGCATATCACATTCTGATTAACAAACAACGTTATGCATTAGCATACGCATTCAGTGGCATAGCCAGAAATTTATGATGGAGGAAGGTTTATGGCCTGGCTGGATGCCCTTCCTGACACCAACCCAACAGTATTACAGTATATAAAAAGGGAATAAAGTAACAAAGGGAATAAAGTAAGAAAAACAATTGTTACTACAAACAATTGGTTTTTTCTTATTTGAGAAACTTTTTCCTAAGCCAATGAATGGATTGAGTTTAACCCCTAAACCCGCCTTGTCTATGCCACTGTGTACATTCAAAGACAAGAATAATCAGAATATTGCATACGAATAGGAAATATTCTTTGCATTTGATCATCAACCTCCGGGAGAACTCTATCGTGTGCCTTTGGTCGAATTAAAGGAGCGCTCAGACTGTTTATTGCACGTGCAAGTAATGGAATAGCACGTGATCAGGGTTGAACATACTTGAAGCAAAGTGCCTTCTTAGTTAATGCACAATAATAAAAAGAATTCATTTAATTGGATGCTAGCTTCTGTAGCTCTATACTACATAATTAACGAGATAGGCATGAGTGAACCTCATGCCACTGACCAGTTTTGGCCAATCCACGTGATTTTCATTGTACATGGCAATGGTTGAGCACAGGTGAATCCATGTGGCACTCCAATGCTGGACCCGTTTTGGTGATTGCAGTTTGTGCTGCATATTTGCTTTTCTCATTCTTCTGAGCAGTGCTGTGATGTTAATTGATATTTATGTACACTGTTTGTACAGTGTGTTGTGGTGGTTATAATGTGAGGCTTTATCCAATAATACTGGTGATATGTTGATGGAGTGGAAGCGAGGAGGAGGTCCGGCTGCTGTCCATATGGTTCCAGTTTGCACCAGCGGCGTTTCTCCTGACACAGTGGAAGACTGGAACCGAGAGGAATTTTAAACATTGGCAGAGCACTTAGAATACAAAGAAGAGCGAAGAGTGTTAGATATCCGTGACTGGATCTCGCAAGACCTAAGCCATTTCGGTGCATCTGTGGCTACGTAGTGCAGGGTGTGTGCGCTTTCTAGTGCAGGCTGAGGCGAATGCTGTATTGACGAACTGATAAAAGCCCTTGCCTTTGAGTCAGAGGGGTGGTTCAAATTCCCATGTGTCATATGAATTGAGAAATTCTTTGTTAAACCTGTTAGGAAAAGTTGTATGGTTACAAGATTGAGGTCTGTTTCAAGTTTTGACTGAGCTGTTGCTTCGTGTCTTTAGTTTGATTTTTGAATCCTTCAGTGTAAGCAGGCAGTGAATTCTAAACGTGTAGGCTGCAAACTGAAGTGAGTCATGACGTTGATTGATGTGAATCAATTGCCCCCTGATCTTTCTAACATAAAACCAAAGCTTTTCAAGTTTCTGCGTTTAATGTGTGTTGACTTCAATCAAGCACCATCTGGATCAGCTATAACTCTCGCGTTTACTTTTTGTTTTATATGCCACTAAAAGTTGTAGGTTTACTAGATTGATAGGGTTACTATTTGTACGTGAGCCATAATTATTCTTTAGACCTGGAGCAATACCTCTAAGCAGGAGGACTGACTTTATTCCCATGAGCAGTGTACGGTAGTTGTGCTCATGGGAGAGTTTATGGTTGAGCACTATGGCGTGATCAATAACTTTTGCATCTTGTGCTTTTGGAATCTTGAAGACAAGTTTATCAGCTGCCACTGCAGCAAATATATATATTTATTTTTTTATCATAATAATGAGCGTGGTATAATTAGTTCTTAGTCTCTGCAGGTTCTGTTTATTTTGTGCATGTTGATGACCATTGGAGGATGTAGTGCAGTGTAAGCAGCAACTAATGAGCCAGAGAGAGACAGAGAGAGAGAGAGAGAGAGAGAGAGAGAGAGAGAGAGAGAGAGAGAGACAGAGACAGAGACAGAGAGAGAGAGAGAGAGAGAGAGACAGAGACAGAGAGAGAGAGCTGAGTTGACCATTTTGAGCTTGTCATAAGTTTGGGCTCCAGGCAGACTGCATGACGTGAAGGTCCAGAATGGAACAGAATGAACTGTGTGGTTGTGGAAATGACTTTTTCCTCCAGGAGGAGAGACGGAGAGAATGCTAGGGAGCAATAGACAGACAGACAGACACGCGCAGACAGACAGATAGATAGACAGACACTTGCACACTTACAGTCAGACAGATGGACAGTATATATTAAGCAATATAACCACTCCGAGTGGCATAAAAAATATGGCAGTGTTGTGCATGAAACAGGTCAGAACCATTTTCCAGTAAGTGTTCTTTATAGAAGGACCATTCCACAGATTCAGCAAGCATATTAAACCTTAGTCAATTCATGATAAAAATTGAAAGTTATTTTAGTTATATATTTATTAATATCATAACCAATGCTATCAGCTGTGATGTACTCACTTGATGAACTGTTTTGATAATGAATGTATTTGAACGATAACAATGTTTTTTTGTTATGCTCTTCTCTTCTTTCACAATTTTTATTTGCATGATGCTATTATGTATAAAAATTAAATTGACTTGTTTGGTTGCCCCAAGGAAAGTTTGTCAATAGACCAGCTGAGCCCATTGTGGACGGAAAGACCCTTTCAGCTGATCTGTCGATGTGTTACTCTGTATTTTGGACTCCTAAGGGATCTTAATTAGTGTTGCTCTTTGCTTGTTGCAGTGGCTCTATTGTCATCGACCACGGAAGACTGTGGAAAACAAATCCAACTTCCGAAGCAGCTGGAAGCCGTGCGCAAGGCCAGCGAATTTCCGTTCGAACGCCACCGATGGAACACGAACGAGGTTTCCGTCCGTTTCTCTTTCTCTAGCTGTCCACATTTGATCTACTATGCCAGGGTCTTGTATGGATTATTATCCGTGTGTGTGTGTGTGTGTGTGTGTTTCGTGTGTGTGTGTTGCGTTGGTCTTGGTCGTTGCTGCTGGTTTTTGTTGTTTCTCTTGTCATTGTTTTGCTGTTGCTGTTTATCAAATACACTAAAGGTCATAGGTCAGATGGCTGTGGTTACTGTGTGCATCTTTAGCAGCAGAAGAAATCTGAAAGCCGTGTTGTTGATAGAGGAGGAGGCATGGTGTAACTGATCAAGCTTTGGACTGGTGTTAATATTTATCCGGTGATTCATCTGGGCTGCAGTGTGAGCTAGGAATGTTTCCAACTTTGGGAGGGAGTGAATGGAGAAAGACAGAGAGAAGCAGATGGACAGAGAGAGACAGACAGAGAGATAGAGAGAGAGCCTTTTGCAGTGGATATCTGGGTCAGACCATGAAATCTAACCTTATCCAGTGGGCTTTGAATTGTTGGCTGCAGATATGCATCCTGTTTGTGCCAACTCTAGCAATTAATGCAGGTTTTGATTCCAGTGCTTATTTTTTAATCATTTTTTACTAAGTGCCGGTTAGTTATCCAGTGTACGTGGGTTGATTTTTGTGTTCTTGGTAAACAGTCAGATTTATCAGTTTGCGACATGTGTTCTGTTTCTAATGACATTTGATAGTGTGAGGCTAGCACAGGGTGCCACTGGACTTTGCAAGAGACATTATCAAATTGCAGAACTTGTATTTTAATGTATCTATGAGGAGAAGGAGTGTGGGAAACATTTATAGAATAACTTGCAGTGATCTTGTCCATGGATCTAAACCCATGTCAACCGGTTCTGGTGTCTTATGTATGATGCTGCTGTAACCCTTGTAACCCTTGATCACCAGCTAAATCAGAATGGATGGATGATGTGTCTGATTTGTTTATACTGTAAGGCCAATCGGCCAAGCATTTACTGGTGAACATAGCATTTATAATGCTCCCAATTTCCATGGCATTAATTAGCTTAAGGCCCAGTGTCCATCTGCACTGGTTTTTTGTAATTTGCTTTCCTGACCTATGATCAATTATTGCAGATAATGAAACGTATGCACTATGCAGTTATCTTTGTCAGTGTGACCCACTCTGCCACCTTCCCAACATCCAAACCTATCAGTCATTCATCCGCCCATATATATATATATATATCATATATTTATCTGCTTATATATACACATTATCTGCATATATATATATACATATATGTATACATACTGATTTCCATCCACTTCCATGCATCCAACCACTTCCATTCAACCACCTGCCCACTGATTAATCCATCCATTCATCCTCATCATCCATCCTTGTATGTTACATACATATTACATATATAACTAATTATATATATATATATATATTGCATGTATATATTATACATATATATATATATATATCCATTTATCAAGCCTCCCATGCCCCACTCCTCAACCATCCATTCATATCCATCACCTGTCCACCCATCCATTCAACGATATTTGTTTTGATCTCTGTTCACAACAGTTGTCTTCTTTTAATGAGTCGTCTGAAGTGACTGAAGTGACACTGACTCATTATTGAAGAAGGGGGCTTGAGTTTTTAATCGAGTCACTTGCAAAAGTCCACCCACACGAAAACCATTGAAAGCAGTGAGTGAGCAAAGGTCTCTCAAGTCCTTGCTGAGTAGGAGGCAGGGCTTTTTTGGTGTGCAGTTCTACACAAAATGTGCAGCACTAAATGGATGTGTGCACTAAATGGATGTGTGCACTAAATGGATGTGTGCACTTCTGTGCAGTTAAAACTAGTAAAAAGGTCTTTGGCATCTGACTGGGAGTAATTTACCATGGAGGATAGAAAGTGAAAGGAGTTGTGCAGTTCTAATAATTCCATAAAAACGCTGGTAGGAAGAAGAGGGCATGAAGGAAGAGGAAGGGGAAGAGGCAGAGGAGGAGGGAAGGGAGGAGGAGGAGGTTGAGAAACAGACAGACAGACAGATCTGTCCTTGGTTTGGTTTTGACTGTTTGCAACTTTACCCAATGGCTTTATGGACTTAGGTTTGGAGTTTGTTTTGCAGTATGTTTTCAAGCCTTCTCTGGTTCACTTTGATTGTATGTATGTGTGTGTGGTTGTCTGTGTGGTTGTCTGTCGGTATCATTCTTTATTTGTCTGGAAGATTACGTTTGATTAATTATGCTTATCAGCTTAGTGTGATTGTTTCAATTTGTTTGTCTGCCTCTTTAATTGTGCGACTCGGTGGCCTATCAGTAATGCGCTTGCTCACGGAGCAGGCGGTTGTGGGTTTGACTCCGGGTAACGACCTTGGGCAAGTTGTTTACGCACATGTGCCTCTGTCACCAACCAGTATAATTTGGTACCGGCGTAAGCTTGGAAGTAAACAGCAAGTCCTGCGATACACTGGCCTCGTATCCAGGACCTTGGGATTCGTCCATTGCTAACTCAAGGCTATTGAAAAGGAGATGAGTGCCTCCCTATGTTCCTCATGGAACGGGATAGGACTTTACTTTTTTTTACTCTTTAATTGTTTGCTTTTTCTGGTTGTCTTGTTTTACTTTGTGATTGTCTGTTTTGCTTTTTGATTGTCTGTTTACTTTGTGATTGTCTGTTTTGCTTTTTGATTGTTTTGCTTTTTGATTGTCTGTTTTACTTTGTGATTGTCTGTTTTGCTTTTTGATTGTCTGTGCTAGGTTTTTATTGTTTGTTTGCCTTAAGATTATCTGGTTAAGTATGCAATTGTCTGCAGGTTTGTCTTTGTAGTTGTGTGTTCTTCTGAGTGACTATATATGTGTGGTTATCTTCTTTTGTTGTCTGTACGATTTTCAGTTTGTTTTCATTTAGATGCAGGTCATAGGTTAGATAATTGGCTTTATGTGACCAGTTAGATTATTCATATAACTGTCTGATTCTTGGGTATATTGTTTCTTGGTTTTGTTTGGGGAGGTAGGTTGAGTATGTTTCTGCCTGTTCAGATTTTTTTCTGGAGTTTGAGTGTTTCCGTCAGCTTAGATGTGGGTCTGAATGCGTGGGTCTGAAAAGTGAACACTTGCCTATGCTTGGTACAAAGTTGAAGGCTGAAGTGGCCCTCCTGCTGAAAAACGTTTTTTTAAAGGATGTGGGCAAGGTGAGAATGCTCACTTTGCATTGATTGACAGTTGATTGATAACAGTTGATTGATTACAGTTGATTGATTACAGTTGATTGGGGTGTGTGAGTCGGTCTGTTGGACTTCTTTCTCCCGCATTTGGTTTGAACCTTCACTCTCCTTGATACAGTTGATTGATGCTTTTTTTCATCAGGTTGGGTTCACTTGGAAACTTCAGATAAGAAATAAATAATGTATAACTTGCGATTGCCAGTCTGTGATTGCCTTCACGTTTTATACAGTATTTCCCAGCAGCAGAGATGATTGTATTGTAGTAGAAAAGCAGGAAGTTGAATAATGGTGCTATAACAAGAAACTATGTTGACCCTACGTTGCACTTTATACTCCATGCTCTCTGCCATGTTGGCAGTACCGGGTACTATAGTCAATTTCTCTAATTTCTTTGACTGCAAAAAGCACAAACTCGACTGATATCAAAGCAGATTTAGAATCAATTACTTAATGCAGCATATTGTTTTCTTAGCAATACTTTGAAAGTATTAGAACAAGCTTAGCATGTGGTTTGAAAAATCATTCATGGAACACTGCATGATCACTTGATAATGCTAATGCGGTCAAACACTTGCCTTGTCAAATAACGACTCATTAATGGCTATGACTTTATTGGGGTTAGTAAATTTTGTTACTTTCCGGGCCCAAAATTTGGGGACGGCTTATACTCGAAACCACCTCATTTGTGAGTATTTATGGTAGTGAGACGTTAGTATTCTTTGTTGGGCTGGTCTGGTCTCTTGCTGGGGAACTGCGAGAGATGCTTTTTTGTTTTGTGTTGTCACAAGATATAGGTGTAATTGAAGAAGAGACGCCAGCAATTGAAATGGATAGACCATTAAGTCTGGCCAATGCAAAAGTCCTCTTGATGTTCCGTTCCTGTCTTTAGTCAGACTTCCTTGCTTCTTCTCCTACATACAATGGTCGCTGCATGCTGCTGGCCATGTCACCTTGTCTTATATTGATTGGAGTCAAGCAGGCAGATAGAGAGAGAAAGAGAGAGACAATCAAACAAGTCTGGCTTGGCTGTCTTATGTCTATCAGGTTTCAGTAATTCTGTTTGTCTGAAGGAACAGACAGGCAGGCACAGAACTGAAATGATGAAAGAGCAATGTACATGTATACACTGTCCTAAGTCATGATTATTTCCTCCCTTTGTTTGGATGGAACTGGCTGCCGACAGAAATTCTAAGCAGACAGGATAAACAAGTCAGAGATGTGCCACTTGTTTTGAGCACGAGAATTTGTCATTGATTCTATAGAAGTACAGGAACGACCATTTGATGCGAGTAGGAGGCGGCTTTGGCTGAACACAGTGACAGGTGGCCAGTTGGTTAGAGGAGCACTTAAGTTGCAATGCAAAGCTGATGGGTTTAAATTTCCTGTCCTTATATGGTTACTACTGTATCTATAGGGACCCTAAGCAAGTCCTTTACTCACAATTGCTCAGCACCATTGATTGGCCAAAAGAGTTCAAAGTTCGTCAAAAAGCCATGTGTACACATTTATGGATTCATGCATACGAGCCTGTGACAGTGCTGTCTGTATCTTGGTTCAGCCAAAAGACCCATATCCAAAGATTGCAGATTGCATGGAGGGGTATAGGGAAATAGTAGTAGTTGAAGGTTGTAGGAGTGTTAATTGCTAGGGTTTTGTTGGTCAAATAGGTTAATATAAGGAAGCCAACATTGTTGACCTTGCAGAGTTGAGGAATTTTTTGTGAGTAAGATGCACACAGCGCCATGCCGGTTGATCCTGATTGTTGTACATTTTTTTGCTGTATTGCTTGAGCAGATCAATTTTTGTTGAATATTGTGATCTCAAAACAGATTAGTTGCGATTGTTCTCAAGACCATCTGGTGATCATATATATATGCAGGTCTCAGGCTGTGAGTGAGTGTCGTGGCAGTGAAATTGGATTTATAATGCAGGTTGTGGTGAATTTCAATTATATGATAATTGATGGAAATTATGGGACTGTCATAAACAACAGTCTTATCAGATGACTTGAATGTGGGTAGTGAAATTTTTCATGTATGCATGCATGCTGAATTGCTGGTGATAAGCATGGTTTTACTTCTGATGGTGTGGCTTGTTTTGATTGTGACTTATAGTGAATGTGATTTTCTGTTGCTGTTCTGTTCTAGGAAGTGGCTGCCATCCTGATAGCGTTTGATAAACACGAATCTTGGGAGAAGCAGGAAGTCAGAACCAGGTTGAGATTCTTTTTCTCGAATTTGCTGCACGTTATGATCTTGAGCAACAGTGGTGTGCATTGCTTTCTGTCTTTTGCGACTGATCTTGTAGATGTCGACCAGATTACAACTTTGTTTTCGTTTGTCATGTCATGTGCATTTAGTAATTGATTATTATTTATAATTATGATTGCAACTGATGAGATGAATGGAGGTTCAAAGATATATATGTCAAATGTATATCACTGTGGGGAATGAGTTTAAACATAAAACTCAGCGTCCAATTCAAAGTTTTGTATGATATGGAATGAACTTCAACTATTCATGTACCGTGAGAAAGGTTAAGATAAAACGATGAAATGGAATGATGGATGGGTCCGCAGTTCAGAGTGAAGTTAAGACATAAATGTGTTGTAGGTTGGAGATGATGACCTATTGTTAACTGGACAGTTCTTGTAGTCAATCAGACATCAGGCCAGACTCTGTAGCCAGCAGAAACATCCGTGGCATCAATGAGAATGACCTGTGGATGTATTCTTCTGCATCTTTTCACTCATATGCACATTTCTCGCTATTTGTGTAGAGCACATTTAAGAGACCTGTTGAAACTCTGCTCAGTCTGCTGTTGACATGTGTCATGTTCCTTGTGTCGATGTTATTTCTAGTTGGACTGTTTAATGTTTATGTTGTAACATTGGCAATTTCTATGTCTTAAGATAGATAATTATTATTTATGCTAGATTCTTTGAAAGGCTATTGTTTCAGTTTGAGAGGCTGATATTTGTCAGGCATTGTTATTTAGCCTCCATGGATTCAAAGAATTTATATAGCACCTGTTGAAGAAACCTACTCGGAGGTCCTTTCAGCCCAGCCACAGCTAAAAGCGTGTGATGTGACAGACTCATAAAGTGCATGGGAGAGTTTGACTGAGACAGCAAGCACAGGTCTAGTGGTAGGCCATTCCAGTTGTAGGGCCCAATGATAAAAACGTCTGATGACGATCAAAAGACTGATGCGGTCTGATAGAAGAGCAAAGAGTTCAACGTACTGCAAGGTTAGAGACAGAGGTTAAAACAAGTAAGAAACAGCAAAACCAAGAAGAATTTGCCAAACAAGTAAAGTCACTCAGCAGTAGATGTGCTGCGAACAGGGAGCAAGTGAGGAACATCGCACATATAGGCTGTGACAGGAGAATATTTATGATTTTGGCCAATGAGACCAACCGCTGAAAAGGGAACCCAATCAAGGCGACCTATTCGCCCAATTGAACAGACCAACCTGCTGTATACGTGAGTAGTAGTACCAACCTGCTGTGATAAAGTCTACTGGTCACACAAACATGCACAAGAGCATGCAGCTTTGCTGCGCACTGTTGCTGTTTCCTGTTGGGGTGTAATTGTGTTTGCATTAATTAGCATTCATGTCGGGAATGATTTAAGGGTGTTTAATTCTACTAGAGAAATTAATGCAAAAATGTGGCAATGTTAAGGATTTGCAGCTGTTGGTGCAGTCCTACAGATATAAACACGAAGCATAGACTGCTAAGGTATGGCTTATAAACGAAAGAGATTTGTTTATCCGATTAAAAAAAGAGCCGTTCTTGCAGCAACGGCTCTGAACACCAGCCATGAGGATTTGCCCATTGGAAGATTTACCCAAATGTTGGAAGATTTACCCATTAGAAAAGTTACCCATCGGAGTGTTTTAAGAAAATGCACAGCACGTTTATTGCCTCGTGTACTCTTTGTTGACACGAGTACTTTGTGCAGCTGTCTGTTTGTGAGCTCCCTGAATGGTAGACTTTCTAGTAAACTGGTTCTTCAGAGATGGACAGTAATGAGATTGCAAATGGAATGTTGATTGAGTTTCTGTGTCTGGCTTAGAAAACAATTCTTCAGCATAATTAGTTCCTGATGCAAGCCATTTGCTGCCAGTAAAAGAATTTCACTTTTTTTCTAGCTCTTTTGTGAAGTCCATTGCTACTCTTGTGTTGTGTCTATTTTCTTCAAGACTTCTTATGTCTTCGTGCATCATCTAGCACAGTCTTAGACTTCCTTTGTTTTTTATTGTCTGAAATCTTGCATGTAAAGTAATATGGTTGTTCAGTCAGCTAGCAATCTCACCACATACCCAGATCATCTTTATCATTGCTGAACAACTTTGTCACACATGAGAGTCTGTTGTTTGGGTATGTAGTAAAGTATTACGTTATCATTTCTACGCTTCTGCAGTCTTAAATTTCTTTCAATTTTCCCATAAACTGACACATTTCTGCTCTGAGTATTCTTGCTTTTGCGCTGTCCAGCATTCGATTCCAACTGCACTGGCTGTCTCTCTCTGCCTGTATGGAATACAGAATTCTTATTTTGGTCCTTATACTCTCGATTGGGTCTTGCGTCGAAGTATCTTTGAATTCTCATACTTTGTCTCCTCTCTTCGCTGCATCATTTGTGGGTTGCTAAATGTGACGAAATTGATAGTGTCATCAAAAGGCCAGCTGCCTAAGCCCAGGAAGAAAGCAATGTTTTTAGGTTTGTTTTCTTTATACGAGCCAATTCAGGGATTCACTTTGGATGGTGACTTCTGAGCAGCTGTGGTGTACCACTTGTCTCGAATGACCTTCCTCTGGATCTCAGCCAAGTTTTTCAACGTCAGCAGGAAATGCTGACAGTGCTTTTATCCTGTCACTGTTCACTGACCCTTAGATAAATGATGAGCAGTAAATGTTATTGATCTGCGAGTGCATAATAAACATTGGATTACTTGACATTGCATTATAGTGCGGCAAATGGGGTGATGCGCAGATGGGGGTGATGCACAAATGGGGGTGATGCGCAAATGGGGGTGATGCAGTGGATCAGCTGTGACTGATGGTTTCGTCTGCAGCCAAGTTAAATCGAGCCCACATATTACATGGTCTGGGGACACCACCCGTCAGATGCAGAGCTGTTTAGTACACTCTTAAGTCCTCTATTGTTTGTGGTTTGCTCCAAGAATATTACCCACGCTGTTTAAACCTCTTAACTGAGTCAGTAGTCATAGACTAACCACAAATAGACTGGAGGGATGAGTGCACTTTATGTGTACACATGAGAGGTGGTACCTATCTAATCTATTAAATGCTAGTTCATTTACTGATCGATTAGACAAACGGCTTATTCTGATTGATTAGCTACAAGATTTTGCTAATTCTAATTGATTAGCTACAAGATTTTGCTAATTCTAATTGATTAGCTACAAGATTTTGCTAATTCTAATTGAATAGCTACAAGATTTTGCTAATTCTGATTGAATAGCTACAAGATTTTGCTAATCAATATTGATTCTAATCAATAATCAGTTTAACTCATTCTGCCCATCCTTGGTGCACACGTGTCATATAGTAATAAGTGGGATCGATTTTTTCCTGAACGTCAGTGCGTCTGTCAATAAATGCCTACATGTCAGTGAAACCTGGTGGCCATCTTGGCAACTCGATTTCTTTGATGCATGGGCGATTGAGAAACTATAGTTTAAGTTGGATATTTTAATTGAGTGTAAGAAGCTGTTGTTGAATATGGGAGATACAATAGCACAGTCTGGGCTCATTATTGATACACTGTCATATTGTGGTGCAAGCCGTCCAACACAGCACGTAAACTGCACCGTATGTAAGATGGACTGATGCAGAAATAGCAAATTGTTGAACTAAATTCATGTCCAACTAGCTGTACCCCGCCACGCGTTGCTGTGGCTGAAAAGACTCTCCCTCCCACCCTCACTCCCTACTTCCCTTCCTCTGTCTCCCTTCCTGCCTCTGTCGTCCCGTCCCCTCCCCTCCCCTTCCCTGCCTCCCACCCTCCTCCCGTTTCCTCCATCCCTCTCCCTCGCTCTCTCCCTCCCCTTTCTCCCTCCCTCTTCCTCCCGCTCCCTCCCTTTCACACTCACCCCTCTCTACCTCTCCTTTGTCCCTCCCCGTCCGTACGTCCGTTGTCCGTCCGTCTGTAAAACTCCGAGATCCTTGATTTTGTAAAAATCGAGATCGCTCAAATCGTTCGCATAGTTGTGTTTTTTGGTCGAAAAGATTGCGCTTTTTCCCAAAAGGCATTATAACAACCCGCTTATGTTCGAATGGAACGGTTTGCGAAAATTTTGAAAAGAATCGGTGAAGAACTTATGAGTTCTGAGGCCACAAAAAGTAACGTTTTACATTTTTATTTATATAGATTGTCCATCTATCTGAAAGTCAATCCATTCATCAATCCAGCATTTGTGACAAGTAGACTTCATTTATCATAGTTTTAGCAGTACAATGCTTGCTCTAAGTTTTGGCGAAAACATGAATGTTGAGACAGCAACCAGGCCACATTCCGTTTGTCAAAACAAATTACTAGTTGTGTGGGACTTCTCCCTGATAAGACCTAATGGGTTAATTGATGAAGTCCTGCTTTTGGTGCTAGTAGCAGATTATGGATTGGTTTTTGTCTTAAGCAAGGTGACTTGACAGCAGTCTTCAAGTGCTTTGAATTCTTTTTCTTTTTAGCTGGTTAAACTTGGTTTAAATATTCTACAGCTTTGACACTATCCCTATGTACAGCCAGAATTTTAAAATAATTGTGGTAAGATTTTAGTTGGTCCTGTTTGAATGTTCACTTTTGCATGCATTACCAAGCTCACCATAATATTATGTTTGGAGATATTGAGCATAATTTAGTCATGTAGGATGCAACTGATCAGGAATCTGACATGTCTGCCATCATCTGACATGTCTGTCATCATCTGTTGGAGTTGCTTCTCTTTGCATCATTGCTGGTTTCCCCAACATGTAGCCAGTCTACAATCTACATTGTCTGAAAATAGCAGATAACAATGGCAGTTTCGTATGCCTAGGGTTTGCTCGGATGTTTTTGATCACAGCCTTAAAGCCATCCTTTTCAGCCAAGTTTGGGTTGGGAGCGCTCCTGAGTAGAACCTTGAAAGGGTGCTATATAGGTCTCCATAATGAATTAATGAATTTGTACTAAGCAGCTTTTTTCATTTGATTTTTGTATCTTACTGATTTCACCAGATGTGCCTTATTGTTTGTTTTTAAACATAATTTGGCATGACTTTAATTTAGAAAATAATTGTTTTTCACTGTCATTTGTATGCAAACTATTCATCACATCAAAGGTTTTAGAAGTTAGATGCAATACAACCAATGCAATACAATTTTATGTATACTTGATATTGTCCTCCATCCAAAGTTGGAAAGTGCTCAACACACACTTAACCACATGATGGTAGTTCATGTTACTGAACAGCTGTGTGTGAAAGACTTTGTTTGTATGTTTGTATGTGCACTTGTTATAGCACCCCTTCAGGCTCGCCACTCAGAGGCACTCTCGACTACAGCACGGACACTTCATCAGAGTTTCACTCCGAAGCACTGAGCAATTGCGACTGAAGGACTTGCCCAAGGTCCCTACGCAGCGACTTGAGGTGGATTCGAACCTGCAACCCTCCGGCTGCAAGGTAGCGAACATACCCACTACACCACCGTGTCCCACAGGTCCACAGGTTTCAAGGTCCCTTGACTAGTCCAGTGACTGTCTGAGTGAAAGATTGAACGCATTGCAAAGCTGTCTGTTCTGTTAGTAGTTAAGTTTAATTAAGATTACTGCATAACTTGTAAATGTAAAGCGCAGTGCGTCTTGCAGGCGTTTAATTAAAGAAAAGATTATTATTATTGTTATTATTATTATTATTATTATTATTACATGCCCAGTGACGCCAGGGTTCATTTTATTTTACTACCACGCCCCAATGAAAAGTCTCCAATATCTGAGAAGTGATTTTCTGTGCTTTCATTGCTAGGCCGCCATCAGGAACAATGCTCTTGTACAGCCGCAAGAAGGTTCGTTATCGGAAGGACGGGTACTGCTGGAAGAAGCGGAAAGATGGGAAGACGACTCGAGAGGATCACATGAAGCTGAAGGTGCAGGGAATCGAATGCATCTACGGAAGCTACGTCCACTCGGCAATTCTTCCGACATTCCACCGACGATGCTACTGGCTTCTACAGGCATGTTCTACACACTTCGTACCATGTTCTTCCAATGTTCTTCCAATATACATGGTTTTACCATGTTCTTACAACAGACACATTTCTTACCATGTTCTTCCAGTGTTCTTCCAATATACATGGTTTTACCATGTTCTTCCATTATACGCATTTCTTACCATGTTCTTCCAATGTTCTTTCAGTATACACACGTTTCTTACCATGTTCTTACAATTTACACATTTCTTACCATGTTCTTCCAATATACACACAATCTTACCATGTTCCAATTTAGAAACATTTCTTACCATGTTCCAATAGACACATTTCTTACCATGTTCTTCCAATATACGCATTTCTTACCATGTTCTTCTAATATACACACAATCTTACCATGTTCCAATTTAGAAACATTTCTTACCATGTTCCAATAGACACATTTCTTACCATGTTCTTCCAATATACGCATTTCTTACCATGTTCTTCCAATATACGCATTTCTTACCATGTTCTTTTAATATACACACAATCTTACCATGTTCCAATTTAGACACATTTCTTACCATGTTCTAATATACACATTTCTTTCCATGTTGTAGTCTGGGTGCAGCATTGCTGAGACTTTATGTAGAGCTACTTAGACTTATAATAATATATAATATTAATAGTAATCTTCATTTAATTTCGAACTGACGCAAAGCAGAATTATTGCAATCTATGGCTTGAATGGATGATCAAAAGTTATTATGGGAGTTGAATTTAACTGTTGGCAGCCGGCAGGGTGTCCATCATGTCCTACTTATCATTTTATCATCGCCATCTGCTGATTGGAAGGTTGAGTGGACCTTTGGGAGGGCAGCGGGAAGCGATCCTATGTCTAGGCTCTCTGCATGCCGCCAGTGTTAACTAATTGATGCCCTAAACCCCCTTCCTTCCCAGATGCTCTGTTGGAGATTATCATTTTGAAAGAATGACCTGCGCTTGCTAGAAAAGAGGTCCTTGCCCTTTTCAGCTTAAACTGTTTTCTGGGAAGTCTTAGTGTTTTGCTGATTCAGCTGAGTCTCAGAATGTGCAAAAATCCGTAAGATCCGTTTGAAATGTTATTTGGCCATCAGCTGAGATCCCCTGAAGATGCATTTGATATGATGGCGTTCATGGGTTGCGGCAGAAGACCAGTTGGAGATTTAGCTGGAACGTTTTTCCAGCCATCTTAGAGTCACTTGGATGAGAAGTGGAGGAGATATGATCTGGCACTGTTTGTCTCTGCACACACAAGAGGCATGCACAAAGGTCAACAACAGTTTGCTATCTCTTCGTGTAATTAACGTCAGACGAACTTTTCAATGATGCTTATGATACAGACGGAGCACCAACACAAGAGATGCCAGGACGGACGGACGGACGGACAGAAGTGGATCTGAGAAGACAGACAAGTACATTGTCGAGTTGCTGTGTTAGTACTTGGACCCAAATAAGAGCGAAGAACTTGTACACATTAGAATTTTTGTTTAAAAAAATAATAATGACTGCACTTTGAAGGACCAGATTAACCAAGTACATGTCAGATTACAATTATAATTATTCTTTCTAGATGTTCTGACCAAATGTCAAAGGTTAACGCAGGATAGATCTATTCTTAGTCCAGCGTAATGCTACATATCTTCAGGAATTCATAATTAATAATCATCTGATAGCAAAGTCTCTCATTTCCGTAGGAATATAAAAAAAACGTTGACTCTGATCGGTGGGATGATATGATGGACCGACTTCCTGCTGAGAAGAGTAATCAATATTCGTCGAAATCCCTGCTGATCGCACTTACGAAGAAAAGCGAGGGATCTACGAAGTACCTGGAGATCTCATCTCACATAATAAATTGAAGTGGAAGTCACCACAGAATATTCTACTCTCTTAGTTGAAGCGGTTGAACCGCATGCTAATCATTTGCTAATCATTTGCTAATCATTTGCTGATCATTTGCTGATCCTAAATTCTTTGGTCGGCCACCTGGTGTTGTTACACAGCAGTTTTGAAGGTTCTTATATACCCTGTGTACTGTGTAGTGTGTAAATACCGTTGCTAAGGGCAATGAAGCAATGCTGAACTCAATTAGTGCTTGGAGAGTGGCTTACTTGGTGTACCAAACTACCTGCCACCCACTCGGACTTCCATGTTTTTTAGAGTCTGTATATGTGTGCCAATCTGAGCTATTTATTTGATTTAAATCTATTCTTTACAGAGTGCGTATTACGCATGCTAAGTCAGTAGATCTAGTCAGAGGCATGGATGTGCATTTGGTTTGCTAGGGATCAAGGCGGTCATGCAACTAAGACTAGAGTAAGAACACACACGTGTCTTAACAAGTGATTTAAATGGTGATAGTGAGTTGGCAAGTTCTGCTTTCTCTGCTATAGATGATTATTCCTTGCATAAAGAACACAGCAGCCCAGAGCACATGATCCTGCAATTATCTTGTACATGGATTCTAGCAGCAGGCCAATATCTGAACAGAACAGTCTACGAGGTTGATAATGGAGTTAGCGGTGTATTCAGGTGTTATAATGGAAGTCTGATGGTCTGGGCTGTGTGGTTTTTTTTAAGAGGTGTCATGTAGCGAGATTGCTGTCATCATATGTGTGCCACAGCTTGATGAGCTGTTGACTTTGGCGCCATGATTCTCAAATCTCTGTGGATCATGTTTTAGCAAGTCTGTTACTTTTTTATTATTCTAACACTGCACTTTCATCCATTCATAAATCTGTTTAGTGCCTTTTCAAACTGACTACTCAGAGGCGCTCCCATCTCCTGCAGTGCAAAAAGTTCTACTGATTGCTGTTCTATGTTGTTTTAATTTTTATGGAAATTAATAAAGAGTTAATTTCAAGGAAGTTCAATTCATAGATGGTGATTTGAAGTACGCTTTTTATGATACTAGCCTTTGGGAACCATGGATATTCAAACCTTACAATGTCATTGTCACAGTGATGCATGTCATAGGGAAGGTTTGGTGCAGTAAATTTATCTGTATGAGAGTGGCCCAACAAATTTTTTATGGAAACCATTAGGTATTATGGCTTCATTTGTTGTTGTCATTGTGTGGGGTGGTGGGGTGGTGGAGGTGGGGCTGGTACTTGGTCTGTGTTGGCATTTCAGTTCTGACAGAGGATTGCTGGCTTCCATCAGAGGTGCTGCCATTTCTGTGGCTACGTTTGATTATTATTGCTGGACAAATGTTTGCATTGCTGTGGCATTTGATTGATGTCGTTCGTATCAATAGGACTTAAAGGTTACATAATGGCTTTGATGATATCCCATGAAAGCGAGCTATGCAAACCTTGCACTTGAAGCTTCCTGTAGAAATTGATATTGCTTCACTTATATGGCCCCAGCAGTTCCAGAGAAAAAGAGACTGTTATTTTTCAAATCTTGTTGGCAGTTTAGTATGTGATATCATATCTGAAAGTTCCATCAGGTCATTTGTATGGGACATGGTCTTAGAAAGTACATAGGACCTTGTAGGTGTATGAGAACGTTTAATTATGAATCAGTCTGCAGATAAGACCTGTTAAGTACCTCTCAATATTACAGTGCTTGTTAACTCTCAAAAGCTACCGTAGATAGTGTCTGCCCTCAGACCTGACGTTCGTAGCTAGAAATCTGAACAGCCTTAAGGATTAGTTAGTTCAGACACAATTTATTTCAGTTTTTTTAAACATAGTACAATATTTTGACTGGCTGCATAGAGTGCGTGCACAACAACAACTTTTTAACACTCTGATATCAGCCAGTGATCCAAGCAAGCACTGAATGAATTTGATTTCAGATGTCTTTGTCATTATGGATAGCACAGTGTAAAAGTCATTAGATTAAGTTGGGCAAGTATTCCTTTGCGTGATGCTTTCAGCCTTTACATGTCGCATAGGACTCAAATCGTCGTTGCACTGATCAAAGGATGACTTGCTAATCGAGAAGCAGCATAGATGTAAAAAACGATGGAAACGGAATAAAAAACGGTAAAAAACGTTGTTTTTTTCAAAAAAATAAAAAAACGACAAAAAACGATAAAAAACGGAAACGGTAAATAATTTGACTTTGCTACATCTAAAACCGCATTTTAACCTTGAAAACATTCATTAGGAACCTACTACACGCAGGCTATCTCTTAAATGATGATGTTAAATGATGAAATAATGACTTTAGTTACCTGAATTTTTGAGAGTTGGCAGAAAACATAAGGAATATCAGAGAAAAATTAAAGGAAGGAAAATAATAACCGAAAATAAATGAATAAATAAAGATAAAGAACAAATAAAAAACGATAAAAAAACTATGGGAAAAATAAAAAACGAAAAAAACGACATTTTTGGGGAGAGAATAAAAAACGGTAAAAAACGTTTTTTACATCTATGAGAAGCAGTCACCAGATATTGAATCAGTGAAATATCAGTTGAGTTCTTCTCTGCAGTTATGTTCTGATCTTACCATCGGCATCAGAGCCGTCAGAAATATGCATCTGGAGAGTGATTAGATTTGTTAACCCTTATTAGCGTCTACGAAAAAATGAATAGGAAATCGACGCAGCTCACTGTTAAAGGGTTAAGTAAGTGAGTAAGTAAGTATGTGTCCTATATTCCATTGTGCAACTTAGGGAAATGCTTGTTTCCTTTTGTCGAACTCTTAACTTAACAGTTGACAAATCCCAAGGTCCTGGTCCCTTTGCTGGTGAACAGTAGAGCTTGCTATCTACATTGTACATCCGAGCTGCTACCAAGTTTGGTGACAGCCTTTATTCATTCATTAATTTCAAACGTTTATATAGCAGCCCTTAACCCTTTACCGGTTCATTTTTAAATTTTAAGCCCGTTTCCAGCGAATATACTCGGGGCAAACCGGTAAAGGATTAAAGAAGCCTAATATGTGCTTGTTGTGCTTGACAAGTAAAGGGTAAGTAAGTATTTTCATTGTTGCTCCATGTGTAAACGCGCAATGAGGCATCAAGCATTGTTATAAGTATCGCTTGACAAGTGTGCTGTTCTGATCGTTCTTTTAGAATCCCGATCTGGTTCTCGTTCACTACCTCAACGTTCCACTGACAGATGACAACAAGATCTGCCTTCCTCCGATCCTTCAGGTCGACTGCAAGGACTGGAGCCATGACGACCTTGTCTCACAACTTCGACCCATGTGTCAGTTGCACCACAGCTGGGTCATTCCACGTCAAATCAACCAATGGTCCCCACCACACCATCTCAGAATTTGATGATATTTTGTCAGTTTGTAAACCAACATATCTTAGGAACCTATGCAAAATATTAGCTCAAAATGTTGAATGGTCTTTGAGATATGACCATTTTTATAGTGGGGGGGTAGCGACAGCTCGCGAACGACTTAATTCTGAGGCGATTTTGATCGCTAATAACTCAGGAAGTATGCTAGATAATTCTATAAAATTTTCACAACATTAGTAGTTTTATGAGTAGATTCTGAAAATTGTAAAATTTTACAGTTTGAACCATTACTCGTGAGCCCAGCTCAGTCTGAAAATGACATTTTGTTCATTTCGACAGTATGAAAAGTGGTATTTGAACAACCACTACTTCATTGGTATTAAATATAAAGTCCCAGAACTTTCTGGGTTTGTAATGGGCCTTGTGATGAATAACCTGGCAAATTCTGAGGTATTTTAAATGCTAACTTGATGTGTTAGACCATCCTGAAAACTGCACAAAGTGAAAAGTAGGTCATCTGCCGATTGAAATATGGCCATGTGGGATAGGTAGCACAGTTATGTGCTACACACCATTAAAAAGGGCTTGAAAAGTACTTTCATAGGATACCAATTTCATTTTGCTTCCGTGATGCCTTCCGTTTCAAAATTCCAGTTTAGAAACGAGGTTTTTTTACATTCGGGAGAAAACGACATGATCTGCAAAGTTTGGACTGTCATATCTAGGCCAGGAAATGAACCAGAGGACTTATATTTCTTTCATTTATTCAGTTTGTTGTACTCTTTCCAAATATACAAAAACATTGGTGGTATTATCGGTTGTTTTTAATTTATGAATGTGTAAATATTGCACAAATGCCAATTTTCATCTATTCGGACATGTATAATTGCTTAAGTATCTCAGATATATGGTCTTATATGGCCATGTGGGATAGGTAGCACAGTTCTGTGCTGCATGCCATTGAAATGGGTTTGAAAAGTACTTTCAAAAGATGCTAATATCATTTTGCTTCCATGATGCCTTCCATTAAAAAATGCCAGTTGAAAAATGAGTTTTTACACATTCGGGAATAAATCAAGAGAAAACAACACGATCCGCATAGTTTGGACTGTCCTATTTAGGCCAGGAAATGAACCAGAGGACTGATTATTTTTTCATGTGAACAGTTTGTTGTACTCTTTTCAAATATGTAAGAATCTTGGTGGTATCATTGGTGGTGTTTAATTTTTAAATTTGTAAATATTGCACAAATGCCAATTTGCATCCATTCGAACATGTATAATTGTATATATATATCTCAGATATATGTTCTTATATGGCCATGTAGGATAGGCAGCACAGTTATGAACAGCACACCATTAAAAAGAGCTTGAAAAGTACTTTGATAAGATACAAATATCATTTTGCTTCTGTGATGCCTTCTGTTACAAAATTCCAGTTGCAAAACACGTTTTTTACATTCTGAGATATTCATATATATGTCGAATTGATGTAAATTGGCATTTGTGCAATATTTAAAAATTTAAAAATTAAACACCACCAATGATACCACCAAGATTCTTACATATTTGAAAAGAGTACAACAAACTGTTCACATGAAAAAATAATCAGTCCTCTGGTTCATTTCCTGGCCTAAATAGGACAGTCCAAACTATGCGGATCGTGTTGTTTTCTCTTGATTTATTCCCGAATGTGTAAAAACTCGTTTTTCAACTGGCATTTTTTAATGGAAGGCATCATGGAAGCAAAATGATATTAGCATCTTTTGAAAGTACTTTTCAAACCCTTTTCAATGGCATGCAGCACATAACTGTGCTACCTATCCCACATGGCCATATAAGACCATATATCTGAGATACTTAAGCAATTATACATGCCCGAATAGATGAAAATTGGCATTTGTGCAATATTTACACATTCATAAATTAAAAACAGCCGATAATACCACCAATGTTTTTGTATATTTGGAAAGAGTACAACAAACTGAATAAATGAAAGAAATATAAGTCCTCTGGTTCATTTCCTGGCCTAGATATGACAGTCCAAACTTTGCAGATCATGTCGTTTTCTCCCGAATGTAAAAAAACCTCGTTTCTAAACTGGAATTTTGAAACGGAAGGCATCACGGAAGCAAAATGAAATTGGTATCCTATGAAAGTACTTTTCAAGCCCTTTTTAATGGTGTGTAGCACATAACTGTGCTACCTATCCCACATGGCCATATTTCAATCGGCAGATGACCTACTTTTCACTTTGTGCAGTTTTCAGGATGGTCTAACACATCAAGTTAGCATTTAAAATACCTCAGAATTTGCCAGGTTATTCATCACAAGGCCCATTACAAACCCAGAAAGTTCTGGGACTTTATATTTAATACCAATGAAGTAGTGGTTGTTCAAATATCACTTTTCATACTGTCGAAATGAACAAAATGTCATTTTCAGACTGAGCTGGGCTCACGAGTAATGGTTCAAACTGTAAAATTTTACAATTTTCAGAATCTACTCATAAAACTACTAATGTTGTGAAAATTTTATAGAATTATCTAGCATACTTCCTGAGTTATTAGCGATCAAAATCGCCTCAGAATTAAGTCGTTCGCGAGCTGTCGCTACCCCCCCACTATAAAAATTGTCATATCTCAAAGACCATATCTCAAAGACCATTCAACATTTTGAGCTAATATTTTGCATAGGTTCCTAAGATATGTTGGTTTACAAACTGACAAAATATCATCAAATTCTGAGATGGTGTGGTGGGGATGTTTCTGAATTTTGGTTGATTTGACGTGGAATGACCCAGCTACTTACACTCATTTCTCTCGCTTTATATACTGCTGCATTCTGGGTGGAATTGACAGATTTTTGCATGAGTGCAACCTCTGTTTAGCTGCGACTCTCTCATCTGTTTAACACTTTAATGACAACCATGGTATACTAGAAGTGACTTGGAAAGAGAGGCAGCTTGTTGCTAAGGTGTTAAGTAGTCATGTCGCTGATGACACATATTGCAGCCTACATCTGAGTTGCAGTGCATCTTCAGATTCATATTTGATGGGTGACCAGTTGGTTTTGTTGTCCTACCATTTTGTTGTCCTACCAACAGACAATTTGTGTCATTTTGTATTCTGGATTTCTTTTGGGTTTCTGCTAAGTGTCTGGTGGCACCATAGCCATAATTATGTCTTATCATTTTTGGACTGATTTTAATTAAACAAATAACAGCTCTGAGCTACAGCCGTGTGATATCTCACCACATACACACACGGGTTGTTACCAAAACACAAACTGAGTATGACTAAATTTAATTACATGCACAATTGCACATTAGATATATATGATTACATGTATACATAAGACAAACCCTTCATGTGCACATATATGATATATATATATTCTGGTTTTGTGACTGGTTCTTATAAACTATCCTAAATATAATGACCAATCCTTGTCTGCTATTGCCATAATTCCATTTAATTTACATAAGCATATTAAAAAACCAACGCACTACACCTATTAAGAGATGAATCAATAAGTTCATATCATGATTCATATGACACAGGATTTATGCTCTCAGGATTTAATTGCACTCTAGAACATCTGATTTAAATTGTGATATATTGTCTCTGACTACTAAGCCACTCTTTTCTTATCTGACTGTCATTTTGGTATTGTGTTGTAATCCTACTAGTATCATTTAGTGTTATATACTTATTTTTATTTATTCTGCAACATGCGAGACGATCTCAAGAGAATGAATATGAATATGAGAGAGGCAACGGAGAAAATCAGAAATAGGGAAACCTGGTTGGTTCATCGTTGGCCACGGCCTGACGGAGGAGAGAGAGACTTGTCTATTCGGTGTATTTTATTTTGAGAGACTTTTTTGTTGTTGTAGTTGCGAGTGTCAAGCACTTTGAAACGACGAGCAATGTAAATGAAACAGTGGGTACTGATGATTGGTTTCAGCTGTACTGTTGTCATCGTTTTCGTTTTTACCATTGTTCTATCAGTTGATGACCCTGTTGAAATCATCGTCGTTGCTGTAAAATATTAGATTTTATGGTGGTATGTCAAATTGTTTGCTTTCTGATAGGAGAGATGAAAGCATAATTAATACATTTGTTATTGTTATCTAAAGGATGTCCCATCATATGTTCAGTTAGATAGCATAATTAATACATTTGCTTTTGTTATCTATTGGATGTTCCATCATATGTTCAGTTAGATTAACGACAAAATGCAGATATGAGAAAGGTAGACATATGACACTTACTATAAAATTGAAATGGCGGAAAATTGATACATCATGTAATTACTGAAGTGCATCAGTTTTGCCACCCGCAGTTGTGTATCAATGCAAATAATGGGGTTGGAGTTATGTTTAAGCTGTGTGATAGTGCTGACATGTCCAAATCAAGGCGTGCTTTGGATGCCTTAATTTACAAGCTATAATTGCTGTGTGTCTTTTTTAGAAATGCGGTGACTTGTAAATACTAAGATGCTGCCATTCATGGAGTTTCTGTCAGAATCAACTTGAGGCTTAATTCATTAGGCCTATATAGTGTTGTGCTGTGGTGTGAATACATGTGAAGCGCTCATTAGTTGTTGCTGTCTGCATTTTGATAGCATTTAGTAGTAATATAGCAAGCAGTCTTTGGATTTTATTAGATTGTTTTATTATTTATTTATTTTCCTGAGCCAACAGCATAAGACAATTATGGCAGTGAACATAATATTTAACACAATTTGGTTATCAGGGGAGACCCAGAAGGGATAGACAATCCCAGTAATCATAGAAAATAAAAAAGCTATCGTGCATGACAGCCAGTTCATACAATTACAGGAACACAAAGATAATCAGAAAAAGCGTATTAATTAATGACAACTGACAAATAGAAGACATTTGATGCCGCCTATACAACCAACTAATTTATTAAGTCTATAAGCCGTTGTTGAAAACGTGTTAGACAGTCTTTGTGATGTGGTTTTGTGTTTCTTTTCGAGGCGGAAGATGCGATAGAGACGTTGGTTAAGCACATCCTCGGCAATTCACCGAATCCTCCGAGTGGATCGTCGTTGAACCCAGTCCATCTGACCGCTGCCAGCGCAATGCCACGCACGACTGTCGAGACGCCGAGGAACACCTCCTCCTCCGACCAGAAGATGGCACCAGCATCTGCTCCAAGCACAATGCACAACCGGCTTCTCCAGCTCATCTACAGCCACAAGCTGTCGCCAGGGGGCGCTGCAGCGTCCGTGCCGTGCGTCGTTGGAACTGCGGGTCACCAGCAGATGTCGCCGAATCAGATTGGATTGGCCGTGTGCGAGGGAAACAACGGCACGACTGTTCTGCGTGGGTTGAAATCGAACGCAACGTTGAGTTCCGGACACAAGGTGTCGCCACACAATGGCCCACTCATACTGAACGTCTCTCCGCTGCCTGGTAGCAAGGGCTTGTTGATTCTGAGTAGCCAGGCAGCCACGTCTTCAAAAGGAGGCACACTGTCTGTGCTTCACCCGGCGCCAGTTGGAGGTCGGATCGATGTCGTAACATCTAAGGAAGCAGCCGACAGTTCAGGAAGTCAGCTTCTACAGGGAAATTATGTCGACCTGGCGAAGAAGAATTTCCAGCCGCATTTTTCAGGATTGAGTTCGGAAAATGTTCGGGCGCACTGCGAATCGACCGCGGTCGGCAGCAAGGCAGCTCCTTGTTACGGCCTCGTTTCGGACTTTCTCAATCACGGCGACATTCTCGATGAATTCGACGTGCAGCAGGTCGTCAAGATGGAGGCGAAGGATGGCCAGCTGCAGCGTAAAACGCCTGGACACATTCCAGAGTTTTCCACCGTCACAGACTTTTCCAGGGGGTCTTGCGTTCGAGAAGCAAGTTCCGTGGACGAATCCGAAGGTCACGACCTCAACCAGATCGGAATGGATTCGATGGAATTTTTGTTCGGCGATTCCGGTCTGACGGATCCACCGAGTTCACTGATCAGCGAAAACGACATAAAATGTGAATTCTACAATTTTCACGAGTCATCGCCATCTGAGATTGGAAACCATGGCAACACGGAAGCGATTGGCAGTGGTGTCCCTGGTGGTGCCTCGTGCCTGGCTGACACCATGGACACCTCGTTGGCAGGACATGAGAAAGGCTTGGACGACATGAAGTCGCATGCAAACGATCTGATGATGGAGGAACTTGAAGACATTCTGCACATCGTCAGCGAAAGTCTTGGTTCGTCTGTTGACCTCACAAATACGTTTTCATTGTCTGATGATCCGGATACCAGTGTGGCTGCCATGTCCAGCCTGTACCAGTGCAGTGACGTTTCTGGGTCAAGCCTCTCGGGGTCACGTCAGGTCCTGACCGTTGACGAAAAACTAAAGACTGGTCTGGATGAGACTCTCTCGACAAAAGTCGGTGGACTGGTGGAAATAACCGACTACTGTCCAGAATGGTCCTACACAGAAGTGAGTTATTTGAGAGAATTTCTCCAACAGTAACCATTTTGGCCATATTAATTATAGTGGTCTTAAATAACAGCTTGCCTGCTTTTTATGGCCTTTAGAAAGGATATCAGAATTTACACAAATACACATTCCGTACAAACACAGAGGACATAGAGCATCGGTACAAACTGCACTATCCCATGAGAATTGATTGGTGAGAAGGATGTTCAAAGTTAATGTGCTGTAGTTTTGATAGAGGATTCTGGAGTTCGAATCCCTAGCAGGGCAGAAAGTTGTTAGAAAAGTTTTTGCTCAGTTTGTATATTGCTATTTATATTGTATTGTATTGTATTCTATCTATACATTTATATAGCGCCTCTCACAGAACGATCATTCTGAGGCGCTCTCAGCACGAAAAACTCCGGAGGAAAAGGAAATGTTTTTAAAGAACGAGAGACTGATAAGGAAAAGCTAGTCATTAGTTTAGTCCATAGTGCGGGTGTAAGGTAATTCCAAATGGAGGGACCAACCACAGCAAACGCCCGATGTTGGGCAAGAGCAGTGCTGCGAACAAAAAGATAAAGATGATCTGCAGAATGCATTGAGCGAGATGAAGATGCAGATAAGGGCTTTTGCAAATAGTTTGAGAGGTATTTAGGGGCATTCGGCAGCTGTGCTTTAGAGACGAGACAGAGGATAGTGTATTGAGTGCATGAAGTGATAGGTGACCAGTGTAATACTTCAAGCATATATGTAGAAATATGCGCAAAACGAGGGGGTCAAGCTATGAGTCTAGCCGAAGCATTAAGACTGATTGAATGGGAGATAGACGTTTTGGAGGCCCATGAGCAGTGAGTCTAGGACAAACAGACAAACACATGCATATACACTGTGAGCCATAAAAAACCGTGCCAATTTATTTTTAGCTATATCTCGGTCGATATTTTAACAATTTTATATCTTTTTGTGTCGTTTGAAAGAAAAATTAAATCTCTACGATTTACTTATTTACTTGCGCGATGACGTCATATCCGTTTCGCAACATAATGTAAATAAAGTTGATGGTTGAAAATTTGAGTTAAAATTTTAAAATGTTGAGCTTTGATGATAAAATTTTAATTAAAAATCTGCGGGAATGCAAAAATTATTCTTCTAGACGATTAATTAAGGAGTTTCCGAACAAGAATTGGAAAAGAAAAACATTAGATGACTTTCTGCGAAAGTTGAGAACTACCGGTTCAGTTGAACGCGCTGCGGGAAGTGGTCGGCCAAAATCGTCGCGAACTGAAGATAATATCGCCGCTGTCAATGAATTGGTTCAGAGCCAGGAAGACAAGCCTAAAACACATCTTTCAACCAGACAAATCGCGAGAGAGCTGAATCTTACACAAACGACGGTCAGACGCATTATTCATAACGATTTGGAACGGAAATGCTTATGGAACAGCGCGTGTACCAAAAGCGCATTCAGAACACTGATGAACTTCGGCAGTGTCTCGTATCCGTCTGGAACGATCTGGAACAACATCTTATTGACACTGCAATTGATCAGTGGCGACGTCGCTTGGCAAAATGTGTACGTGAAAAAGGAAGTCCTTTTGAACACAAACTTTAAACAAATAAAGGCACTGAAAAATTGTTTGCATTTAAGTAGTAAAAATGCAGCATTGATCGATTCTCACATGTTTTTTTAGTGTCTTCAGTTTCGCAAGACAAGTTTAACATGCATGTAGGATGAAATCGATAATGTTTATTTCTGCTCTTTAGAGTATTGATTCCTGTTTAAAATAATGCAAAAAGTGTAAAAATCGATAAAGAAATGACAGAGATATAGCTAAACATAAAGTGGCACGGTTTTTTTATGGCTCACAGTGTATATATATATATATTTTATATATATATGTATATGTGTGGATTTTTTTCTAACTTGTATATATAGCCATTTATATAGCCCCTTAAGAATTTTGCGAAGATGATGCATTCGCCAAGTGAAGAAATGGGTTGACTATTAGACACTTTTAGTAGGAAGATGATGAGGTAGCAGCAGCAGCAGCAACAACAACAACAGCAAGGGAGAGAGACCTGCTCACCTTTCCCAAGTGTTTATTTGCAGTTGATCAGTGTTCTGGTGTAGTATAATCTATTTGTGCACTTCTAAATGTTTAAAGGAGGGCAATGTTGGCAAATACAATAGTATTGTATTGTTCTTCTGTTCTGTGCGTTACAGCCGAACTACCCTCTTAGTGCTTCTTTTGATTGCATGGCATGTCTTCAAATTGTGTAGGGTGGAACAAAGGTCCTAGTGACTGGACCTTGGCATCAGACATCATCTTCGTATTCTGTGCTCTTTGATGATCTGAGTGTGGCAACGTCGATGGTTCAAGGTGGTGTTCTTCGCTGCTTTGCACCAGGTCAGATGATTTCCAGTCTTTCGTGACTGCATCCGGAGTTGTGAGTGCGACGTTTATACACGAATGTGCAAAGTTTTGATTCACGAATTAATTGAATAATTAATTAGGCAGCGTGTGCACATCGTGTGCACATGTGATGATTTTTTTTCATGAATATATTTACTTAGACATTTGCCAAGGGAATTTTTGTTGAATTAAATGTCTGCCAGTGACAGCTGTGTTCTGCACATTCTTGTTAGACTGAAAAAGACCTGATGATGGTGGTGTAGATGATGATGGTGTAGATGATGATATTTTGTAGATGATGATGGTGTAGATGATGATGGTGTAGATGATGATGGTGTAGATGATAATGGTGTAGATGGGATGAACAACTGAGTAGGATGGGAGTCCATTCTGAGGCTGTGTGCTCTGACGTGTGCAGATGTTCCGTTGTTTTAGAGTCTCACAAAGTCTCAGAAACTTTGGTGTTAGGTGTAGTAACGTGAACTTGAGAAGTCCAAACCGGTCCTCGGTGGGATGAAGGGAAGGTTTGGAAAATGAATACAGACATGTATGTTGTCCATAAAGGGAGAGAAGGCGGAAAACCATGACTGCTGGCAATGAGACAATGCATTGCTGACACCCAAGTGAGAACTGATGAAAGTGTGCAATGCATGCCTTCAGACTTTCAGTCCATGAAATGCTGGTGATGATGATGATGATGATGATGATGATGATGATCTTCAAAACATGGTGGTGATGATGATGATCTTCAAAGCATGGTGAGATGGGTTTGACAAATCTTTTGGCAGAAATGCAATTAGAATTTATAAGTTAAATCTGTTGTACCTTGCTACACGAATGTTGTTATGGTTGATATTATTGCATCATCGTATACATGTGTGTTATTGTTGTTGTTGTTGTTGTTGTTGTTTTGTTAAACACAGCTCACAGTCCAGCTGTTGTCTGTCTTCGTGTTGCCTTCAACGGTCAAGTCATCTCGGAGCCAAAGGTTTTCGAATACAAGAGTCGAGATCAGGCGGAAATGGGCCACGAAACGGACTGGTTCCTTGTTCAGGGTATGGTCAAGGTCTAATGTTGAGTCATGTTGTTTCAGTGCTTCAAGGAATTATCACTCATTCCAAGTGAATGGTAGATTCATCTCAATGATGTTTAATTGTTTATCTTTATCGCGGTGAGACATGGCGTGAGGCGTACTGGATAGCCGTGAATTGCTTTCGAGATGAGAGACAGAATGCGTGTGGAGTCGGTTGTTAGGTTTATGGAGCCAGAATAATGACAAGTTTAGTGTTGGAGATGTGATGTGCTTGTTACAGAGCATGCTTTCATATGCCTTTGCATGGCTGAGTGTCAGGCCTGCTGGCAATTGGTGGAACAGCCGACGGGGAATGAACCGAGAAGGGAATATGTGAGAGAGAGTGGAGGGGAATCATTTGGGAAAGTCATTGCGAAAGAATTGCAGTGGAATCTCATTGAATTATTTGTGAGCAGAAGCATTGAAAGAGAACACTGACTTGAATTGCGATGCAGCTTAGCTGTTCTTTCCAGAACAGTTGTTGAGTGTTAATGCATGCTACAACATATTCGGTCTGATGTCTTTTGGTTCCTTGCATGTAGCACAATGTCTTTTCTCTTGCTTGCACCATACATGTGTATTTCACTTTCAGCTTCGGAATCTGTAATCTCTGTTGTTGCTTTGGTATAGTTTGTATTTAAAAATATATATATATATATGTAGTATATATAATTTATATTATATATCTTATTTTTTCTTCACCAGCTGCAACTTTCCAGTCTGTCATTGCTAGAGATTCAGTGACTTTCACTTGCTTGACAATCTTCTCAATATCAGACACATTTTTGAATTTAGTTTTGGACATGTGTGCAGCTGCATTATGAGAATATCAGTCAGATATGGCCATTGTTATGTGATTGCTGATGACACAGATTGCAAAGTTTTGTTGTTTCCAGCAGCAGTACTATTTCTTGACATGGGGTTCATTGGTAGAAGACTTATGTGGTTGGCAGAAGAAGGCACACTTGTACTATTGAGCACGCGATGTTGTGCATAGCTGCTGTGTTAATTTCCAGTTTCTATCGTTGCAGAGCGGCAGCTGAAGGAGTCGTTAGTTCAGAGGTTTGTGGAAGTGGAGAAGAGTTTGTTGGATGACCAGACGGCGTCTTTGTCAACGTCATCTCTTCCACGCGAGGTCAGTCAGTCCAACTAAGGATACCTGGAAGACAATGCACTAAGAGCTCTCTGTATCTATGAAGATAATTTGCTGGCGTTACTTAAAACATCGTCATTGGATTTGTTAAGATTTTTGAGTGATGAAACCTGAGAGGGTATATCTTCAGTCTTGTCACTTTAAGTTGGTAAAATATGTTAGACTTTTGAAGACGGTAGACGGTTGAAGTATTTCTGACGCTTTTCATGTAGCCAGAAGAAACGGTTGAAAATGCATTGAAAATGCACTGACAATTGACAGCATGTGTGATTTAGAACCTGCCTGCTACTGACGTTGATGCTATAGAAGATTTCGTTATTATAATTGCGGCTACAATTACTGTTACGGTTGAATGTTTTTACACAGCTTGCAGGACTTGTGAGTATGTAGATGGGATCTGAAGCTGAGGCAAATCTGTCTTTAACTGGTGCATGTATTACAGTGACCAGTATGACCAGTAGTTTTCCTAGTATACTCCTAGCTACTTAATACGGAACTGTTCAGGTACTTGTTAAAAATTCAGCTCCCTGTACGCTGGTTAATGATGGGAAGAAAGAGAACTTGATCATTAAACTAACAATTGTCGTCAGCCTAAATGTTGGTAGCAAGTTCCATGTTGACGCGCATGGAGTGAATGCTGTGAATTTGCAACGCTTTTAGGTGACGGAGAGTTGTCTTGTTGGCCTTGTTGACCGGTTGGCTGAACGACCGTCAACACTGCACTGTTCTCCGCCGGTGGAATCACCGACCCGGATGACACTTCTTCATCTTTCAGCCGCACTCGGCTTTAACCGACTTCTCTCAGCCCTCATCAAATGGAGGTCAGTTCATGTGGTTGATGGTACAGTGGGACTGAAGTACCACTGAGTGGGGCTGGAAGTACCACTGTGTGGCTGGAAGTACCACTGTGGGGTTGGAAGTGTGTCACAGTGTGACTTGTTCAGTTTTTGAATTTTTGAAATCATTGTACTGATTTTGTAACATTCGGTAAATCCACAAGGTCTGTGTGCCATTTAATTAATGAATTTCATGAGTGGATTAAAATCACAAACCTTTCTGACTGCCACACATTTTCTGCTACAAAACGTGTGATTTAGTGAAGCCATATTTAGTTTAATTGTTGTTTTCTCTAGTCCATGTTTGAGCAATAAATTGAGTTCAAGTGGGCAGTGTTTAACGATCAAATTCTTACAAATAAGTGATGTTCAACCATGATTAACAAATGTGGATTATGTGTCTAAAGGAATTCACTAACTGATGGAAGTTGGTGGTAAATTGAAATGCGGTAAAAGATGTTCTTACGCTTTTTACAAGCCTACTGATCATTTTGCCATGGCAAAGTAAGTTTACACTAGGATGTAACACTGGGCTGGTACTAGGAGTACTAGGATGACCAAAATGTCTGACTTGTGGTTGTATTTTTTTCAGAAACAACAATACTTGTCTAGTCCTGGAACAAGAAGTTGATTCATTGAGTGTGGATTCGAAAGGAAACACTCCACTGGTGGGTGACAATTTATGCCTTTCATTCGCAGCATTTTCTGCATGTGGAAAGCAGGATAAAACTCTTGTCTGTGTGGTTATGCTTTTGAGGATTTTGTGTAGAAATTATGATTTCATTGCCCATTTTGTTATTTTATGCTAGAAATTCCAAATTATCTTAGTAAACAGAGATTATATTATGACGATTGCTTCACTCTGTAAAAGTGTTCACTAAATTTTTAATGTTGGTGGACGTTCCGAAACTAGATATCCAGTCTGTGATGGCTGTCTAACTTTCAGCTGGTCACACACAGTCTGTTAACAGACTGTGTGTGACCGTTGATTCTTAGATATTGCACTAGAACCCGATATAGACAAGAGGGGTCAAGAATCTTCAATTCAACAGATGGCTATGAATTCGCCATAATTTGCGAAGTTTTAAACCAGTTTTTATATAATTTGCGTTGTTTGATTCAGAATATATTCCTTTATTGCCCAGCAAAATTGCAGAATAATCTACTTGGGGTTTCTGAGGACTTTGATGACACGAATATTCTGAAACTTTGTATTCGATTTTCTCACTCTAAACTAAAGAAAGAATCAAACAAGTATAACTTTAGATTGAAAAAAGATATTTTCGTTCAGTAAAAAGTAGAGCCAATAGCGTTACAACTGAATGAAAAGGTCAGAAACCGACATGTGATGGGTTTTGTGACTTTGTGACATATATATGTGTGTGTGTGGCTGCAGATGTGGGCGTGTGCTCGAGGCCACTCGGAGGCTGTCATGGTGTTGGCGCACTGGAGTCCCAGCTCCCTGCACAATTCAAATAAGACGAACTGGCGTCCGATGGCGCTCCTTGAACACTTTGGCCATCGGTCGATCATTGAACTTCTTCAGCAGATCGGCAACACATCATCAGGCAGCCATCAAACGTCGTCGTCTTCATCGTTTCTCGACACGCTCTCCGCTCTTGACTCCTTCCGACAACTTCTGTCGGATGAGAATTTCGACGGATCCGCTAAACCGACCTCCGCAGCATCCGACTATCTGTCACTTGGTGGAAAGCCCGTCTTTCCGCAGTTGTACTCCGTTTCTCCATCAAACGGAACCGACGCCACGATTCCAGCGAAGAGGGAATTTCCACCGCCACCCTGTGATTCTAGCAAGGACAGTGAGTACTGGCTCGCTGTGGATGCGCCACTCCAACATTCCCTATGTAGTCCCCAGGTGGCGCCACTGGCCACAGCGGACATCAACGACTCGGACACGTGTCCCACTGTGCTCATTGGAAGCGCCACGAACGCACGCTCAAACGCACTGAAACGCACGCGGCTCATGAAGCGTACGTCCGTTGACATCCTTCCGGACTACATGCAGTTCCACAACGATCTGCCGAAACTGTCGCGAACGGGGGCGCATCCCGATGGTGATGAGGACGGGGACACGTTCGAGGGCCAGGGTCAGATGGGGGCCTCTGGTGGGGGAGGAGGAGGAGGAGGAGGGGAGCACCCGTTTATGGGTGGATTGCGAGCGTCAAGCTCTGACCCACATCTGACGAATCTGGAGAGGTCATCGCCGCTTGGATCTGGGTCAGGTGGTGACCCGATGATATCGCGAATCGACCGTGACCTCAATTCGCCGGTTCTCTTTCTGCAGACGAGTGCAAGCTTCGACGAAGACAAGGGACTGAGTCTGGAGGACATCCAGCGGGAAACGGTTGCCATGGATATGGGTGAGGATGCAATTTGAAGATGCTCTTTAGCGGTGTTATTTCTTACATTTGTGTTGCTCCAGCATATTATTGAAGGGCATCGTTTGCGATATATGGGTGTCATCTTACATTAATCTTAATATATACATATATATAGAGAGAGTGTTACAGACACTGTTTTATACATTAAAGTGTCTATATGTATATGAAGACTGAGGTAGGTTTAAGCTGACTTAGCCCTTATATTAAGCCCGCTTGGCTTGGATATTCATTAAAGATGCTGTAATATTTTTAACAGCAAATAGCAGGTTTAGGGTGCAGAAGGTCAATTCACAAATTGAGTTTAGGGAAGTGGCCTGGCAAAGTCCATTCCAGAAATTTTGCAAAAATAAATCCTAATTGGTGTATTTCATAGCATGCAAACTTTAAAGATCTTATCGCTATCAGCCTGTTTATTTACCTATTGTACGAATGTACGTGCTGGAGGGATTAAGTGATGTAAACTTTTCATAAATGCATAGATGTGTAATTGCGTATGTAACTATGTATGTATGCACTACATTACGGACCACAATATGTGTGACTGTATACGTGGATTTGGTTTGACTGGAAACTGTTACAGGATTAGAACATTTGTAGAACTTCAGTAGAATTTTGCAGAGAGTTTCTGTGGCTGATCTGTGTGTGTCACACAGTAAGTTTATCATTCTGCATTTCTTTGTTTCCTAGATTCTCCTGACAACCTTGAAGGGCTTTCACGTGATGATGGTTCTGAGATGTTGCAGTCGGCCTCAGGTACGCTGTTTCAAAGCCACAGTTGAAGTGTGATTAAAAATTGTCATTGAGTACTGATCAACATTGAATAGTTGACAGGGACAGCTGAGCGCTATTTTGTGCTGTGCAGTGTTGTAACTAATCCATGGGTGTGGTTTTATGGTGAGGTGTCAAACCTTTTTTAAAGGTGGTCCAGCAGTGATGTTTTTTTATAGTAGGTGGTGGACCAGGGTGCTTAAGGTCCAGAAACAAAGTGGGATAGGGTTGTGGGAGGTGGTTTGGTGAGTCTGTCCCCAAAAATGTTTTGCGAAACTAAATCTTGATCATCTGTCTGCGAGGAGCTGTTGGCTCATTGGATTGCTGTTGCTCTGTTTCAATTGATTTTCTGTGAACTGCTGACTTCATAGTTTTAATAATCATCGTTTACTTACTTAGCACTTAGTTAGTCCTTCCCGTGCAGGTCTGCACATCGGGCAATGCATCTCCTCCACTCCTCCCTGTCCATTACCAGTTCTTCAGCATCCTCATAGTTTAATAAAAAAAATTGTTTAAATGAGAATTGTGCTAATATGAGTTAAGTTTTAAGTTATACCGCCGACATCCTAACCATAATATCCAAACATGGTCTGCATGGTCATCTCTACGCGGACGACTCACAAATCTATGGCTTCTGTCGTCCTCATTCAACTGATGTCCAGAATCTTCGGTCCACCTCAACGAGCTGCATCAGCGACATTGCCGATTGGATGAAATGCAATCGATTGCAGCTCAATTCATCCAAATCGGAATTTCTCTGGTGCTCGTCTTCGCGCAGAGTGGGAAAACTAGACCGCAGTCCATTCATCATTGGTGGGGATGCTGTCGTGCCGAAGAATGAGGTCCGTGATCTTGGACTTCTACTCGACAGCGACCTTTCAATGACATCGCATATTACTGGAGTTGTGCGAACCAGCTTCGGAACACTGAGGCAGTTGAGATCTGTGTCTCGCTCTCTCACACAAGACGTGACACGACATCTGGTGCAAAGTTTGATCCTGAGCCGAATCGATTACTGCAAAGTCGCCTTTGCTGGCTTGCCACAGCGCAGTATCATTCGGCTTCAGGCGGTCATCAATGCTGCAGCTCGCCTAGTCCTGCGATTAAACAAGTTCGATCATATTTCCACCCCGATCCGGGACCAGCTTCAGTGGCTGGGAATAAGCGAGCGCATCAAGTTCAAACTTTGCACCATGATGCACAAATGCCTGAACAACCGTGCACCACCCTACCTCGTGGATAACATCAGACCGCTGGCAGACGATCCTAGCAGGTCACGTCTGCGGTCGTCCAAGACCGCCGACGTATCCGTCCCTGCAACAAAAACTAAAGCGGGCGATCGTGCCTTTCGGGTCGCTGGCCCACGCGCCTGGAACAGTCTTCCATCATCAATTCAAACAATAAAAAGCCAATCTGCTTTTAGAAAACAGTTAAAGCTGCACCTGCTTTGAGCCGTTTGCATTCACGCCGAACTTTGACAATTTTGTATTATGACATTTGTGTGTAAAGCATCCTTGAAGTAGCTTGCTACTGACGATGCTATATAAATTGTCTTCATTACATTACATTACAAGTTTCATTATCATGACTGCAGTCAAAATATGAGCAATTCTTTGAGTGCAATGATTTTGAAACGATGTCTTAAAGAAAGAAGATGTTCTTTCCTTCAAAATAGGTACATACATTCTTACATACTTACTTTCTCGGATTGCTGTCATCATGTGTGCAATTCAACCAACTGATCTTAGGACCTTGCTTATCTAGGTTTATATTTAAAGTTTGCGTTATAGTTGTGCTGTGGTCTCAGAACATTTTTGTGAGGTACATATATCGCACTATATTAAGTGATTTTGTAATTGTTTGCATACGTGCAATGTCGTGCATACTGATATTGCTTAAATTCTGAGTTCATAAAAGACTGATGTAACATTGATGTAACATTGATCTGTAACATTGATCTGTAACATTGATCTGTAACATTGATGTTGTGTTGTGAACATCAGTTGAGGCAGACGATCATTCCAATCAAATGATGACGCTGGCCAACCAGATCATCGCTGCAATGCCTGAACGCATCAAGATCTCTCCCAGTCACAGCAAGCATTTGCTCATGGATGAGATCAACTCACGCCGAGATCGCACGAGCTCCTACGGGTCGTTCAGCTCATGCAGCTCATCCACTCCTCCGGTCTGCATCACCGAGGATTCGGGAATATCAACGCCACTTGAAGGAATGTCTTTCTTAGAGTATCGGTGAGTCTACGATAATTGAAGAGAATTGATTTCAGTTATCAGATGAGTGGCATTGAGGTTGAATTGATAACTCAGATATGTGTCTACTTACTTACGTACTCAGCCAATGTGACTTGAGTTTTGCAACCTCTCTTTCTTCCTTCAAAAAGCAGCCCAAAACTCACTACTTCTCCTTGGCTTTCAATCACATGGATCTCTAAGTGCATAATAATTATTCCAAACCTGTTTAAATTTTGATTGAACTTTACACCTACCACTGGTAAAGTTCAGATGATTTTGATACTGTCTTATTACTTTCAAGTCACTTAAATTCTTAGTTTGAGGCTTTCATGCATTTTAGTACATTGTACATTATAGTACATTGAAGGTTCCAATTAGTTTTATCAAATCCAGTTATTAGAACTATGGGAATGTTTCACAGTTTATATTCCGTTGCCAGAAAAATATGGTTGCTTATGGTGTATGATATTACACATGTAGTAATTTGCTATTTATCAATAGTTGTAGTAATATCCATAATCATCATCAGAATTCAATGGGCCAAATGCCCGTATGTGTCCAATGCATTGTTTAATCACTTTTTCCAGAGTCCCCAGTTTTGTACTGCTTTTCTTAAGCTTTTTAGATCTTGTTTGCACCAGTCGCTGATGTCATCAATTCATTCTCCACCCATTTGCATCCATAGATGTTTTTATCTTTCCATTATTATCATTCATTCTGCATATAATATTATGTCCACATAAACAAAAAATTGGTCTTATTTCTGCTTGTATGTGCAAACAGACTAAATTTTTTTCTCATATAATAACAATTATTTCATTAATAGGGTTTCTGTTTTTCAGTGTTTTCTTATTGAACAATAAACCAATGAAGCAAAGACTGCATCAGTTGTTATCAACCTGGATCTGGATAGTTGGACTAGAGTTGATATATATAGTTCAGTTACTTTTGAAGCCACTTGTCTTAGTTTTAGTTGATGTAAGTCGCATTTTAAAGGATTCTCTTCTTTTTCAGTGAAATACTTTGTCCTATGGTGATAGTTTTCCATTTCTTTTCCAGCTACTCTGATATGGGGACTCCCACTTCGACTCTGAGTCCGACTTCGACTTGCATGCAGAGTCCGTACAGCTTCGGTTTAGACTCGCCGCCTCCGACGACCGCTGAGTTCACGGAGTATTTCAATGCTCCAGCCATGTACATGGAAAAGGATTTCTCGCAGTTGACTCTATCAGGTTGGACGTCAACGCTTGTGTATCTAATCTTAGCTTATTTTTGGAGTGTTTTGAAAAGTACTATTCAAGTATCTAGGTAAATAGACATGTGCACACACACACACATACATACATATACACACACACACACACATGCACACACACACACACAATACATCTATATATTTATCTTTATGTATTCAAATACATTCTTACCCACTTATGCACATTGCACATGCGTGCATTCTTACATAAATGTATAAATTTTTACATACAGATATGCATTAGGGTGAAGCTTGAGATATAAATAGTAGCGACTTTGAAAAGTTTTGTACTTTAGGCAAGGACAAAATACCACACCTTAGTTCATAAATGCTCGACATTGCTCGTAAACCATTTATTTTATATACTGCTTTCTGTGTGTTCTAAGAGAATAAAGCTTCTATTCATTTTGAAGTGTAAATCATAGTAGTGTTTTTGGTGAAGAAACAAAATGGCAGAGCGAACTGATGGTGAAAGTTCTTACGATCTAAAAAGCTTGAGAATATCAGTTCATTGCATAGAGAGAGAGGGACCTATGCAGGCAAAGCGCTGACTTTTGGACCAATGCAATTGCACATTCAAACTGTGAATGTGTGTACAATCGTGTATCGTGTATGCAGCCTGCTTAAAACAATTCCTCATGTTCATCCAATGTCATATGATCAGCTGCATCAAATGATTGTATGAATTTAAATCGTGATTAAATAATTTTTGTGTTTACGCAGACGAGGAACAGCGGCGATTGTACGAAGCGGCAAAGATCATCCAGAACTTCTATCGCAAGTACAAGGACAAGAAGGAACAACAGATTCGCCAGCAGCAGAAGGAAATTGAGGCAGCCATCTTGATTCAGAGCTACTACCGGCGATACAAACAAGTATGTGCTAGAGATGAAAAAACATTTAAGCTTAGCCTCATCTTGCTTGATACTTTATTGGCAGACGACAGTGCTGTTATTTATATACTCAAGTTATTGCAGTGCTTGATGATGGATTTAGTAAGGGCATACTAGAAGTTTTTCATCTGCTAATCGCTCACCATCTGTTTGACAATGATCAGTGATAAACTTTTGTTTAAATCGACTTTGCAGTTGATGATCAGTGGATGCTGTTATTCTTGATGTGCTCGGCAATCACTGTGATGAGCTGTTGGACCCTCAGTGGTTGGTCGTAGGCTTTGTCATTCACTGACCAATTCAGTTCATTCTGCCCAAATTCATTTATATGACTCAGGTCTAAACTTATAGTCTCATCTCTGTCATATTGCAGATTCACTGCAGTCTGCTTCAGGTTTTCTCGATCAATAGGATTTCAACTGAATGTCTCTAATAGATTCTGATTTCTTTATTGCGATTCAGCTATCAACAATTGAAGTCTTTGTTACTGTAATAATTAATCAGTTTGTGCTTATCTAACAGAGTGCAGCACTTTTTATTACTTGCTAGTTTCTTAAGTAGCTGTCTTGTATGCTACATGTTGATTCATCTTTGTCTGAATATATTGTCGTGACTAAATAAAAATTAAAATAATTGAGGATGTTGTATAACTTGCAGTTCATGTACTACAAGCGAATGACGCAAGCAGCCGTTCTCATTCAGAGTCAGTTCCGTAGCTACTACGCGCAGAAGTGCTTCAGGCGAAGCCGAGAGGCGGCAACCATCATTCAGAATCGTTACCGTGCCTACAAGGAGCACGAAAGGTACAAGAAAAGTCGAAATGCGGCCGTCATCATTCAGCAAAGATTCCGGTCAGTTGGTTGTTTCTGCTCGATGCGTGTTGATTCGTGTTACGCAGAACTCAGAAGCTGACTCAGATTGATTTGTGTATTGTTCCATTTGTGAGAGCTAAAGAAAGCTTTGCATCTACATGCAGCAGTGCAGCACACTTTTTCTGATTCTGAAAGGCGTCCTATGAGTATAATTTATCAGGATATTTATATAGTGACTTTTTGTATTGTATTGTATACATATTACATATGGATTTATACAGCTCTTCTTGCATAATGTTTTGTCTGGATATATTAGAAGCACTCTCGGTAAAAAAAATCTCCAGGGATAAGGAAATGCTTTTAGAGAATAAGAGACTGATCTATGAAGAAAAACAATTGATTAGTTTTAGCCGTTAGTGCGGTAGGAAGTTCATATGAAATAGAAGAAGCAGTCGCTGTTAATGCCCGACGTTCAACCAGAGCAGATGTTGTCATGGGAACAAAAGAGATCAAGAAGATCAGAAGAACTTCTCTGGGAAACATTTAGCGTTTGTGTTGTGTTCGTTATTGTAATTGGTCCTCTCCTAAGAACTGGAGATGCCTCTGGCTTGACTAGACTGTATGATGATTATTGCACTGAATATGTTCTATAGGATATGCTTTTGTCTAATATTACTAAGTAGTAGTATATTCGTTTTATTGAGAAAAAGACATTCTGACAATAACGCAGAAAATGTTAACATGAGTGATAAAGAATAATTGAAGTTCAAAGTACGTTTAGTTAGTCATGTGGCTTCAACTGTGAAATTTGAAGTTTTTTCTGTCGCCATTTCCCTATAGATTCATTTACCAACAATGGCAGAGCTTTCATGCTGTATTTTGCAATGCCAGATCACAAATTATGGCATTACTGTTGGTCACTGGCTTGGATCATTTGCTGTGAGTGACTTTGAGTGAGTGACTTTAAAACAGTACTGTTGTAATTTTTCAGCTATAAATTAATGTTCTTTACCATAAACAGCAGTTAAAGCCTTAGATCTGCAAATGCAACCAATTAAAATTTGTAAGTTCGATGCAGTGAGACAGGGTGAAGCAATTCTTCTCTTCTCGTCTAGTCAGGAAATGTGCGTCTTAACTCTGATGACTTGGACCATTGTTTATTTAGGAGTCATTACCAGAGAACGTTGGCTGGTAGGCAGTCAAGTCTTGCGAGTACAGTGCACAAGATGATGGCCGACAGCGACGTCAGGCAAGTTGCTTTCTTCAGCTGTTACACGATTTCTTATCAAGTTGTGTGCATGATTAACTTAACTGCTAGGTATCGTTTGAATGGAGTTGTGCTAATCTTTGATAGATGTAATGTTTTGCTGGTTTGGCTTACATTGTACATGCATCGTTTTTTTCTTATCTTTTGATGAATGAGATCTGATGTTTGGTTTGGAATAACTTGAAAACTAATTATGATGTCAGTCAATCCACTCACAGGACATGAGGACAATGACCTTTGTGAAATGCCGAGGACAAAAGCAGAGGGCGCTTCATTGAAGTTGAGAAGACTAAAGACGTAACAAACAAAAGCTAAGGACAAAATAAAAGACATGTCTTCAGACATAGGCTTAGAAGTTTTCGGACATGGCTTGCACAATTGCTGAGAACAAAGCTAAAGACAAAGACTAAGAACAAAGTCTACCATGGTAGCTATAAAGGCAGTAAATTCGACAGATGCTAAGTACAAGGACTGAGGCGCATAGTAAACCATTGGCAAAGAAAAGATTAATTAATTTAAAGGCTAACTAAAAACATGAAAACAGATTGGCAGAAAAGTAAGTAAGTAACAGATTTGTTGATCAATTTGACGTCTTGTTTTTCGTTTGGTTGCTTAAATGTCTCGTTATATGTTTGTTCAGTTTGAAATTTTGTACGTTCAAAAGTTAAACATCAATAAGGTATGACAGCACGATCTGACCTTTGGGCTCTGCTCATGAAGAGAGGGCTTGCTCTATGCTTATTGCTTTTGTCAATTAGGATTCTTTCGAGGGTATGTCTGCTTCTTGCATAGTTCGGAGTTTAATATCGAAATGTAATCAACAGCTTCTATTGTTCTCTTCTCTGCATTCTTGCTTTTCTATTATACTAACCTAACCACTGTATTTCAGAGAAATTTATTGTGATATAGGAAAATCAGAAAAAATTGTCTGATTTTCAACTTTTGTAAAAACAATTCCTTCATGATTCCAATGATTTATGATTATTTTACTGAAACTAAATTATTTCTGTAGTTTTACTGATTATCGAGCTATAGAATCATAGAACTATAGAAATGATAGTTTCTGGTTTTACTTCTGGTCTGAGTCTGTTTTCATGCTGTTTTTGGCTTATGGAGCTTATTGCATATATGCTTAAAATAGTGCTTTTTATGTTATTTAAAGATGACAAATTTTTGAAAATAATGGAGAAATAGCTCTATTACCATTATAATGTAACATTTGACAACAGCTGATAATATTAGTTTATAATAATAAACCATTAGGTTATTATTGTTATTATTGTTTTATTTGTAAACATGATACATCCCTCAGAGATTTCAACATGATTTGTTAGCACTATTTGTTTGTTTTTTAATGCCCCGAGGTATACAGTTTTGATCAGGGACTTCATTGTTTGTTATTTTATTATTAAGTGCTATTATTATTATTTTGTTATTGTCATGGACATTGGACAATCTAGCATGTGGAAGAAACGTAGATGGCATACCTGCTTTGGACAGCAACTGAGAGTCTTTGGAACGGGTAGTTTGTCGTGTGTCATCATGTGTTGTATTGGCCAATCTTCGTCCTAAGTTCAACACAAAATCCAGGTCTTCTAAGCTCCAAAAACCTCTGGACTCCAATGCCACTGCCACAGCGGCATTTGTTCAGGTGAATGTTGCGTACTTACATCTTTTTGGAGGCGGCTGCCTAGTTTGCAGCACCACCTGCTCCAGTTGATGTTGCTGCTAGATGCAACGCTGCAGATGTGTCTGACACCATCACGTCCCAAGTGAGGCATCTTCTGCATGACCACAGAATTAGTGCCACACAGCCATCTAGCCACGTGCCATCTTCTCTGGTAAGGCCAAGCGATTCTGAGATGGGATGTCGACTCTGAAATAAATTATTATTATTATCATTATATTTATAAGACAAATTTATTCTTCATAGCGACACCAAACTGATTTGCAGAATAAATAAATTGATCATGTCAACGTTATATATAAAATAATTATTGTATTCTTTACTGTTGCTGCCTCCCCACTCCTTCAATGCAAGACCATTGGGTCTACAAAGGAGCCGCAATGCCGCATGTATATATTATAATTATTATTATCATTATTATTATAATTATTATTGTCATTATTATTATTATTATCATTATATTATTATTATCATTATATTATGATAGCAGTTTACAGCTGTAGACAAGTCTGATGGGAATGGTGTGGTTATTATTATATTATTATCATAAGGCATTTTAGGTTTGCAGATCTTACAGACTTACAGCCATGGATGGATTTGATCAGTTACATGGATACACTTCAAGAAACATTGGTACATGAAATGAAGATATGAAGATATAGTCTACTTGAACATTGAATCTGTATGTTATTAAATTATGTCATGGTCATTGTAAATGCCAATAAACCTGATGTGTACCAACCGAGACCTTACTTTGTCCGTACATTGTCCAAGATCATTAAGAGATCTGTATGGATGGAGATGAAGATTTTAGATGTGGGATCGATAATCAGTTTACATTTTAGCCAACAAAGATATATTTAAATCATGAGCTTCTTCTTTGTCTATTCAGTGTTGAACGAAAACACAGAAATGGGCTTATCTGGTTGCATGCTCAAGATTGATTTGGGAGTTGTTGGTGTCATGTAGTTGGTGAGCTTCTCTCATGACCCTACAATCGTGCTATCAAGGGTTTTGTTGAGTTTCATAATTGTCTTGTTATGAACTAAATAGAAAATAACCAAATAATCTCTGATCTGTTAATCATGTTGTTGCCTACTTGTCTGCTTTGCATGCAGCCGGCTGTGGGACCTAATGCCGTCGGTGAGGGTAAGACATGGTGCAGCGAACAGCTTTGCTTTCAGTCAATCGATAGACTTAAATAGCTGCACACTCTCATTAATTATCTTATCTTTATTTCATCTTCGTTGTTTTAATGATGTGTCGTGGGTTGGCGGGTGCAGTGTTGGCTCAGCAATTGGACGGACGAAGGAGGTACTTTCTGTTCGGGTTTTCAATACGACTTTTCCTAATATGAGTTTTCACAGATGCGGAAAGATGAGTTGCACCGGTTGTTTCTTGTTCGTATTCACGTTTGAAATGAGTTCTATTGTAATATAATTATGCTCGTTTTTATTGTACTCAACTACTCGTTTATCTGTTGAGTTGATCTGCTCGTTTAAGAGTTGTAGATAATTGTTATGGGAAATTCTTTCGTTCTTGTTTTATTTTTTATTTTATTTTAAGCATTGTTTGTAAATTCGGTTTATGAAATCCGTATTTGTTCTTATTTCTTTTTTTTAGATATATGGTTAATAAGTTATTGTTCAACACTTTCGTTGTCTAACTATGGCAGCAGATGTCATGTCATGTTGCCATTTCGATAATCTCAGAAATGGCCACCCATTCAGTATTCAAAATTTATTGAATTTCACGAAATAATGAGAATAAATAAACATGGAAGAAAAAAGCCTTTCATTATCCTACCATCCTACCTCATTCTTATTTATGCCTTCTGTATTTCGTAACTACTTTAAGAAATTTACTGATTTCCATTTGCATTTTACTAGATCCCAAGCACATTTTTACGTCTCCCATGCCCATATGAACACCCAGCCATTTGGAATCAAATGTGTTGTTTCCACCATATTGGACTTACTTCTAGGTTGAACATTGTTGAAGAAACAGAGTTTCTAAACGTGTAGTGATTATGTGCCGTGCAGTTATGTAAATATTCTGAATACATGTGCATAGGATGATATAGTTAAGTTTGCCCTGTGTTCTCTTTTTTTATTCTTTTCCTGTTATGTTACTATGGTAACCTGTGTACTGTTGGACCGGACACATACCCTTATTATGTTTGTGTTGCTGTTTTAGGCTTATTGTGTTTCTCAGTCTTTCGTTGGTTCCACTGTTTCCTAACTCAACGATGAATATTTGTTTCATGACTATTTTTCATGCTATCTTATTGCTTTATACCCTGTTGTTACCCTTACTAAGAGGAACTTCTGTTACTTTTGGGTATCCCTTTTTATCCTGAGAAGCTATTGTACCTCTTTTTCTTACTTATAACATATTTTTAGGTCAAGGTCCTCGCTACCTCTGTGGTCATATTAGGTGGCCTATCTCTGCTGCCACTGGACATCCTCTCCACTGGTTAGGCCATCATGACCTTCTTGTACCAAGGTCTCGGGCTGCCACAGCCCACATCATGCCTTTGCCTCTGTTGACCCTTTGCTGTGAAGTGATTTTCCGTGCTATAATTCGTTCTCAGATCTTACTGTTTCTGCCATTGTCTGTTCTTTTTCTAGAGGTTCTTCACACTGGGAGTGCCTCTGATTAGGTTGTACTGCGAGAGGCACTTTATAAATCCATAAATAAAATAGATTGGATTAGAATTTCTTTGCATGCAATGTCAGTTTCATTGGCTCTAGATGAATGAATGATTGATTGATTGATTGATTGATTGATTGAGACAGTGCTGGGAACTATGTACACTATAACACGGTCAGGATTGCCTCACATAGTTATTATCAGAGATGTTGGCATTGGTTTTTCTTCTTCTGTGAATGACGGCTTCTCTGTAATCTGTCTTCGCATTTTCAGCTCGGATACCACAGACGCTCGGGAGCCGGGCATAGGCGATACAAACCCAAATCAAAATTCTTCTGAGCAGGAAGAGATCCGAGTGACAACAACAAACGACGAAGACGATGCGAAGACGAGCGATGAAACGGTTGCGACTGAAGTGAACAGCGAGACATCGTCACCGTCACCATCGTCGTCGGACTGTAGCAGTTGCGGGAATGAATTTGCGTCGGCAGAAGACGACGAAACACAGAGATTGTGAACCAATTTTTCAGATATGTTATATGGTTGTGCTGAACGACTGCTTTGTTTAATCTTTTGGCACTATTGTGTGCCAAATGGAATGTTTCTGTCAAATTAAATGGCTGTTTTCTTGATTCTTTAGCAAAAAGATGTACCGGCGAAAATGTCTTGAAATTTCAATGCAGAATTTCGAAGAGGATATGCATAGTTTTTGTTAATGATTGGTCAGCCGCTGTTGTTTTTGCTTCTCCTCCGGATTCTACTGATTCGTCTTTTGAATGATGTCTGTGCAATACTCCTTCTCCATGATGTGTTGTGCTAACCTTGCGATTGCCAAGATATGCTGAACTGCTGCTGCGTTTCGAAGTCAGAAGCCAGAGGCCGAACCTTTGACCTGACTTGTTGGAATAAAAGATGTAGAAATATTGCTACCCTTAACTTAGACCTGTTTTACTGTCGTTGACCTATGATCTTCGGCATTGTCATTTCACCTATTTCTTAGTATTGTCAGTGACCTGTATCTTACTATTGTCATTGACCTGTATCTTAGTATTGTCAGTGACCTCTATCATGGCAATTTCATTGTCAATGATTTCACTGACCTATGTTTTGACTTTTTCAAGGAAGTATACCTTGGCATTGTCATTGACCTCCATCTTGGCATTGTTGTGTGCCAGCTTTTGTTTGTATTGTTCATCATACGAGAGAACAGTTCAGATTGTTTCTCTTTGTTGGGCTTTATGAAGAACAGTAAACAGATGTAAAACACAATTAACCGTAGCTCTGTATAAGAGAAGTGAGGCATTAGGAATGGCTCTGAAACATGTATCTAAACTGAATAGAATTAGAGTTGAGCTTCTCTTCCTCAACTCAGGATTGCGTGTTGGAATCTCGACTTTTGTCATTTGAAGAAAAAGAAAATGGCAAACGTAATTTAGAGATATGCAGCTTCCTTGCACTGCATTATTTGATAAGCATCGATGTGCGTTTTTTAAAATCTAATTAATGGTTGTTGTGCTTTTGTCATTAACTGCTCAATTCTTGAATTGCTTACGGTAAGGAATTAGTTACTTGGTGCATGCAAAGTGTCTTTGACAAACATCACTAAGCTGAAATCTGTTACTGGGATTCTTTTTTTGGTCAATATGCTGTTAGCCTTTCTAGTAGACTTTGTTCAACTCAGGTCTCCTAGCAGTGCATTAGGATACCGATATTTTACAACTAACATTAAGACCAACATTGTATTGAAGAGTTCCGCACATCTAAGTTTTACAACTGAGGTGAAGCTGGTCCAGCAAGGAACGTTGGATGATTGAAAAGAAGCTGTGTGCGTTCTATCCATCGGTGGTTATATGAGGAGCATTGAGAACATCCCAGATATTCAGCAGAATGCACTTGTAAGCAGTGGTTAAAGTGGTTTGGGTGAGCAGTGGGAACGCTGAATGTGAGCAGTGGGAACGCTGATGAAGAATTGTATTGAAATGCATGTGTTTTGGCGTTCCATCATGATGAGCAGTGGGAACGCAAGCCAAGAATTTCGAGAGCAGTGGGAACGCCGTTCCCACGCGTTCCCACCAAATTTAAACCCTGCTTGTAAGATCTGTGAGGTAAAGATGATTCCGTAATTCTGACTTTGGATGTTTGGATTTGTTGTGTGTGGCAGTCATAGAAGACAGGATGGATCGTTTAGTAAGCCATTAGATTAGGGCTGTACCAGTGGTAACACCTGACTTGCACTGGGACTGAATCCAGTGACTGAGGTACAAAGAGAGGTAACCCAATGACAGGACAACAACTGAAACAGTTTGTCATCTTTCACCTTTTAACTCCTGGTTCTGTGTGGATTCATTGTGAAAGGAAAATGGCGACATGTTTATGAAAGGTCATCCAGTTGCTGTGGAATAGCTCTTGAGTTTATTCGTTGTCTTTTTAGCTGGTGCTCGTCCAAGCAAGAATCACAGTTGGCCTGTTATTCCATGGCTGACAGGATTTGTTAACGTATGTATGTATGTCTGTATGTACATATGTATGTATGAATGCACTTGATTATACCTTGTTTTAAGTATCTCACAAAGGTGCTGCACACTGATATGAAACTTATAGTGACATCAGATGAGAGAGATTGCCGTGTGTGTGTGATGTATACACTGAAAACAGCCATGTTATAATCTGCGTCTTCATTGTAAATGGATCACATGTTGGGAAGTACATTATATGTGAACATCTGTATTGCATTGCATTGTATATGACCATTTATAAAAACTCTTCTCTCAGCAAAAGCCTTTCAGAAGCGCTCCCAGTGCAATCGATCCCGAAAGAAAAGCAGGATTTGTGTCGAGAGAGGGATGAGAGAAAAGAAAAGTGCTTGTGGCGATGTTTGACTTGTCAGAATACCCAACAGCCACCAGTGGATTTTATAGTCTTGCTGTAGATATTTGGTGCTGTTGTTACTTGTAGCCGTTTATCTGCTTTTCATTCACCAAGTGGTTTGCGGACGTCAGAAGAAGCATTGTCATTTGCCATTGTCCATTGCCTGCTCCCACATCTGTTGGTCTTACTTAATCTTATATGATAATCTTGTATGATGCTAGATGTCCAATTTTGAAGAACTTCAGAGTTGTTTCATTGTAACAATCTTGTTCTATTTTTATTTGGCTGAGAGCTTTTTCAACAGCACCTTAATCAGCCGAATGAGTGATGGAAGCAGATTTATGGAGAGTTTTTGAGCTACATGTGCAAGTTGCAGGGGTCAAACATAAGTGTAAGGCAGAACGTTCACTGCGCTGACCAATGGTATGTGAAAGACATTTTCATCAAGCTTCTCACAAAGTGACCTCTTAGTACTTTTCACGTTACAAGCTGAACGCTCTAGTGCTGCCATGGCTGACCCACATATGTTGTGTCGATTCACAATCGAGTCCTCAATTGACATCCAAGTGTTTCGTGTGACCTTGCACTGTGAAGAAGTCAGTTGGGAGAAAGCTGGTTTACATCCCATGTGTCACATTCTCACACACACAATGAGTTGGATTGCTAGGGAGTAGATTTCAGGAAACATCTTGTGCTCTCAATAGCTTGTATTTGTAATAATCTAAGAAAGAAGTCGCAACTTGATAACTCGCTGGCATTTATTATTTCCGTCACTTTATCTGACCTGTTTTTTGACTCTACCTTCATTGGAGGATTTTTGGTTGTGGTGTCGTCAATAAGCACTTCAGTTCCAACTTCTGGTGATGTTAGCTTAGACTGTGCTGTGATGGATATTAAAGTGCAAAGGACTAACCCGTTTTCAACCAAGGATATCGAATTTCTCGTACCATTCACTACACTTTTGTTGGTGAAGGGCTAAGAGACTGCATTGATGACTCTGCGTTGCATAGTTTTTGCTTCCTGATTACCCTGATAAACATATAAATTATTTGAAGTGCAAGGTTCGAACACATTGGCCTTTCAGTGTTATTGTAAGGATAAACAGTTGAGCAGTTTCTAATCTGGACAAAGTAAATGAATTGCCTTTTATATTAAGATGGACATTTGTGATGTCACAAGACACTATTATTGCTCTAAAGGTTCACAGCAAAAGCTGAACATCTGTGTCCTGCACATAAACAATTAGCAAGACACTTAGATGAGAATCATGACTGCTGATAACTGGAAACTTTGTTTATTATATAGAGAAAGGTTATCAACCTAAAATGTCAGATACATTACATAGATACATTACAGTGAAGAAAAGTCAGAGATTTGCACAAACTTGGTCATTCCATCTGTTTGGCTAAGGTAAACTGCACCCTGCAACTAAGTCGGTGCAACTAAGTTTGTTCTGCAGTTAGAACAAACTATGTTTCCAGAACAAGGCCAGAGTCTTGTAGGACTGACTTGAAAGTCCAGCAGATGCAAGTATCAAATTCTGTTTAACGTGTGTAAAGAAATTTGCCATAGGTTGTGACAATGGGTCCACTAGATAGTTTTTGATTTGTAATCTACAGACATATCACACCACTCCATAGACCTCAAAATCCAGAGTTTCAATGGGGACAAGCTATGCTACAACACTGTCTTTGGTCATGCACTTTAGAGTTGACATCTTGTAGAAGCACTGTGTGTGTGCGTACTTGTGTGTGTGTGTGTGTGTGCACTAGCTGAACATTCACTTGTTTTGACAGCCATTGTAATTAATGTCACTTTGCATTTAGCTGTTACCGAATATGATTTCATAATAATCAATTAATTAATGTTATCAAGTCAATGAAATCGATGTTAGGTATTTTTATGCGGGGCTTCTTTATAATGCCCCCTCGTCTTTTAATTGCCATTTTGTGTGCATGCTGACCAAGAAATCCTTCATCCTCAGGACTGTGCAGTGATGTCCTAGTGTGGACTGAAGAAGGAGATTAATATTTGACCTCAAAACTAGTTTCTATCTGATTAGTTGATTACCTAATCACCTCAAGAGGATGTAGTTATTGAAAGCAGCAGCAGCACAACCTGTTTTGCAATCTCAAAACAAAAGATGCTATTTTCTGGTCAGAAGCACTTAAGCACTCATAGCCTGTGATTAATTACAAAGTGGATGTAGGCCTATTAGTTAATAGTTTGCTATAATTGGATGTACGTTTATTTTATTTTTTATTGGATGTGTGTTAAAACTTCTCATATCAGGTTATATTTTGGTAGACTGCTCTCAATGCACAGTATAAAAATTAATTGTTTTTATTTTATCCTTTATTTATTTATTTATTTTCCATGCGAGTTAGACTTATCAGCCAGTGAGAACAAATTAGATTGTTATAATCGTTATGATTTATTTATGATTTATTTATTTCTTATCTATGTATTACACAGGGTTGAACAATTTCAACCATTACTATAATGGTAGTTCCTAACATTAAAGTCCGTAGTTGAAAAACCTTCACTATTTCATGAGTTTAACTGCTTTTGGGTCGGGAGTGCCTTCGACATTGTGCAGCAACTTTATTCAAAGCTGTCAATATTACTAGTAGCAAGGAATACTAAGACAGGATGCGTAGGAGAGCGATAAACGCCAGGCAGCCAGTTTTGTTTTTGCATCTGCAAACTTTCTGCTGGAAACTTCCTGTTAATCATGTCTGTAATCATTTGTATGGGCTAGCATGCTGTTAGCTAGCTGTGAGGTGTTGCAACAGCACAGTTGTAAACTATTGTTTAGCCTGTAAAAGACAAAAGAGAGAAGATGTTGTGTACTTTCACTGAACAATCTAGGAACCTTCGAGTTTTTTAGGTATCACTGGTAAGGAATGTGATATTTGTGACTTTCCGTTTTGTGACATTACGATACTCGTAGAGGTGTTTGGTTTCAAGTAGGCAAACTTTCTAAGCTACTGCTGTTACAGAAAATCTATTTCAAAACCATCGTAAGTGTTTTGTCAGCGTTGCTGGTTATTGGTGTTTAAAAACGATGTTAATACATGTGAGAGTTATAAATTGCAGTCATAAATAATGTCTGTAATACAATGATGTTTATGATGTGTTTATAAGACGAGATGTTGATCAATTCTGTTGATAAGTTGTGATCTTTATAAGCGATGTTGATGCTGCTATGCTTTGAATTTGATTTGTGCTAATCTAAACTGGATTTTGCCACATTTGCTTTGTGATGATTCAGAGATTGACTTACAAGCCTGAAAACGGGGATTTTTGAGGAAATTTTGTTTTCTTCTTTCTTTGATTAGCATTTTGGATGTCCTTAAAAGCTGAACAATGAAAGTACAAATATATTTATGTTGTTGTAATACATGAACTGAGATTCTTTGCACACACACATTAATCTACCATACTGAGAAGTCACTTTTAGTCCTTGGATCCTACTGTAGTTTGTAATAGATTCGTCTAATTGAATTTCCGTGTTTTCTTGTTTAAGACTCTCTATCTTGCGGCGTGTTTAACTCTGGCTCGTGTAACTCCTGTATCTAGAATGAATTGTACTTGCTGTACTTACTATGGTGTGCATATGTGTCTAGTGTCTTCATTATGTATTTGCGCACATAGATGTGAGTTAATCTTCGGTTTAAAACTTCTTCACAATGTTTAGAAATAGCAGTTCAATCTCTTGAGAGATTCTACTAAAAAAATTTATTGCAGTGCATATTTGCCCAAATGTCACAGCACAGAAACTATGGATGGTGATAGGTTCTAACAATAGCATTATATCTATCCCACCCACCAAGTCAGATATATGACAACTGTAAAGATATGGCAACTGTGAAGATGTCAATCCCAAGAAAACTTCAATTCAAAAACTGAATTCTTAGCTCGATCAAAGACTGAATTCTTATCTCGAAATTGCCCATAAAGAGCACCAGAAGAAACACTTTCAGTACAGCTCTTCTAATTTAATACCACTTCAGTTTTTTCATCATCAGCTTCTTTATGCCAAACATTGCTTTGGGTTTCATGTTAGCGTCAAAACAGTACGCCTGATTTAAGGTGGGTGCTATACCCAGACCCAGTTTTAAATATGGTGGCCCGGGGGGTGTTGGAGGGTGCCAATGGAAAGTAATTAACAGCATCCGAGCCCACGCTCGGATGCTGTTAATTACTTTCCCTGTCCATTGACCGTGGGGATGATTTATTTTATCGTTCTATGTGCATCTGATAAATTTCAGTGATTTATTTGTTAAACCCTTTCATGTAACTGGCCAGAGGTTTCAGAGTCTTAAGTCACACACCATCACTTTCGTAACTCTGTAGTTGTTTTGTCTCAATTGACAGCAAGTCTTGCATAATTTTCTCTGTCACTGTTTTATCATCAGTTGTTGTTGAGTGACTTTCATTGTTACGATCTTTTCAGGACGAATGGTTTCTTTCAAGTTGGAATAATTCAACAGTTTCCTGTCGTTTGTAAATTGAATAATCTTTGCCCATTGCTCAGTTTTAGCTACGACTAGTTTTCTTTCTCAATTGTTTGTGATTCACTGACGAAGAATTCGCTGTGTTTCTAGTTCAGTAGAAATTGTAACATATTTCAATATTTTAGACAATCTAGATTGTTTTTGCCATAAATATATATGTAAATATATATATAGAGATATATGTGTTTGTGCATAAATGCCTGATTATAATTCTTATCAAAGTGCACTAAAAGCTGCAAGAAAAGATTAAGTGCTACTTGTATAATGTAGCTGGCAACAAATTGAAAGTGTTCAAAGAAGTTGGCACCAAAACGTACTGCATCTTTGAGATGATCAGAGCACAGAAGCGATTGTGGGCAAAGTTTGTGATAAGGGGTTAATCGCTGACCACTGGTGCTATTCTTGGCTGCCTCACAACACCAAAAGCTTTTTTTAAATAAACTACTCTGCCTCAGTTTGACTGGAAGAAGCAACAGGAGTTTTGGATTTGTCACACACTGCAAGGCCATGGTTGTAGCAGGCAAACCTTTCCTTCCTTTGAAATACCAGATTGATTGGGTGGTTGGTTTGATGGCTTTTTAATATGAATTGCACAACGACCATACAAGGCAAGAAGTTGCAATATCTTTGGCTGGATATCTTTAATCCTGTCTGTAACATTGAGATGGCATGGACATTGTATATATTGAAATTGAACAATGTTGCTGCACATTGGGTGTTTGCTCCTGGGCTTGCTTGGCTATTAGGCAGCACCATGCTTTTTTGGCTGCAGGCCCTTCCCATCTGGAATTACCTCCTGTTCAAGTCTTTGGCTCTTTAGTCATGGCTGGACTGGGAGCACTCTGGAGTAGTTTCTTGAAGGGACACCACTGTGCCAACCAATCCACCACAAGATGCTTTTGACATAAGACGATTTGTGTCGTCAACCTATATGCCATAAAATCAAAATACTTGGTCTTCCACGCTAGGGGGGAATGGGGGTGAAGTGATGGGTGCCCAACTTCTGATACTGTAATGATTGCAATCATCTGCTCATACTATGACTTTTAATCGTACTGCAGTGTGTCAGTTTGAACTAATAATAAACATTAAAAAAATTTAGTTGCACCACACAAAGGAAAGGCGTTCTCTTAGAGAGTCGTCAAAAGTTATTCAGTTTAACACATGTGACAGCTGCAAGATCAGCCACAGCATAATTTTATGCACAAAAGGAGAGTTAGACGTTGTAGCACTATGTCTCCCATCGACTCCATCGAGTCGAACAGTAATGCACACAATGTATTCTATGTAATGACGGGACACTCGTAAAATTGTGACGCATCAAGAAATGTTCACTACCCTATAAACAGAGATTCTCCACCTTTTTCTACGCGCAACACATCTATACTCACAAACATATTTTGGCGACACACCATGCAATCGTCATTATGTCAATATATTTAAAATTAAAATAGGCCTACATGAAAGTTAGAATAGCCAATCTATTTTAAATTGTTAAAATTTCTAATGAATGAAAATGTTGACATGAATGCTTTTAAAATTTCTAATGATTCTGACATTCTAAATTCCACCAATCTAAATCTACAATTCTACGTCGTTTTATGATTATACGTTTATTGTTTGGCTTAGCAGTTAATCGGGTTTTTGGTCCTGGATTTCTTTTGATACTAAGGCGCTCGAGGTTCGACAGGTTTTGTGAGTGCAATAGGTGCACCCAGTTATGTAACAACTTAACCAGAGGTCCCTACACACTTTAAACTTTGAAACAAGTTAGCCGTTGTAGAGGAATTATTTTTCTACCCATCCCATAAACATTGGCAGCACTGCAGAGCATTATTTTCCATGAAAATAATGCTCATGAACCAAACTAAAAAAAATTACAATGAATACTGACGCCCAACAGTGCAGTATTAGTCCAGAGTATTTGGCCTTTAGTACGCGTAGTGATGATGACGATGAATGCTAGTTTCGTCACCACCAATGTACAAAATGAGAGACACGCCAGACTGGTTGTTCTTTCATTACTATGCAAAACCACTTTAGAAAAATCATCACATGTAAGACAACAGACAGAAAACAGACTTTGATCGGTCACATCATCATCGTCACTCAACGATGTCCCTACAGCGTTCGCTCAACCAGTCACTCGCATCTCAAAGCATTTTTTGATTTTGGTGACGTCCGGAAATATATATAGTCTTCTAAGTTTAGGCAACATGTGAAATCCCACAAAAAACTACGTTACACAGGAAATGAAAAACCAGACAAATTAACCAACGCAGGGCAACTAACGACAAAAGGTCGTCGCGAGGTCACAAGGTCAGCCGTTGCCAAATGAACAGGGTCAAGAACATCGTCTGCTCATTCGAAGAAGCAATAACTTAAGCAAAACTGAACGTCACGCTTGGACGAGCCCTCGGCGACGGTGGCACGGGCGCCACAGCGGCAGACAACGTTGACGATGACTCGAGCGACGGCGGCGATGGCGTCGTCCAGCTACTGACCATTCACCAGACTCGTCGACGATTTGCTAAAACTGTTTTCTACGGGTGGAGGAGGAGGAGAGGTCGGACGAGTTTTGCTGGCGGTTCCGTTGTTGCTGGCAGCGCTGGCTGCCTGTCGAATCCCAATCTCTGTTTCTGAGCCGCGCTTCTGCGCACCACCACCGCCACTGCTGCCACCAGAGGGAGCAGCGCTGGTGGCGTTTAGGTCGCCTCGTCCATCATCTTTTCCAGTCGATAAGCCGTTGTTGTTGCTGGCGACCGACTTCGGTCCTTCTGTTCGTGGCTCGGCGTGTGTTCGTCCGGGAACGCCCCCCGAACTTTTGGGGTTGTTGCGAAAGCGGTTGGCTCCTCCACCACCACCACTTGGGTTGTGCGTATCGGCCGAAGATCGACGTGTGGCCCCAGAAGAAGAGCCGTGCGTCGCACCTCGGCCAACGTACGACTGGTCCGGAAGAGCGGACGAGTGACTGTTGGCGCCATCTGCAACAATTGAACACAACAATTAATTGCTTATTATTCTGGATTTATTCTAAGCCACACTCTAATAGTCACCACACGTCATCAATCAATGATCCCGGTCTACTCCTCCTCCATCATGTCGATAACCTTTTCCAGGCTATTTAACCCTTTAATGCCGAGATGGTAGTAAATGGTATGGGATTTCCCATACCATTTACTACCATCTGGCATTAAAGGGTTAAACCCCTGTAAACTGTACATGTTATAAGGCAAGTTCTCCAGCCAATTGGCTACCATCTTCAAATCATTCTGTATTTGGTCACAACTTTCATTTAAATTAGCAGACAGAACTTGATGAACTGGAAGGTCCTACAGTTGATTGCTATCCTCACTTTGATCCAAACCACAGATCGTAATAAAAGAAGCGACTGCGACTAAAACTAAAGCAATTTCAAGCAACTCTCATCCATGGCATCAGTTCAAACAAATTAGCACGTCTCTAACATTAAAACTGAAGGCCTTCGGAGTAAAACGGACGGAGAAATCGGGTCATTTACCTTGCAGCAGGTGGCGTGGGCCGTTCAGCCCATCGTGTGCACCGTCGTCATTGTGCTGGCGATGACTTCTTCCCTCTTCACCAAGGTCGCTGTACGATGCTATGAAAAGCAATCAATCAATCAATCAATTAATCAATCAATCGGTTACATAAGCACATCCCGTCACATATTTATAACAGCATGGACACAATTTATAGATCTTTTAGAGCAGAACCACATATAGTATTTAGTACAAGATAAACCACTGTTATAAAGTCATTTATGAAAGTATCTATACATCCCATCAACACATGTATAAGAACGAATTATTTTCATAGTAATGATTTTATGACAACTAACGAAATATGAATTACTTTAAATTTTTTTGCCCCTTGGTCGCTGCTACTGGTCTTACCGTATCGCCCGTTACCCATGCGATTGTTGCCACCTCGTCCTCTTCCCCGTCCACGGCCCCGACCGCGTTCATCTCCGTATTGCTCAGAACTGCCTCTGAAACCAATCGATTCAATCAAACTGATTTAATTAGCCAAATAAAAATAACAACAAACACAAGCACTTACATGCGTCTGACTATCTGCGCCACGAATCACCGTATCTGCCTATGTCATAAAATACGAAAATTCAGTCATCTCTGCATCACTGCATGCACAGGAAAAACTTACAGAGTCCGGAAACTATATGAAACAGATGAAACCGAATGCATTCGGATGACACTTGACAGAAAGCGTCATTCTAGGCACAGCACATCACGATTATTTATCAAATGTTTACAGTGCAAAAACTTGCATGAGAGTTCTGCTCCACCCTAGCCAACTCATAACTTACAGATTTATAACGAGTAAACTGACTATGCTATTGGTGGGAAGGAAAAAGAACAAGAGAAAGGACCAGTGTCCACATACACACCGTCATCATCGTGAGGGTGGGTGGCCTGAAGGCAAGTCCATTGGTTTTAAAGATAGCCGTGGATGAGATTAGTGAGGTGTAGTGATGTAGCTTTTCCGGAAAAGTATTTTGACGGAAAGTTTCCGGAAACTTTCCGGAAACTTTCCGAAGAACCGGAAAATACATTAAACTCAGAAAATATAAGAATTTCACTCTCAGAAATTTTTCTTGTAGTTTAAACTCCTTTTATTTACAGTACTTCTGTCGATACAAACAATGTTGAACTTAAAAATAATTAATATGAGCAATAAACACTATTCATTAGCATTTCAGACTAGAGTAACCTATAGAAAACTAGTTGCTTGCATGTCTGCAGTCATCTCTGTTTCAAGAAATGTGTAAAAAACTGATATAAACATGAAGTAATCCAGCATCAATTTCTGTTTCTGTCTTATATTTTCATAACTCACAAATATGAAGGTGACTGAATGATAAAAAATATTTTCTCTAAATTTACAGCAAAGTTTAATTGCATTTAATTCCTAAATGTACCGGTATTTTTGGACTGTGTGAACAATTATCACTAACACTAGCAGTGCCATCTATTGAATAAATTATTACTTATAACCACCTAAGACTGCTTATAGTGATGGATGTATTTAGTAGCATTATATTGAAAGAAAATTTCGGACTCCTTAGAATTGAGTATGTATTTAATAATATTTCATTGGCGGAAAATACGTCTGAAAGTTTCGGGAAAAATATGAAACTTTCTGGACAATTTTTCCACCTCACAACACTAACTTCTGATAGTGATTGATGTATTTAGTAACATTATATTGAAAGAAAATTTCGGACTCATTAGAATTGAGTATGTATTTAATAATATTTTATTGGTCGAAAAATATGTCGGAAAGTTTCCGGAAAGATTCGTCGGAAAGTTTCCGAAACTTTCCGGAAAGATATGAAACTTTCCGAGGAAAGTTTCCGCCTCACAACACTAGTGAGGTGCTTTCCCGTTGCCTTCCTTATAGACAATTATAGGTGAGCAACTTGTCCACAGTCGCAACGTGATGGATTGAGGTAGATTCGAACCTGCAACCTAAGGTCACAAGGCACTGAACATACCGCTACACTCACATGTCCCACCCTCATATACTGAGGCTAAGAAGATGAAGTGACTACCTACAGCTGCTTTGGTACAACTGATTATCTGATCTTCCAATTATTGTAAAGATTACCAATAGAAGTTAACTCAGTCCAAGAATATAGAGCAGTCAACAGGCTACTAATTCAAACTGAAGTCAGTCATTTGGCATTCGAATGTGCAGTGGAAATTCTTATCATTCTGCTTACCGGTTGTATCTCGGTGGCACTGAGAACGGTTCACGTGACCCTCCGGCGAGACTGCGCATCTCAGCATCCAGCTGCCTCTTCTGCTGCATCAGCTGCTCCACCTCCTTCAACAACCATCAACAACAGACACATGACAATAAATATTCAACCGACTACCTGAACATTCATCACCTGATAATTTGAACTGTAATATACAATGGAATATGCAGCACATTTAACCTCTACATTTCTCCTGTTCAGCAGGCCACATTACTGTTACTAAACCAACAACACAACAGTGCACACACTTTGAGCATAAATCTGACAATGCTCCATAATACACTGACCAAGCCTGCTAACTTCACTTCTAAATGCAGGAAATTCAAAGCCATTGTTTCTCACTTGTACTTTACTTCTCAAAGGCATCACCAAAACTATTTGCAGAAAATATAAATATAAATTGAGAATTTAACAGACAAAACCGTAATATTACTGGCCCCAACACACATTCACATATTGCATTCATTGGCCCATGCAATGGAAATAAACGGACAAAATTTAACAGAAAGAATTTAACAGACAAACCATAACACTGACCCTAAACACCCACATATTAATCACGTATTGCATTCAATAGTTGCCCACTGAGACAAGAATTCAGTTTAACATCTAATTTGCCTAGCAGCTGACCCAACATAAAGCTCACTCCTCGCATTAATAAACATCACACTAGAGAAGTGACAGTGCTGGGCTCTCCGGCCTTGTTGTTAAATGTTGACTAGTGCAAGGCCTTGCAATTCAATGCCCAGCTGTGCGTGTTCTTGTTAGTTACTTAAAGTCACTCAGGTCGAAATGTAAGGCTTGTCTATTTCAGTCTGATCACTGACTGCAACCCAACTTCTCGTTTCTCACTCATTGGATTTCAACGAACTTCTACAATGAATTACACTTTGTCTAAATACTCACTTGAAGCAAAGTAAAACTTCTGACAGATAATTCTTAAAGAATATTCGTGCATTCAACAAGTTTCTGACCTTGAGGTGATTGATGTGGTAGTCAAGAAGAAGCCTGGCATTCGAGATACTTTCAACAGTCCCAACGAAGATGAACGGCACCTGACCCTGGCAACAAACACAAATCAAATGAATCCAGATTTCGACATTTATCCACTTTTGCTCAAAAATCTATCTTCAAAGTGAACAACACAACACAATGTCAAGAAACGCATTAACATCACAACCACGCAATTTAATTCAACAACAGATATATGTCAATCTCATATGATCGTATAATCTCGGGTAAAAAACACACTTTTACTAAAAAGATATGCTTAAAGTCTTGATGTGCATTAGATATACAAAACATAAATATATGATAAAAGTTCTTATGATATAGACATAAACATAAACACCAAACCATCAACAGTAAAGCAGATGAGAATGCATCAACAGTAAAGCAGATGAGAATGCATCAAACTGCTTTCATTTAAAATTATAAAGACCTAGCAACTAAATGTAGACGCCTAAAATCTCCGTAGATCAGCGCTGTGCTTTAATTCTTCAGTATCTTTCTCCTTTCTTGTGTTTTACACTATTCACATGACGTTCCTTCCTACCTCCTGTCTCGGAACTTCCTTTTCGTTGTCACCTTCGATCTTCACTCGAACAACGCCTGACTTGTCGACAATGTCTTGTATGTTGTGTCCATTTCGACCAATCACTTTGGCTGGAAGAGCAGAAACAAAGTCATCAAACTCACAATTGATGTAATGACCACATATATGTGACACAGGAGTTCAAAACTTGTAACACATCGATCGGTTCCTGACCTTTTTCAATCAGTCATATGCTACAATGGCCACTGTACTTTAAACATTTTTTGCAGAATGAAAATATCTATTTTTTAACTAAATTTATACTTGTTGAGTATTTCATTATCTTAGAATAAGAAAATCGACTAAAAAAGTTTAAGAATATTTGCATCATCAAAGTCCTCAGAAACCACCACCTGGTGCCGTCAGCTCTTGGAACTCTGGCGACAGTTTTGATGTATCCTCTCCAGTGTATACATCATAACTGTTTTCTTGGCAGAAGATAGGGGGTGGTTTGCCATTGCCTTCCCCCCGTTTGCCATCCGTGCCCGTTCGTTCACCCCTCCATACGGAGGGGTTACTAACAGGTCGCCCCACGAGAAGGTGGGCATGGTGGACTTTGGTTCGCCAACCCAGGTCGGTTCCGAGTCTATGCCCAAATTAGAGTCATTGGTCGGGTCTCCTCCCTGCTTTACTCATGTGAATGAGTGGCTGACGAACCTTTGTGACCTCAGAAACCACTAATAGATTATTCTGCATTTTTGATGGGCAATAAAGGAATATATTCTGAATCAAATAATTAAAACGGCATCAAAATCAGCGAAATACTTCGTAATCAATGGCAAATTCATAGCCATCTGCTGAATTGAAGAATATTCTACGGTTCTCTCACGTAATTTTACCTCTAGCGAAATATCTAGGAAGCAACAAGCAATGGGTTTCGAGCCCCGGCATCACATACGTCATCAGAAATTTTTTTGTTAGACGAGGCGCACGAGCAATTGCATGTGAAGAACTTGCTCAAGGTCCCTACATGGCGGCTTGAGGTGGATTCGAACCTGGAACTTTCAGGTTCCAAGGCACAGAACCCACCACTACACCACCGTACCCCACAAATATAGCCTCATCATGTCAGTCTGCTGCTCGTTATCATAAAAAGTGGGAGGCAAGATGACAAGATACTAAAACAGTAATTACATATAAGTTCTCGTGGGAGTTGAATGGTCTCTTCCGTGAATTCCAGAAGAATTCTGGCAGCTCGTACAGCTTCCTGTGTCTGCAAATACCAACAGAAACCACGTTGTCAGGCAGGTACAGCAGCAGTGCATAATGATACAGTTATGTGCACCCATCACAGCAGTACTGCAAAATAAAATAAATCAATGCTCAAAAATCTCAGTTCGAACAAGCAAAACCTTCCAACTGGCTCTTTTCCAAGTATTATATCTGCTTTGGTGCAAATCCAAACAACATCAGAAAAATAGCCGAATTAAATTAGGCGAGTCTGCATGAAATGAATTTACTGCAAGTCTAATCATAAACTAACCAATAATAGCAATTATTATGCCAACAATATAAATGAAAATCATGAAATTTTATCATAAACACTAACAGGCATATTTACAGCTTCTTCCGTAAACCCTTTTCCGACAGAGGGTATAGAATTTCCCATGTACAATTTACTACGCTATGGTCGGTAAAGGGTTAAAGCAACAATAATTCTAATTAAAATCTAGATACAACAAGAGGCATTCGGCCATGTATGAGCAGCAGCAGCATAATGGTTATCAGTTATTCTGCTGACCTCTCCATGGATGCTGAAGACGCCCGACTCTTCGTTGAGGTCAATGGCTTGGATTCCTTGCAGCTGTTTCGCCTGCTGGATGTTGCTGCCATGTGAACCGATTGCCAAACCCATCAGGTCGTGCGCCACCTTGAACTCATCATGAAACAGCGACTTCGGAAGCTGCCGCGTACTCTGTCAACACAATATTCCAATCATTTTCATTCTAATTAAACTCTGTCAACACAATATTCCAATCATTTTCATTCTAATTAAACTCTGTCAACACAATATTCCAATCATTTTCATTCTAATTAAACTCTGTCAACACAATATTCCAATCATTTTCATTCTAATTAAACAATAAACAGCAGCTGTAGCTTGGCAACTAATGTCAACATTCTTTACATCTGGAATGGCCTTCCTTTACAGCTATGTCAACACCATGGCACTCTACCAGAATCCGTCCTCACTAAACTTAAAACTGTTCTTTTGGGGCGTGCTGCTGTCAGGAGCACCTCTGATTAGTTTCCTCGAAGGGGCGCTATATTATATAGGTCTCCAAGTGAATGTTCAATGAACCTGTGGATAACTACCAAAAGCATCAATATGTCCCTGTTAATCAAACAAAATTCACCCTTCACTGGGTCAGTTTCTTTTACAAGCAGAAAGCAGCGCACGGCTTAGACTGACTTATTATTGGCTTACCAAGTAAATGGCAATATCCAACTTTGTTTATTCCCTTGATTAATCCAACTCAAATGCAAATGCCAATGCACACTTGATCAACCTACCTGTCGTCTGCATAACTCTTACGAATCCCCCTATGTCATCCGGAACATTGACGTCCCTTTAAAGCTTTGTTTATTACATCCGACCAATCAGACTCTCTTTCATAAATCTATCAACCAATCAGACTCTCTTTCATAAATCTATCAAGTCTTTTTTTATTTTGCCAGTGCTCCTGAGTCGATTTCTTGAAGGATCACTATATAAGTCCATAGACTGAATGAATAAGTGTCATAATAGAATAATACGCGTATTTTTAGAATATCTGACTGCCTTCTTCAACTCAATGAATCATGTATGTTCATTAGCATGTCTATTATTTGTCTATATAACAAAATGCAGATAGCAATTGGTCAATGTAAGAATCAATTCCTTATCTTATCAGTGTTTTGCGATGATTAATTTACCTCCAGTTTTTTCGCCGACTCCTCCCGCAGTTGTATGAGCGTCATCTTCTGCCGCAGACCTTTGATGTGCATATCGCTTAGAAGTGTCGCCTTTTTAATAACGGATTCACTTGACGACTGAAACAGCGAATCCAGATGCAAGTTCTACATTTCATATCTATTGGCAGATGTGTATGATTAGCAGCTAAGCAACACTGACATTGCATCCAATGTCTGTCTTCAAGTGTGTATGCACAATTGCATACACGTATGCATGCAAAGTAGTGTAATTAGTAATAATGCCTCTGACAGCCATCGCCATTCAATAGTGCTCCCAGTGCAAGAACACCAACAAAGAAATCTGTTCTGAGTATAAATAGATGCAGAAAAGATCGAGAAAGAAGACTCCATGCATAGTGGAGAGATGGGCATTCCATAACAAAGGTCGTCCAATAATAGTAAAGGATCATGCTTGAGCAAGAGTGGCCCTAGTTCGTGGGACTAAGCATCCAGACCGGTTCAGAGAATGGAGAGGTCAAAGAGAAGAAGCAGAAAAAGGAGCGCGATTCCATGAGATATTTCAGCGTAAGCCCCATTTAGCCCCAGTGTGGACTGGAGGACCAAAGCAAGGACTTTACAAATGCAGGCAAATATAGGAAGCAAGTGCAATTGGTTGACGATGAACAATAATATATACAAAAGTGTTTATGAAGGAGGCAAGCAATCAGTCAAGCATTGAGAGCTGAGAGAGCTGGGGATGGACCGACTCTGTGAAAGCTAATAAGAAGTAATCAATTCTAGAACATGATGCCAAGCAAAGCTGCCATTTAAACAATAGAGTCAAGTGTCTTAAACTTCACTGTCTGCTGAAACTGTTCAACTGGAATAAAAACAGTCTGAAACCTGTCATCACCTCACACATCAGACAAAATGCAAAAAGGTGAAAAGCAAATCTTAAATCTTTAAACAATTGCAACTTAGATAAATTCCTGACAAATTACAAAAAGAAATGTAACAGAATTGAAATTTTATAGTGCAAAACAAATTCCCAGAGCATTAAAATGCCACCTCTACGAAAATACAAGCAACCATCAAACACTAGGCCTAAGAAGAATGAAGAATTGTCAACTCACAAGAACAACAAGGTGACTGCCAGTGGAGCTGAGCTTAACAGACAATGCTCCACAAGAATGTTTGAAGTCACGATGATTACTCTCATCATGACAGCTGGCAAAGCATCAAAAACAAAGAAAGAGTCTTTCACAGAAATAACACCAGAAATGCCCAACAAACGATAATAGAAAATCTTTATTTAGTTTTATCCATCCAATCCTGGCTTGGTCACAGGTATAAAAATCTTGCTTTAGAGTCTTGAGGTGAGAAGCACTGACAAGGTAGTTTATGAACAAGTCCATCTTACAAATTAATTACATTACCAATGCCATATGTCTCCATCAACATAAAGTTCCCTGATCTACAGAACAAACCCATCAGTAAGCCAACAGCTCCATAATCATCAAATTCACAACTTAGTTGGATTAAAGACCACAGCTTAACATATAACAGGTCTGCTAGAGCTCTTGTATCAATCAACACAACTCAACTTTTGCTTTAACAGTCATCATAGCATCATCACCAACACAACACTGCTCAATGTGTTCATGTTCAGCATTTAAAAGCAAACGCTTGTTATATTGTCTGCCCAGTGGGGGTGACATCCATTGACAACCACAGCAATGGCCAGGAACTTCCAGCATTGATGCTAACATACCTCTACCATAAAGACTAAAGGCAATGTTTAACAGGTTCAACCAGAAACATTAATTAACACTAACAAGTGTAGGCATCCTTGTAGGTATCAATTAAAAGCAATTCTCTATCAGCAAAAACTGCATGCACAAAAATGTCCCACATAAAGTTCATTACAAGTGGCTCAGATATACCGACATGTACCCAAGTCCAAGAAACTGAAGAAGGTGCAAGTTTAGACCAACAGAATTAGTGTGTCTTGGCGACATGAAATTCGTGTCAGTGAGATACAAAGCAATCAAAAAATGAGCAAACATATTTTTGGTTTAAACTCATCATAAAAAATAAACAAACATGTTTTGGAGGTCTGGAGGTATTTCAATTGCCAGGCGATGAACGGTTGTTCCACTGATGCATGGACTGCAAAATAAACAATAAGAACGACATTAACTAAATACCAATTCATTCATTTTTCTGACAGTACAGGTCATTCTCTAACCCACATGCAAGTGATGCCATTGCCTCAAGGAACAGTTTATTGCACTTTCTCAGAGTGAAAGACTCATTCAACTTTACTAATACTTATTAATTACCTCTATCTTCAGTATTTCAATTTCACACAATTTCTCAAAAGACTGTAGCTAATGACAGACTTCTTTTCATCCTTCTCAACTCTGGATTGAGAGCAATCCTCAGTAGCCTTGAAGGGGTGCTATATAAATAATTGTAAGGAATGAATGAATGAATTCTCAGTTTTGCACCTAGCATGGATTACTGACACAATTTCAATTTCTGTTTTGTGTATTATGATCGAGGAATTAAAGGAACTTACAGATCACATGACATTACTTGCAAAGTAAATGAAAGAAGCTTGACAGCGACTCAAACTAACTTTTTATTTGGCACCCGAATGAGCTCCTGATGCAAAATATCGCTTGACGGGGAGGTGATTGTGAGATGGTCAATTGCTACAAATTCCCCTTTCATCATCTTCACGCGAGCCTTTACCCATGCCAAAGCGTCCTCGTCCTCTAACCTCACGCACACCTAAAAACAGAAACAGTTCAGGCTCAATCAATTACTCTGTGGTGCAATCAATTGGTCACTTTACACATATCCCATGAGTACTTTTTATCTGAAACAAGCATTTTTTAACATAAAGTGGTGCTATTGTCTCTCAACGATCTATTAACACACCACATTGATCAATGTACCATACAAGAAATGCAGCATAGTGCTATATAATATTGACTTTCCAGCAGTATCAGCAATGTGTGTGCAATCTCGTCTACATTACAGAACATGTCTATTGATGACTTTATATTAATGAGTTCCCAGCGCTGTAAGTTCAATTGAACAACCATCTCCGCTCCAGGCAAGTAAAAGATCAATGTACCTCAACTTCATCGCCTTCTGCAAACTCGGTGCTTCGAGACGACACCCGAGATGGTAGACGCACTTCACTAAACGCAACTGTTCTCTCTGGCTTTGAGCTGAAATTAGGACAAAACTATGTGACACAAAACCAACAAAACTGATCATTAGTCGCAGTACTAATCAATTGTAAAATCATTTTGATGATTACTTAAAATACGTTTTCAGTTCACCTTATCATAATAACACTAAAACAAGTGGAAGGCAGTTATTCTTTTTCTCATTAGCTCTGAGAAGTATTATAATTTGAATGAATTCCAAGGATGTGAATACTTTTTAAAAAATTGTAATTACGTGACAGCCACAGTCACTTAATATGCCATATCAATTTACACTGTCCACAACACTGTGTAGGCCCCATTGCACATGAAAGCATAAGTTTGCACCAATAAATCACAAAAAAGTGCAAAAATGAGTTTAAACAATGTACGGACACAAGAACGGCATTTGGTAAAGTGGCACATGGGACGCACAAGGCCAATTGCGGGAATGTCCCGGCAAATTGGGAATGGTTGTCAGCCCTAGTCTGACCTAGAATGTTGCCATGCAATTTGATGCAAACATGAATTATTTAGTCATTAATAAATTTCAGACACTTGAAACTCGTTCTGCATTGAATGAATCACACCAAATGAATGACAGCTATAATTCAAATATAACATTTAGGAAATTCAACCAGCTGTATATTTTGGTTCCATAAACAGAAGACACCAAGCGCTACTGAAAGCACATCAACTCACAACTCTGCTAAGTTAGGCTACTTTATCAACAGTCTCAAAAGGGTTGACTTATCAGAGTTTTACAGGCTCCTTAAAACCTATTTGTATCATTGTGGTTGGACCGGGAGTGCCTCTGAGTGGACTTCTTGAAGGGTGCTATATCAATTCTTGAAATGAATGAATGAAAATAAAGCAATATTTAGTGCAAGATGACAATATGGCTGTATTAAAACTGGTTTTCTGTAGATATGGTGCAACATCCAGATGATATCTCATGCAGTCTACCATAAAGTATCATGCTAATAAAGAGGTCACGTTATAATTCTTCATTAAAGTTTGGCAGCAATTCTCTTGTTCTATTATAAACACCACACAATCATCAAGAATCTTACAAAACAGTTTCTTTTGCCAGATTCACGAAAGGTACAGCGAAAATCATTCATCGTCTGCCCACAACTTTGAAAACTAGAGACTATTCTTGTCAATTGCTTTCACATCAATCAATCTCTAATATGGTCTTGGAATTGAATCCACCAAATCAGGATTGTCCTGAGTCAACATACTAACCACAAGTCTAACACAGCCTTACAGAATAAGTTAAGATCTATCAGCCTTGTCACAAATGCCAAATGATTTGCATTCAACTAATAGATGCAGAACTGAATGAGTCACCCACCTGTTATCCAAGGCAACGGTGATTTCTCCATCCAGCAGATCGGTCACATGAGCCTGAAACACATCAACATTACAATTATATTTATGCTGCAATTTAATAGTAAATGCTCACTCTTATAAGACCATCAAGAGAGAATTTCTGTTGACACTGCAACTGAAGAACACAGGAAAAGTTCTGCTTCTGTCAACTGGAGACAACTTTTGAATATTATCATTAACAGCTCTTGAAGCCATTCAATTCACACAATTTAGTCTGAAAAAATTGTCTCCATTCTTTTGGGCATGCATCGTGTGTAAGCTTCAAGCTTACACGAGTCTGTTTGCTCAAGATGCATTAATCTGTTGATAGAAATTTCAATCAATGTCTTTCATAAATATGCACAGACTTTAGGTTCATTCTGGACGCAGCCTATATATGCATCAGACTTGTGGTCTAGGCAATGAGGGCAAATGCAGTGCTCCCTTAAAATCTTGACAAAATAGCTAATTCTCAATTGAATGCATACATACATACATAATATTAAATTATACATACATATAGTTACATATATACTATATGCGCCTGTAACCTAGGGTTGACTCGCCAGCGTTTCACAGGCGCCTTAAAACTTTTTGTTTCACCGTGGTTGGACTGGAAGCGACTCTGAGTGTATTTCTTTAAAGGGCGCTATATAAATTCTTGAAATGAATATATAGATACCCGGTACGTCCGAATTTAGAGGAAAGTTTCTCAAAAGTAGCCACATTTAACAAATATTTAAAATTTTAGGCTCAGTATTAATCAAACGTCGATTTAAAACCAAACCAAAATAATTCAAGGTAAAAGTTCATTTTAGGTGCGTAAATTATTTCTCCATGTATACGCTTTCTTGATGAAATCGGAACTAGATCGTTGAAAATAATTACCGCGGGAGTAACGGAAACCGTCTTAAATAGAAGTTGGATGAATGATAAAACGCTTAAGAAATCGAAGCTGGATGAAGGTTTTATATCCATGAATTTGTCTTCCGCAACCGATTCCGACATGAGGACATGTTTCTGGCAGTTCTTACGGTCATTTCAGACAACTATCGGGTTTGAAATCGTGAGAAATAATTTACGCACCTAAAATGAACTTTTACCTAATTCAATGTCAAAAGAAAACCTGCAGAACTGTTGACAAGAACAACAGCGAGCAAGGTAACCGTCGTAAGATGGCGACATTGAAAAGCGCTAAACATGCGAAAAGCGCAACCTCTGCAACAAGCACGAGATAAAGACAGTCATAAAAATTTTATATTCAAACACTACCGGTTCAGAAAACAGAAAAATAACCTACTTTATAATAAAAACCCTTTTTGCCTCGAACTTCCACAGCTAGATCGTCCATTTTCTTTTTCGCTATACTGCTTTCAGGAATTCTGGGAAGCAATTCCACAACGAGGCTTCAACCGTGATACCGGTTCCCCGAGGTACTAATAAGTCAGTGAGTAAGTACGAGAATGTACATTCATACTGTACATTCATACTTGCGCTATTTATCAACAAAATAACCTAGAGGCACAGACGTGCTCACACGAGAGATCTAAATAAAAATAGAAAATGAATAGTAAAGAGTATAACGAATTGTTAGAATTAATGAATGAGCTTGTAATTTTTTATACAATGTCTGAGAGTTGCCTTTTTGGAGAGAACATAATTGTATTGTATTGTATTTAAACATTTATAAAGCGCATCTAGTAGGGTGAACCGTTCAGAGGCGCTCCCAGTGCGCAAGTCCCCGCGAGAAGAAGCAGATAATTTTGAGAAGAGACAAAACAGTTGAGAGACTGACAATTGTCTGCTCTAGACCTTAATTGATGAGTGGGGTGGAGATGAGATATTAGGTGATATAGTTTGAGGTTTTCAACATGCACAAGATGAGTTTAGCATCTGCTAGTTCAGAGACTGTTAGAGGGGCCCGGTGGTGCATTGGATAGCACAGTCATGAAGATCAGCAGAGCTAAGTTCAATTCCTGAAGGTCTCTGTAGGATGTGTGTGCTTTGTAGGCTGCTATTAACGCCTTTGTATTGCAGGCTGTTAAGAATGATGTTAATTAAGATATCTGCATAACTGTACATTGTAGCCACGGTTGCAGTCTGTTGAATAACTAAAAAAAAGGATTGTTCATGGTAACCTACGTGTTGTCTTTTTTGGAGTTTCTAGATGTATCTTATAAGAAGCTAAGGTGAGACCTCGATCATCAGTAAGATGAGGCATATAATAGCTTTGTAATTGTAATTGAATTTATTGAAACATTTATATAGCTTAATTTGCAGTGGCCCTCCGTGACCTCTGCCCACTGCAGCGAGATCCATTATACTTCTTTCGGCAAAGGGCTCACAACAATTTCACCCTAATAAAGAATCGATGAACTTCATCCCAAGAATCCGCTATTTAAAAACATGTACTAACAAACTCAACCATAAGTAGGCCTAATATATATACATAAATGTATAGCTATAGGCCCTACTGCCAAATTATGGTAGCCTACACCTAGTGTTTTGAGTAATTTTTTTAAATAAATGAATATGCATGCATAATCATGTAGGGCCTATGACTTCATTGCAAATTATTTAGTGCTGAGTTTTACATGTTTATAAATATGTTTGTTTTCAGATGATGAACATGGGGTCAATACACACATAGAATTCAGTTATGCCCACTCCTCAAGATGTGTCTTTTTTGATATTTTACTACAGACTATAGTGTTAACCTATTCAATACAGCATGCAGTTCAACAATGACTGCAGAATAACTAATTTTCCAGGCGGACTCTGCATGTTGCTGATGAGGATGCTGTGCAATGGCTTAGTGTGAACTGCAAACGCTAAACAACTAAATAGTCCAATAACAAGCGCATTTCAAAGCATACCAGCCATAGTCAATAAGTATGTACTCTATCGAACCGCCTGCAAACGCACTGCAATTTCCAAACTTTGTTTTGCATTTTTGCTACTAAAGATTTCATTCAATGGCAATTCTACATTTCTGAACTGTTTGTTTTCAGTTAATGTTGGATGGGCGTCCTTGTTTCATAAGTTAATTGTTCCTCTGTTGGTTCTGTCAGGAATCAAGGTTTATTATTTTTAGCATTTCCAATCACCACTGAAACCTTTGGAAGAGGTCAATAAATATATCAGAATTTTTATCGATCATTTTCATTGTCCCGGGGTTTGGTATTTTCTTAAATTTTTGAGTCAAATGAGCAATAAATCAAAAGCGCAATAGCCTAAATCAAATGAGCAATAAACAAATGAGCAATAGCCTAAAATAAATGAGCAATAGCCTATATCATGTGATCAATAGCCTAAATCAAGTGAGCAATAGCCTAGATCAAGTGAGCAATAAAAAATGAGCAATTTAAGCAAAATGCACCTTTAATATCTGCTCAGACGACTGTTTTGGCAAAGAAACACACCGCCAAAGCAATGCGTTTCTATCTCACAGGCAGCATGTTCCCTCAGAACCAGGATCTCAGATAGATGAGCCGCTGATAAATGACATTACTCTCAATCAATCAATCAATATTTATATAGCGCCCCTTCAAGGTACCTACTCAGAGGCGCTCCCGACCGAGATCAAGCGAAAAAAACAGTCTTCAACAGTTTGCGAAATTGAGAAGAACTTGGGAGGTGTCGCATAGTCAAGGAAAGACCATTCCAGGTTGTTGGACCAACCACAGAGAATGAACGCCTCTGCATTGTTGCAGAGCGAGTGAAAGGAACCATTAAGTCACCATGCACAGCAGAGCGCAGTGCGCGGCGGCCTATGCAAGTGGAAAGAGGGAGGCAAAGCTCACACAGATAAGAGGGTGCCCAGCCTGATAAGCATCGCCACACTAAGGATGCAATCCTAAATGAGATGCGCTGCGGGAAAGGAAGCCAGTGCAAGACCTCACGCATATATTGGGATACGCGGTCGTATTTGGTGAACCTCCCAATAAGTCGTGTGGCACTCTGTAATAGCTGGCAGCTCATGCAAAAATCTTAAAGCATAAATCATCAGATATGAGCACAGCCTTCTCCATGCCCTTGAACTAGAATCAGAGCACCTAAAATGCTACCAGCCCTTAGTACCTCTCTGTCTCAGGTAATTGCTCATCTGAAGGTGCAGATATAAATTTTCTTATAAGCTTTCTATAAAACGATAGATTGTTTGAAGTTTTGAAAGCACAATGAGTTGCCAACTATTGACCCTCTGTTGCCATATGATGATGACAACATGACATGGAAGCAACTTCTATGAATGATCACAAGACAGTTGCTCTGCAGAAGCAGTTTAATGATGACAAAGGCAATCATTACACGAAATTCATCAAAATTACAACTTTTACTACAAATTTTTCAACCGAAATTCTTGGTCAGAGCTTGTCCCATATAATACAGCAAAAGTGAGAAATAAATAAACTGTAACTGAAAAATGCTCTCCCTACCCTACAAAGTTCAGAAGAGCATGCTGAAGCCAGACAAATATTAAGAGACAAAAAAGGAAAGTTTTCAGGTTAGGCTGAAAAACAGTCTAGATAGCAGAGTTACAAATACGAGGAGGTAGAGAGTTCCAGATGGATGGAATGGCATATACCATGCTGGATGAGCTACTACGTTACATAAATCCAGAAAATTAATAATGACAGTCCAAGGTAGAAATCTTATAGCACAAACCATCGGATAAAGTAATCGACGACTTTGAAGTCAGAGCACCCCAAGTTCCAATAACCTTCAACCTCTCTGTTTGACTGAAATGTCCATCTGCAGGTGTTCTCAGTGCCATAAAGTTATATGCAAACTTAGTTTGTGCACTGTTCAAATTTTAACAATGGTCTAAACTTTAACAATGGTCTAAACTTTAGCAATGGTCTAAACTTTAACAATGGTCTAAACTTTAACAATGTGCTGCATTGGTTTCTCAGTCACTGTGAGCACACACTTGCATCGTTAAAATATTTAAAGCAGTGTAACAGAAGATCTCACATAGTTAGGATGGCAATCTAAATTATAAAGAGGACTGAACATAAGCAGTGATACAACAGTGATAAATCATTGTAGGCCAAAAGTTCAAACTAACAAGTCAGGAAGCCACAGAAAAAACTATATAATCTGACATGTGCTTCAACACAATGCTAATCAATATATTAAATAACGATAGTTATAACTTTGAATAAATAATACCATGAAAGCACATTTCTAAAATACTTATATTTCCATAAATAATTTGATGGCATAAACAGCAATATACCTATGAATCTACAAACTAATTCCGATGGGAAAGACCTGTAGAATTTATTATTAACAGAATTCAAGTGAGAGCACATTATCTGCAAATGACATAAACAGCTTTTGAGTCAGTGGATTTCATCCATACTCTCAAATATTCTTCATGTTCAGATTAATTATCCAAGTCAAGTGATGTGAATTTCAAGCCACAAAGTGAACCACACAAACACACGTGCGAACATTTTCATAGTCAATCAATCGTCATCATCGTCATCGTCCCATGAGTCATTCAATTCCAAGTCCTTCTTAGCGCTGAAAGATCTTGACGAGACGCCAGCTAAAATACAAAATCAGTCAATCACTTAGATCAGCCTAGCAGTAACCGCCTAATCAAAAGTGCAATTAATCTACCATTCTTCAATAAAACCTTTGACCAATCCACTGCTCAACCAGCAAAGTCAATTAATAAATAAAACTTTTAAATGTTTAAATGAACAGTAAATAAAGCAAGTTGGCTCAACGGCCACCTGTGTCCAGAGCAGCTATCCTGCAGGAGATACACTGCATGACTGGAAGCCAGTGCAGTGTGTTGCGCATGTATGCTGAGACAGAGGCATACTTCGGGATGCGTCCAATAGACGAACAACAGAATGGAGTACCCGGTCAAGGCAGGTAATCAGAACATGTGAAAAGCCTACCAGCATCAAACAACAGTGGTCCAGTCTGCAGCTGGTTACAAAGTCATGGATAAGGACAAAGACATGGATAAGGACAAAGTCATGGATAAGGACAAAGACATGGATAAGGACAAAGACATGGATAAGGACAAAGACATGGATAAGGACAAAGACATGGATAAGGACAAAGACATGGATAAGGACAAAGACATGGATAAGGACAAAGACATGGATAAGGACAAAGACATGGATAAGAACAAAGACATGGATAAGGATAAAGACATGGATAAGGACAAAGACATGGATAAGGACAAAGACATGGATAAGAACAAAGACACGAATAAGGACAAAGACACAGATAAGGACAAAGACACGGATAAGGACAAAGACACGAATAAGGACAAAGACATGAATAAGGACAAAGACATGGATAGGGATAAAACATGGATAAGGACAAAGACATGGATAAGGACAAAGACATGGATAAGGACAAAGACATGGATAAGGACAAAGACATGGATAAGGACAAAGACATGGATAAGGACAAAGACATGGATAAGGACAAAGACATGGATAAGGACAAAGACATGGATAAGGACAAAGACATGGATAAGAACAAAGACATGGATAAGGATAAAGACATGGATAAGGACAAAGACATGGATAAGGACAAAGACATGGATAAGAACAAAGACACGAATAAGGACAAAGACACAGATAAGGACAAAGACACGGATAAGGACAAAGACACGAATAAGGACAAAGACACAGATAAGGACAAAGACACGGATAAGGACAAAGACACGAATAAGGACAAAGACATGAATAAGGACAAAGACATGGATAGGGATAAAACATGGATAAGGACAAACACATGGATAAGGACAAAGACATGGATAAGGACAAAGACATGGATAAGGAGAAAGACATGGATAAGGACAAAGACATGGATAAGGACAAAGAAATGGATAAGGACAAAGACATGGATAAGGACAAAGACATGGATAAGGACAAAGACATGGATAAGGACAAAGACATGGATAAGGACAAAGACATGGATAAGGACAAAGAAATGGATAAGGACAAAGCAATGGATAAGGACAAAGCCATGGATAAGGACAAAGACATGGATAAGGACAAAGACATGGATAAGGGTGGCGGCAGCATTGTGGGACAAGGAGCGGGAAACAACCCACAACTGGCGAAGCTGATAATAGCAGCAGCTACGTATGAGTGGATTTATGCTTGAGGTAAAAGTAAGCTCTTCGTCCGATATGGAGACAGTAGCTTCCGATATCAAATTCAAAGAGTTGCCTACTGTATCTCAATTTTCATTGATCAGATTTTGGGTTTACTAAAAAAACTTTCCTTGCTGGATTCACGACTTGCTTAACACGTTCACCACCTACACGCCATGTTAAATGACTGAATCCGGTACGAGATATCTCGTATAATAATAATTAACTAGAACATTACTTAGCACTAACTAATCAGTTTATTTAAAACACAGCTAATAATGTCCCATCACTAGAGATAAAATCCCGTCTTATACAAAATGATCAGATGATAGACTGAGAAGAGATAAATTCCACTAACAGCTGACTGATGAAAACCATTTGCTAGTGTTCGTTGAGATTGTTGGTCCACTTGTACTCTGCGTAACTGAACGTGTATTCGTATTCCTACAATTCAATGCCAAGCCACATCAAGACAAAAAGAGAGAGGCTGCAATATGGCTTCGTGCATAATTGCATTTGACCAGATACACACAAAACATCAACAGTGCAGAATTACCTTATATACTTTAACCTATGTTGGATTATTTGAAGATCATCACTGATTGGGAGCAGCCTAAGGTGATGGAAGCGCTCTGGTATGAAAAGCACATGGATACAGGATAGCTACCTGCCAGACATTATTATTATCATCATTATCATTATCACTGTCACTATCATTATTAGTGCTGTTTGGATAGGAAAGTGTCAGCTTTGCCTGTAGGCACCTGCTGGTTACAAAGACATGGATAAGGACAAAGACATGGATAAGGACAAAGACATGGATAAGGACAAAGACACGGATAAGGACAATACATGGATAAGGACAAAGACATGGATAAGGACAAAGCAATGGATAAGGACAAAGACACGGATAAGGACAATACATGGATAAGGACAAAGACATGGATAAGGACAAAGCAATGGATAAGGACAAAGACATGGATAAGGACAATACATGGATAAGGATAAGTTATGGATATGGATAAGTTATGGACATGGATAAGGATAAGGATAAGGACAAAGTTACCTGAATGATTCCATGATCATCATGGAAACTTGGATCATCAAATCATGTGACGCTCAAACTACAAGAATCTGAAATGCAACATAATTGATAGCAGGGAAAACTCGCCTTGGTTTTGGTGTCGGCCTCAGATCATCGGCCGCAGAAACAGACGTTAAACTCAAGACATCGATGTCGTCCGGTTCGTCAAACGTATTCTATGACAGAAAACAAAAATAATTGTCACATTCGTATAAATACACAAATGTATGCAGAAATTTGATTGACTGATTAATTTAAGGTAAATATTCGAAAACTGTACAAGAAATACTGTAGTTCAATACATGTCAAACAGTTTCATACCATTACACTCCTTAAGCAACTGCAAAGCTAGTGAGATCATAATGCCTAGGTAAAATAATCAGAAATCCTTCACACTTTCATTTTTTCTTAGAGCTGCTCAATATACAATTCCATAAAGATCTGAAACTGCACTGCTTCAGATCAGTCAGACAAAACTTAAATGAAGCTCTCTTAATCCCTTTACCGGCCAACCGGCATGCAATCGCTATAAAATCGACGATTATAATCGAGGTTGCCGCTAGGGGTTAAGGAAGTTAAGTCTTAAGGAAGTTAAGGGACTCTGAAGAATGTTATCGAATTTTACAATATCTTTGTGCAGCAGTGATGATGGTAGTACATGTATGCCTCAGCCTGTGCAGAGCCTGTTTTCTTGTTCTATAATACATTTGCTTAGGAACATCAAGAACTTTATCTCCCAAAAATGACAGAAATACAAAAAAACAAATGGATTATATTGGATATAAAATATTCTTTAACCTTCTTTGTATTCTGTCTCGATTGAACTGATTTCATTGGAGTAACATCATATCCACCAACTGGTTTTTTCCCATCTCTCATCTGGAAATTTACAGAAAAGCAGTAATCACATTGTAATAAAGCGTATTAAAGCCAGAACTTCTGCATACACAATTGGCAGTCTAATGTGTCCAGCTTGATAGATGTTTAAAATCAACTTAAATCTAGGATAGCCAGCGATTTCAAAATTTGCATACACCACACCATAGGAAACTTGACTATGAAAACATCCACTGCACTATCTGTGATTTAAGATCAGATGATGCAGGACATTGACTAATTCATTGCCTTCCAAACTGCCAAGAGTTAAATCAATTAATTATTAGCCTTCATGTCACTGCTCCTTGCATAGAGAAACAGGGCAAGGGAACAATTTAATATTTTTATTTACAAAAATTAAACCCTTTTTAATTATCTGTGACACAATCCATGAAAAGGTACCAAGTCTTAGTAATGGAGTTAGAACTGCCACAAAATAGGTTAATAATTACTGGACAGAATAAAAAAAAATTGAAGTTAATATCTTCTCATTTCCCAAAGATATCAGGATTCACACGACATATGAATTAATCGTTAAAAAAGGTAAAATTATATTTGAAACCCATAGAACAATAATCCATGAAAAGATAACAAGTCTTAGTAATGGAGTTAGAACTGCCACAACATAGGTAAATTATTACTGGACAGAATAAAAAAAAAATGAAGTTAATATCTTCTCAATTCCCAAAGATATCCGGATTCACACGACATATGAATTAATCGTTACGAAAGGGAAAAAATAGACCCCCACGTCCTTTCAGGCTGTTTTCTGACGAAACTGTGAACTAAGACTTGGTACCTTTTCATGGATTGTGTCACATGTATGGACAACATAAAACAGATGACAATGTTGACATATGCTGAATTTAAATTCATAAATTTAAATGTTAATTCATAAACAAACCATTCCTTAACAGACAATACATGAAATGGTTCAACAATAATCTAATACAACTTATTTTTATTGTACCACCAGGCAAAAAATCGAATGGTAGCATCTCACCAGCTAAGGTCCAATCAAAACAACAGGCAAAGCAAAAGCACCATCGCAATCAATTATTAGGGGAATATTGTCAGTTCTCTGGTGTGGGGTGGGTATCAGCAAAAACAAAAAAGTTTTAAAAGGTCATGGTGGACATAATAATGGCTGATCAAAAAAAGATTGGCACAATCTCATAGAAAATTTCCAAATAATTTTGAGTGTTTCATGTACTGGTACAACTTAGTGACACCTTTGTGGAGTACGGCAGTGTAGTTTTGGGTTCAGTGCCTTGGAGCTGGGGTTTCTAGGTTCGAATCAACCTCAAGACGCCGCGTAGGGGCCTTGAGCAAGTCCTTCACTCGCAATTGCTCATGTGCTTCGGCGTCAGATGGAGTGTCTATGCTGTAGTTGGGAGCATCTCTGAGTAGAGAGATTGAAGGGGCACTATAGTAAATGAGAGAAATAAATAAATAAATAAGTAAACCTGGCATACCACTGCCATTTGAAAACTGCTCATCTAAGATCAGTGTCCTCCATCAGTCCTTATACACTAAATTTAGATAAAGCAATAGTCAATGTATTGATGTTTTTGCTCAACTTACTGATAGTTGTCTTTCGATCTCCAGTTTCCTTTGAGCCACTACACTACCAGCAGGTTTTGAGTCCAAGGTCTGGTGTTTTGTTCGAGCCTTAGGCACTGGCTCCACGTTGCTATGGGAAAAAAATCGTGCGTTCATGATTAAGTAAACTAACTTGGTTAAAAATTGTGAGTAACCATTTTTTATAATTCTTTCCAACAACAGCTTTCATCAGCTATGAACTTGATATCAACTTGATCTCGACTCAGGACTTGTATCTTTCCTGCATTTCTGTCTTGGAGGAAAATGACCACTTGGATATTGACCTGACATTTTGAAATGGACACACAATGAATTATGAATTACTATTATTACTACTGCTGCTTCTAGCAAATATTAAAGAAATCTAATAAATTAAGAGGAAACTGTTACATCTTTCGGAAAATAGTACATTAGATTGTACTTGATTGTAAATGCAGATTTTCCTCTTCACAAAACCATTGAGAGAATAATGCTTCTCTTAGTCTCACCAACAGTGTGATGTCTCGTCTCACCAACAGTATGATTAGTGGCTGAATTAAAGACACTCCTCAAAAAACCATCAAATAAATCTCATCAGTAAGAAACTAATGTATTAAGAAAAATTATGCCATGTGTCTGGTAAAGTGTATATTAAAGAAAACCTCATTTACGAAACTACTAAAAGTGCTATAAAAGTGTTCCAACACAACACTCATCTATTCAATCTGAGAGCATATGCATTGCCTCTTCAAGAAGCCCATTCGGAGGCACTACCAGCCACAGCTAAAAAGCATGACTTTTAAAAAGCAGACGATTTTAGCTTTGGCAGCAGTGATGGCCATAGCAGATGGAGGGCCCCACAATCGAAAAGGCCCAACGCTGTCTAATAAAAGTGAGACCACATGGATAAAATACAAACAGAATCCATGGCTTCAACGGCAAAAGCAACTCCGTCATCACCTGAAGTCGTCATCCCAACCAGACGTTTCATCACCACTGTCCCTCTCCTTTGCCAATTCTTTCTTTGCTGCCTGCTTCTGGTTGCTGTTGACTGCAGCCTTAGATGATGCTGATGATGCCCCTGTTGGCGTCTTTGCCCTCGGCCGAGGCTCCATTGTTGCAGCTCGTTTCTGAGGAGCAGGTACTCTATATTGATCCACTTCATCATTGCTGTCTGACATCGCAGAAGTCCTGCGTGTACAAAATTACAACAATTGAAAGCAAAATAAGGCAAATCCAAGACATGCTTTGCATCATTTACTGCATTCAGGGAATATAAACAAATACGTCGCATTTTAATCGTTATTCTTTGGATAATATTTTTCCTTGACAACTTGGTGCATCTCACTAGCTGTTGGTAATATGTGGTAGGTAGTAGCAGCCAAAACAGCACCAAGTGCTTACAGTGCACATAGTCGGGTCAATCTACGAAATAACTTCGGTGAACCCCAAAAAAATTGCAAGAAAGCGTTTTATGACGATTTTCCGTTGTCATAGATCTGGTGATGAACATACTAAAAGTTACAAGAAATCTGACCACGGCAAGTGGTCTAATTTTGGCGGGAAAAAAGATGGCCGCCAATTGGACAAGGCATGGGATCTGGAAATGGTACTGTTGGAAGCAAATCATGTAATAATTTGCTAACATGCTTTTCTAGACTAATTTGACCCACCTGAGAACGAAAATCGTGGTTAACAAGCTTAATTTTTAGCGGTTGCATGGAAAAACAAGATGGCGGCCAAAATGGTGGCCTATTATTTCTTCAAAAGGTTGTATAGTCGGGTCAATCTACGAAATGATCCCCAAAATTGCAAGAAAGTATCTTATGATGATTTTCTGGTATCTTGGCTTTGGTGTTGAACATACTAAAAGTTACAAGAAATTGGACCACGGCAAGTGGTCTAATTTTGGCGGGGAAAAAGATGGCCGCCAATTGGACCAGTCTGGAATCTTGAAATGATACTGTTAGAAGCAGATCATGTAGCAATTTGCTAAATGCTTTCCTAGACTAATTTGACCCTTCTGAGAACGAAAATCGCGTTTAGCAGGCTTGAGCTTGAACAATTGCATGGGAAAACAAGATGGCGGCCAAAATGGCGGCCTATGGCATAAAAAGGCTGTAAGTCGAGTATTGTATGTGATATGAAGACGATTTTTAAATTTAAATTAAGATGTAAGGGTTCTAGGTATGCAATGGAATCAAAGACACGTATATAGCACTGGAAGAAAGCCAAAAATGGCGGGAAAATGGCGGCCAGAATGTTGAAATTGCTGTAAGTGAAGTGATGTATGCAATGGAAACGTGAATTCGAACTCCAACTTAGCATTTTTGAGGTCACGGAAAGCAATGGAATCAACTTTGCAAATGTGACACTACAATAAAACTAAAATGGCAGCGATCGGAAGCGATTCCGAGGAGTTCGTCAAGGGAACTTTTGGGTTCATGACAAGCGGAAGTGTCTCGGAAATGGATATATCTTGCGGAGGAGGAGGCGGAGGAGAAGCGGAACGGAGCAGAAGGCGAATGGAATCCATTCTCCGCAATCCAATCCTCCGCCAACCCATCCACATCATCACCAGCATCATCTCCATTACAGAATGACATCAAACGGCGCTGGATGGGGTTCATTCCAGATCTCGGGTCAGTCCATCGAACAAAATGTACATGGGGGTCGGCGCTGGAACGAACGGCGGCATCAACGGTCACCAGGGGCAGTCAGCATCGTCCCTCTACAAAAGCCAGGCCTACGGGCACCTGCTGGGAACACACGAGCAAGACAATTAAGGGTTTGCTTCCATGACGCATCAATCAACTCAGCCCTACGAACCGTACACCCGAGGGGCTGCCCCCACCATCCGCTGTTCCATCTTCGTCGTCGCGTGTCCTCCAGCCGTCGTTCAGTCCCAACCCGTACACTACGAACCTCTTCTCGTTGCACTATTCTCCCCCTCGCGTAGCCAGCCTTCGTCTGGCAAAAGGAACGCTAAGAGAACGATCATCTCCCAGGGGGGCCTCGAACGACTGTCTGGCAAGGGCGGTCATCACCTTCAACACCACCACCTGGAGATGGAAGAGGTCATCACGAAGGACCTAGCGCAGAAGATCAACAGTGAGCTGAAAAGGTACAGCATCCCTACCACTATCGATTCAGACTGGACCCCTTGAAACATCGCTGTGGAAACAGTGATTTCTACGGTATTACGTGATCTGCGTTTGGAGTGCAGAAGATTATACGAACAACTTCCATCTCCAGGTGGTGGTGGTGGTGGGGATGGTGAACCATGGTGGTGGTGCTGGTGGTGCTGGTGGTGGTGCTGGTGATGCGTCATGGATAGCAAACCCTTGTCCTGTTCGTGTATTCCCGGCAGGTGCCCGTATATACCTAGTTTCTGTAGAGGGACGATGCTGACTGCCCCTGGTGACCGTTGATGCCGCCGTTCGTTCCAGCGCCGACCCCCATGTACATTTTGTTCGATGGACTGACCCGAGATCTGGAATGAACCCCATCCAGCGCCGTTTGATGTCATTCTGTAATGCAGATGATGCTGGTGATGATGTGGATGGGTTGGCGGAGGATTGGATTGCGGAGAATGGATTCCATTCGCCTTCTGCTCCGTTCCGCTTCTCCTCCGCCTCCTCCTCCGCAAGATATATCCATTTCCGAGACACTTCCGCTTGTCATGAACCCAAAAGTTCCCTTGACGAACTCCTCGGAATCGCTTCCGATCGCTGCCATTTTAGTTTTATTGTAGTGTCACATTTGCAAAGTTGATTCCATTGCTTTCCGTGACCTCAAAAATGCTAAGTTGGAGTTCGAATTCACGTTTCCATTGCATACATCACTTCACTTATAGCAATTTCAACATTCTGGCCGCCATTTTCCCGCCATTTTTGGCTTTCTTCCAGTGCTATATACGTGTCTTTGATTCCATTGCATACCTAGAACCCTTACATCTTAATTTAAATTTAAAAATCGTCTTCATATCACATACAATACTCGACTTACAGCCTTTTTATGCCATAGGCCGCCATTTTGGCCGCCATCTTGTTTTCCCATGCAACTGCTGAAAATCAAGCCTGCTAATCGCGATTTTCGTTCTCAGAAGGGTCAAATTAGTCTAGGAAAGCATTTAGCAAATTGCTACATGATCTGCTTCTAACAGTGTCATTTCAAGATTCCAGACTGGTCCAATTGGCGGCCATCTTTTTCCCCGCCAAAATTAGACCACTTGCCGTGGTCCAATTTCTTGTAACTTTTAGTATGTTCAACACCAAAGCCAAGATACCAGAAAATCATCATAAGATACTTTCTTACAATTTTGGGGATCATTTCGTAGATTGACCCGACTATACAACCTTTTGAAGAAATAATAGGCCACCATTTTGGCCGCCATCTTGTTTTTCCATGCAACCGCTAAAAATTAAGCTTGCTAACCACGATTTTCGTTCTCAGGAGGGTCAAATTAGTCTAGAAAAGCATGTTAGCAAATTATTACATGATTTGCTTCCAACAGTACCATTTCCAGATCCCATGCCTTGCCCTATTGGCGGCCATCTTTTTTCCCGCCAAAATTAGACCACTTGCCGTGGTCAGATTTCTTGTAACTTTTAGTATGTTCATCACCAGACCTATGACAACGGAAAATCGTCATAAAACGCTTTCTTGCAATTTTTTTGGGGTCATGTCGTAGATTGACCCGACTAACAGGAAATTAAGCCCAATCAGTCACTTTTAACTGGTCATGCAGGATATTCTTTGGATCCCAAACAAAGAGCAATTGACACTCTACCACTGAACCTATATGAAGTTATATATACTCCTTCACAGCATAAAGACTTGAACCTAAATAAGAAGTATGACAGTTATTGCCTACATGGATCATGTCAGTAATGATGCAATCATAAAAATGGCAAGTCTCGATCAGAGTCCGAAAACAGACTGAGCTTCTGTGTGCAAGCCCAAAGGCTCCAAAGAACCAGGATCACCAGCACTGTGCAATGCACATGCTCCCAAAGCGTAGAACTACTTACAATACAACTGCATTTTGATGTATCGCCATTCTTACAAAGTTCAAACGTGCACACACGTCTCAGCGGTGTAGATGCAATTATATTGCAGAACAATTATTGTGAGTGAAGGACTTGAATCTCAAGATCCCTACACAGCAACTGTCTTGGATGAGGATCGAACTCATAACTCTCCATGCTACAGGTCAACTGCTCTAACCAATTCACAATGCAAAGAACAGAACAGCTTCGTTTCACATTGTTGAAATGTTAGTCCTTAGAATACCTGAACCTGGAAAACAGTGCCAGAAGAAGACCTGCAGAGAATGAACAATGGCAAAGCTTGCATTGTCCTGCCGCCCTCAATGCCCCTCATGGCCAAGATAGCAAGTTGCTCATTTCTGGTTCAGTCACCAAAATAGCAAATGCAATTCCTTTCTTATTTCTCATGACAGGATGCATACAACTAAATGTAACTGTTATCCCCTTGTCATATTGTGCTGTCAACTCGTAGAGCTCTAGCGATTGTCATGACACACATTCTCCAATGGTAACTGTTATACTCTGTTTTAATACAATATCACTCTCAATCACACATGGATGATCTTACACATACCCAGTAACCGAAAGAGTTCCTGTAGAAGTGAATGACTGCGTTGTCATCATAGACTGCCCAGTTGACATCAACTTTGCCGGAAGGGTACCAGCGCGTGGAGATGGCTTTGGGATGTGCTTCGCCTTCTGTGGTGGCAACGAGTTGGGTCGACTCTGCGTTGACCTAAGGGTGCTCTGATTTGAACGCGGAGTCCTTAGGATACTCGAACCTGGAAAACAGTGCAACCAAAAACTTACAAAAAAGATAAGATATGAATACCAATCGGTATGTTATATATTATGTCGCATCACTTATCACAGAGCATGCAGTGCTACCCAATGACAACTTGCTGTTTGAAGAATCCAAGTGTTAGCCTACCCTTTGGAGGCATTGACCTGGGACGCTGCCTCAGCTGCTGACGTGCTTTTTCATCCACTTCGATCTCATATCTTCTACGGAAAGTACTGAACTGGTCATTCTTCTTCTAAACAGAACAAAATCAAGACAAGAAATATAATATTCTCATTTCAATAAGGTCTCTGACACTCTACTTCTAAGAAGCAGGGTTTAAAGTGTGGCTGGATGGTCATGGACGGCGTCCATGCACTTGTTTTAAAATCTGAATGCTGTTCTGCCACTTATTGGCCAGCATAGCCTGGAAAGGTAAGGGGCGCCCATGCACTTATTTTTCCAGACTTTAAGAACTGCTAAGAAGCATACTAAAGTGAGAAAATAGGAACAAATTGTCAAAACGGATCATTAACTTCTTTATTATGAAACATCTATCAGCACCAGACTCCACATATCAATATCAGCTCAAATGCAAACATACTAAGACTAAATCAATCAGACAAGAAGACAGCTGTCAGCTTCAACATTCAACAATTCATTCCAACAAATTCATACAGTCAGCACACAACACTAGAACAGATAAATAGATGATTTAAAAAAAGACGACTCCAAGGCAAGACATTTCCTACATTTACCTTGTGCTTTCGGTTACGTTCTCTTTCAAGAGCGTCAGTGCTTCGCAGATAGTTGTCATTGCTCAGATGTGTAGCGCCCTAAATCAGGAACAGAATCTTTACAAACATTGTATCAGCGTTGTCGTCATCATCAACATCATCGTTATCACCATTCATCAAATATTAGTTTATTAAAAAGAATTTCAAGTTGATACAGCCGTAACTTAAGCAGATAAATTGATGAAAATTACAGTTACTTCCTAAGTTCAGATATTCCATCCAAAGTTCCTGACACATGACATGTTTATGACGTGCCATGGGATATAATTATATCAATGCTCAACATCGCAACATATGCTAAAAACCTGCATATGTTCATTACACAGTGTTCATGCAGCACAGCTTCAGACTAGGAGAATGCCATACTATGTCTTCTCAAAACGAGGTTTGGGGAAGCTCGTTCTCTGTGTCTGGACCAACTGCATGGAACAGTCTTCCTGACTATGTGCGGAATGCACCTTCTCTGGAGGCATTCAAATCCAGACTCAAGACTTATCTATTTAAACAGTCGTATAATTGCTAGTAACTTTTGAACTCTTGTACAGCACCCTTTCCTTCGGCCTCGGCTGAGCTATGACGCTACATAAATCGTCGTCATCTTATTATTACTTAAAACCAATCATGTGTTATTATTTTTGCATTACAATCGACGCTTAATCGTTTACATAATCGATCATTGTTGACATTGTTTAATGCTGAGCTGTAAAATGGAAAACATACTTTTGGAATTCCAAGGGACTCAAGTCCCAACTCCAAACTCTGAAGGTTATCGCTGTGACATTGTCTTTTTAAATCATCATCATTCTGAAGTCTCTCCTTAACGTTCATTAGAGGAAAATCATCATCATCTTCTTCATCTTCACTGCAAAGAGAGACACAAAATCAGAGACACTTGTCAACGCCATCACAAAGTCTGGAACATTCACATCTCATTCAATTCTGCTTAATCATCTCTACAGTAGTAACAATAAAAAAGTAGATAAAGCGAAGTAACACTTAGCATAAGCGTTTACAAGTTACATTCACAGAATACCAGTAGCCGTATGCATGAGGCAGGTGTAAGCTACTACATGTGTAATGCCAAAGTAACAGCCAAAGTAACTATTCCCGATGTAGTCCTTGGCTGTTGTCAGTATGTATGAAGCCGGCTTAGCAAATGGAACAGCTATTCTGGGCGTAGCCTATGCCTTATGATGCATGATGCTGGGGTTTCCCTAAACTCAAGCAGTTATAGCTGGGCGCACATGCATTAAGGATATTTATATGTGGCTGCTAAAGACGTGAAGTAACCAAAATTAAGACTTAAAATAGTTGCAAACCAAAACAAATCATAATTTATTATAAATGTAAAATTAACAGAGGGGAAATATTTGTTGAGAACAGCAGTTATATATGATCATTAGCAGGCAATTACAGTTCGGTGAACTGTAATTGCTGTAAAACTGCCTCATGGAGCAACTAGCTACATAGGCCTCAATATAATATAGTGATAATGTTTTCTGACAAACTAAGCCTACACACATTTCTAAAATGCACCTTTGAGCTCATGAACAAAACTCTTTCCCTGGCACCATGCCAATTATACATGAGCACTATTTTGAATCTCCCTAAAGTTATCTTCCACCAATGATACTTTTTGGCTGATGAGAATTAGCATTTTCAAAAATAACCTTTATTTTGAGACACCCTAATGTCCAAGCAAAATACCATTAGCACTATTTAGCAGCTTGCTACAAACGTGCAATATATCTATATATTTAACTATGAACATATATGTGCCAGGAACAGACAGACACGATAATTAGTGACAATATACACTGTATATGAATCAAAATCTGAGTAACTTACTCCTCCAATGTCTTCTTCAGATGAGCTGCCTGAGCATCACGCATCCCTAGAACAAACGACAAACATTTTAAAACAAACGGATTTATAATCCCACCTCTCTCTCTCTCTCTCTCTCTCTCTCTCTCTCTCTCTCTCTCTCTCTCTCTCTCTCTCTCTCTCTCTCTCTCTCTCTCTCTCTCTCTCTCTCTCTCTCTCTCTCTCTCTCTCTCTCTCTCTCTCTCTCTCTCTCTCTCTCTCTCTCTCTCTCTCTCTCTCTCTCTCTCTCTCTCTCTCTCTCTCTCCTTCGTCTTCTGCTAGCATTTGGGAAAGGTTCTCTAAAAGGGGGGTATTGCATGAAGGGAGGTCATGGGTTGGAGGCCATCAAACTGCTGCATCCCAAGCAGTAAAATGCAGAAATCAGGAGAAAAATATACAATACATTGCGGCCTATAGCAAATATCTTTCTTCAGCTCATTTGCGCTTCTTGTATGTATGTATATATGTAAGTAAGTGCAACCATTTATATAGCACCTTTTGGAAGCTCAAGAAGGCTTCTTCTATTTAGAAGATTGGGTCATCCTTAATCATGAATGACCTTGGTTTTGCATATAAATATTGCTCTTGCTCTCTGTTAACTCTAACAACTCTGGAATTCTGTCGATTCACGTACTACTGTACATTCAGAGCAGTGGCTTTTATAATCAGATGAACTGCCTACTGTAGGTCTTCACTTCATTAAGATAAGACCAACAACATCATCAATAGAATTTTGCTAAACACAGATACTCCGGCTAATGGTGCAGCTACAACTTCCAATGGAGCGGCCATAATGGTCTATTTGCAAAAATGCTAGAGCCAACATAACAGGCACTAGAATAACGCCCTCACTCCACAACTTGTCCACAACTGTAATTAAAAGTACTGCGAAAGGTACTCAGTATGAGAGAATCTTATAACTAATGGACAGATAATTCACGTAGAATTTGGCAAGATGAAAACTTACGATGATAATCTTCGTTCCTGTCCTCATCTTCTTCTTCGTCCTCTTCTCCAGAATCGAAATCTTCGTCTTCATCTTCTTCCGTGCTGTGATCCATCTGAGCCGGGACTTTGGCTTTTTGTGATGCCACAACTACAGCCTTCTCCATAGGAGGCTGCTGCAGAACAAAGGACCATCATAAACAATTAAACATAGTATACTTCCCATACTGTAAGGCCTACACTACCATTAAAAGCCAATACACTATGTTTCCAGTGATGCCAATGTTAAAATTTTTACTCTGGCATTGAAAAGACTCTGTGCTGGTCACAAGCAGACATCAATTTCTCCAAGGCTTAAAGTGCGACTGGACGGTCATGGATGACATCTATGCACTTATTTCCAAATCTGAGTGTCGTCCTGTCACTTATTAGACCAGCACAACCTGGAAAGTAATGGAGCGTCCAGACATTTTATTTTCACACTTTAAGCATTGAATTTCTCATATTTTGATTCACTGACTTTATATGCCTAAAATGTTATCTATGTAAATAAATACACAAAACAATAATTTGACCGACCCACAAAACAGCACTATTTCAAAAAGTATGTATAAACAAGTCACTCCTTACTTTACCTCATATCCACCTCAACCACCACCATAATTCTGCCAGAACTCCAACCTACCTCAGACGTCTGAAGATCATTTATGCTGCTCCTTTTGCCGCTCTCCATCTTTGACATATTCTGCGCAACTTCGTCCTATACAATGATTTGAATATATAATATAAAGCAAGTAAATAAAATACCAAAATAAGCTGCAAGGGTCCATTATGTTTAGGTGTACTTCAATAATAACAGAAGCCTCAATGCTAATGACCAACATCTGTTAAAGACAGTAAAATGTCATCACAGTCAACAGCCTCCACTGTTACTCAATATGGACTGACAGCAAGGATCATGGAGGAAAGTAAGAGCCATAGGTCAATCGCAAACTTTGAACATAGCTCGAATTCAAACAAGACAATTTCTCGTTTTTATATAAAAGTAGTGATAATAAAGATGATGATGATGAAGACGATAACGACAACGATGACAATGATAATAACGATTATGACCAATGCTGATATTGATGCTGCTAAAAACAAAGATGACAAGATTGACGACAAAAACAATGTTGATCCTTACGATAATTAATCGGTGGTGTAAAAGTTGTTGTACCTTGAGTCGACGTTTCTCATCTTCATCTCTCAACCTCCGTCTGTTCTCCTTTTCCTTCAGTCGTTCCATTTCTCCATTCATCTGAAAAATCATCTCAACAGATACAACCATGCATTGTGGCAGCTGCTTCAATGTGCTCTGGGTTCCTGCACGCACAATGTTTACCATTCAATCAGTGAGATCAGACAATGCCTGCTACATACAAGACATTGACATATTGATATGAATATCTTGCCCTGGTCTCTATGTACATACAATGTATGTATGCCATTATGCATGTACCGGTATGTCTGCTGCTATTCATGCATGCACGCATGCATGAATGTATTATGCATGTATGTATGTACGTACATACCACATGTAGCTAGACATTATGAATTACAAATTTAATGTACAATTGGTTATCTTATTCATATACTAATTGATTGACTAACTGATCAATTCCTACCTGTATGATCTGATCAATTCCTACCTGTATGATCTGATCAATTCCTACCTGTATGATCTGATCAATTCTTACCTGTATGATCTGATCAATTCCTACCTGTATGATCTGATCAATTCCTACCTGTACAATCTGATCAATTCCTACCTGTACGATCTGATCAATTCCTACCTGTACGATCTGATCAATTCCTACCTGTATGATCTGATCAATTCCTACCTGTACAATCTGATCAATTCCTACCTGTACGATCTGATCAATTCCTACCTGTACGATCTGATCAATTCCTACCTGTATGATCTGATCAATTCCTACCTGTACAATCTGATCAATTCCTACCTGTACGATCTGATCAATTCCTACCTGTACGATCTGATCAATTCCTACCTGTACGATCTGATCAATTCCTACCTATACGATCTGATCAATTCCTACCTGTACGATCTGATCAATTCCTACCTGTATGATCTGATCAATTCCTACCGGTATGATCTGATCAATTCCTACCTGTATGATCTGATCAATTCCTACCTGTATGATCTGATCAATTCCTACCTGTATGATCTGATCAATTCCTACCTGTACAATCTGATCAATTCCTACCTGTACGATCTGATCAATTCCTACCTGTACGATCTGATCAATTCCTACCTGTACGATCTGATCAATTCCTACCTGTACGATCTGATCAATTCCTACCTGTACGATCTGATCAATTCCTACCTGTACGATCTGATCAATTCCTACCTGTATGATCTGATCAATTCCTACCTGTACAATCTGATCAATTCCTACCTGTACGATCTGATCAATTCCTACCTGTACGATCTGATCAATTCCTACCTGTACGATCTGATCAATTCCTACCTGTACGATCTGATCAATTCCTACCTGTACGATCTGATCAATTCCTACCTGTACGATCTGATCAATTCCTACCTGTATGATCTGATCAATTCCTACCTGTATGATCTGATCAATTCCTACCTGTATGATCTGATCAATTCCTACCTGTATGATCTGATCAATTCCTACCTGTACGATCTGATCAATTCCTACCTGTACGATCTGATCAATTCCTACCTGTATGATCTGATCAATTCCTACCTGTATGATCTGATCAATTCCTACCTGTATGATCTGATCAATTCTTACCTGTATGATCTGATCAATTCCTACCTGTACGATCTGATCAATTCCTACCTGTACGATCTGATCAATTCCTACCTGTACGATCTGATCAATTCCTACCTGTATGATCTGATCAATTCCTACCTGTATGATCTGATCAATTCCTACCTGTATGATCTTATCAATTCCTACCTGTATGATCTTATCAATTCCTACCTGTATGATCTGATCAATTCCTACCTGTACAATCTGATCAATTCCTACCTGTACGATCTGATCAATTCCTACCTGTATGATCTGATCAATTCCTACCTGTACAATCTGATCAATTCCTACCTGTACGATCTGATCAATTCCTACCTGTACGATCTGATCAATTCCTACCTGTACAATCTGATCAATTCCTACCTGTACGATCTGATCAATTCCTACCTGTATGATCTGATCAATTCCTACCTGTATGATCTGATCAATTCCTACCTGTATGATCTGATCAATTCCTACCTGTATGATCTTATCAATTCCTACCTGTATGATCTGATCAATTCCTACCTGTACAATCTGATCAATTCCTACCTGTACGATCTGATCAATTCCTACCTGTACGATCTGATCAATTCCTACCTGTATGATCTGATCAATTCCTACCTGTATGATCTGATCAATTCCTACCTGTATGATCTTATCAATTCCTACCTGTATGATCTTATCAATTCCTACCTGTATGATCTGATCAATTCCTACCTGTACAATCTGATCAATTCCTACCTGTACGATCTGATCAATTCCTACCTGTATGATCTGATCAATTCCTACCTGTACGATCTTCTGTTTGTCCTGCAGTTTCACATCTCGCATCTTCTTCTTCCACAGTTTGTCGTGCTCCAGCATCTCCTTTCTCATTCTCGTTTCTACATCAACAACCTACAACAAAGCAAATTCCTGCAACCTGTCATCAGCCAAACATTAAGTCTATTCGTGTGTGCATGCACGTGTGCATGCACGTGCATGTATGTGTGAGTTCAAAGTGAGGACAAGAGAGCCTAGTGAGCTCAGGAGAAAACAGTGAGCAAAAAATGACTGTCTTAGGACGGACAAACAGCTACCGGTAGTTAAACAATACACTTGAAGCTTTCTTTGTTACATGTTTAACGACACTGCCATATCAAAGATGATTAGTGTCGCCCTCCACCTCCTTTATCCAGGCTTCGGACTGGTACTGGCAGAGAACAGCCAGTGGCGGAGTTCAAATTTAAGCAGATGACATCAGCTGTGTAAGTTGGTCGAATGAACAGTGGTAGGCAGACTGATCCAGCAGCGAGGGCAAGCAATTGAAAAAGTGCACTCTCGAAGCGATTTAATATAGGCCTACACCATACAGCTAATCAAGTCATGATTTCTGGACAGTATTTACACAGAGACATATATATATTAAAAAAACACAACTTTCTTATTATATGTGATAAAATAATATGGAAAAATTATTTAGCACTTCCAGCCTAATCCAAAGCAATGCTAACCACGTTTTCAATATATTTCAACATGAACCAGATGTTCTCATGAAAACAATTGTTTATACACAGAGCTATGAGACAAATAATTATTCTGTACCTGATTACGCATCTCCTTCTTCATCTCTTCAGCCATCTCCTTCCTCTGTCTCCGTATCTCTTCTGGGTCAACGTCATCCTTCAATGAGCCAAGCATCGACCCATGACCTAAATACACAAACACTAAAGTCATTGAGCCAATAACTTATTACAATTATTTATTACCTAAAGATTTATAATATAACTACAAATGCTGTAGTATTAGCCCAGCAAAGTTCAGTCAGATAATTTCTACTCAAAGCTTTTGATAGAATGTTCACACAAACATAGGTCTTGAATGTAAGCTTAGGTCTTGAATGTCCCTTGATAATAAAATGGAGAGTTATCTATGCATTTTAGTCCAACTAAGATCTAATTCCAATTGCTTTCCATTTACTACACAACTAAATCAATATATTTGTAGACCATAAGATCTGTCTGAAAACACTAAATTTATAGAGTTAGCCTCAGCTTTTTCATGAAATGGAGATTCATACTGGATTCAAACCCAAAACTAATGTACTACGTGGGGCGGGGGATGCTGGGCTTAGGAGATTGGCAATAGTCCAGCATGAAAAGTGGAAGATCAGTATGGTTCCCACTATCCCTCCCCTCCCAAGGTCGGCTTAGCCTTTCATAATTTGCTAGGTGGCATTGGAAAGCCATGAGACAGATGGCTGGCATTTGGTTAAATCTGACTGTAACCATAGTGCAGTATGTCAGTTGTAATTTCCTATTAAACATGAATATACTTTTTAAAATGATAAACTAACTGATTTAAGGTTTGTTGAGTAGGTTAAGGTAGAGAAAAAGTACGGAGTCATTAAAGATTAACTAGTAGGTTTAAACTGAAGCAAAATTCCCTGATATTTCATCTGATGCAAAAAAGGACACAAATCCCAGCAGAGTGACCTAAAATCTTCAGATGGGAAAATCAGTAAGCACAATTAGAACTACATTTGAAGAGTGATATTAGACTAATTAATTGCAAATGTGCATATTCAAATGCTTGCATGCACACTTGTACCTGGTCATTTGTAAATCACATTTGAAGAGCCTCTTAACTGTCACTGAACAAGAGTTCTAAGAGGTCTAAGAGGTGCATCAGGTAAGAACACAGTGTAGCATAAAACTTCAAGATGTCAGAGCTGTTGTGAGGTACTTCAGATAAGCTATTTTAAGTATATTATTACACACCTACCCGTATGCACATATAGCCACATGATGCTCAAATGCATGCCTTACATACAGTGCTTACAGTGTGGAAAAATAAGTGCCTGGACGCCACTTACCTTTCCAAAAGAAGTGCCTGGACGCCCCTTACATTTCCAGTCATTGCTGGTCAATAAGTAGCAGGACGTTCAGATTTTAAAATAAATGCATGGACGCCGTCCATGACCGTCCAGGCACCTTTAAGCCCTGCTTACATGCAAACCACATTTGAATTGTGCCTGTTCCATGAACACTTTGATAGGGTCTTTGATATTAAGGAGACTGAGACAAAACCGCATATGATGGAGAAGTATTATGAATAAGAGTAGCAATCTAACAGGTTTTGAAAGAGGTTTTTTGAGGAGCTATATAAATTGCAAGAGTGCAAACAAACCAGAGACTAGACCTTCAACAAATTCAGATTAGACGGATACAAATGAGCAGACAGATATTTGCTGAATATGTTAAATGTCTAACTTCTCTTCCGCTTCAGGTCCTCCAGGTTATCCTCAGCCGCCTGGAGTTTGCTGCTCATCTCCTTCAATTCTTTCATGAACATGTCCTGCACCTTCTCAATTTCACTCTGAAACAATCAGTAGAGCCTAAATGTAATGCACGGCATCAAAAGTTCATATGTCACTACAGCAGGTCCACATCACGAAAGGCACCTGTAGCTGATGATATCAATTTAACACCCACGCAACCTATCAGTTGTATGATATGTCTGAGAATTTATTCATCTGCATTCAAATGCTAGCACTGAAAATTCCTTTTCTTCTTATTATCATCATTATTTCTTTTGCCTCAAGTTAATAAAAACATCTGGAATGGCACAAACTCATTGCTGAGATCCAGTGCAGGAAAAGAACCATGGAACACCATCGCATTATTATCATTATTACCCGTATTATTAGTAGTAGTAGTATTGCTATTATTTTTGCCCAAGGAAGACAGCATTATTATTATTATTAGTAGTAGTATTGCTATTATTTTTGCCCAAGGAAGACAGGTGATAGAAAAATAGCATCTGGAGAAAGAAAAAAATAGCATCTGGAATGGTTACGTCTCCTCCAAGTCTGGCATAATTTATTATTATTATAATTTCTGTTACTACTATTACTACTGCAGCTGCTACCACTACTGCTACCATTATTAATATTATTATTTATTAAGTGTCAGTGCCCAATGACCAAGCATCAATAGAAGGTGCTGAACAACTGTGAGTGAAGGACTTGTTCAAAGTCCCTAAAGAGTACTAACTGTCTTAGGAGAGACTTGAACCCATACATTCCATGCAACTAGGTAAATGTTCATCCAATCCGCAATCAATTCTGTCTGAAAACCAATGCTGCAAGCAATGTAGCAAGAGAATATTATCCAACACAAGTTGAATGATCTGTAGCTGACCTTCTGCACATCCAGCTGCACCTCTTTCCACGACTCAAATCTTTGGCTCACATCTTCCTCCAGTTTCTGCTTCTCTTTCTGATCCTAATCAATCAAATCAGTATGCTTCATTATCATTAGTATATCATCATAATTTATTTAATTAATCAATTCATAAGAAATATATAATTGAAATTAACAACAAGGCATCACAGAATGGAATTCCTGAATGAGTTGGGTAGAACTGAATTCAAAGTCTCAAAATAAACAATATGCTTCAGTGGTAAACGTAACGGGTTCTTGATAGTGTAGTTGATAGCATGTTGGATTATCAGTTGAGAGTTCAGAGAGTTCAATGCCCAACCAGAGCGAAAATTTGGTTTGAGATTTCTGCTCTACCTGCACCCATAGCCAACTAGGGGCACTGGTAGAGCTATAATGAGCACATTGACCATACAGCATTGGTGGAAAGATGCAACAGCAAGGAGAGGAGAGTGGCCACACACCCTCATATACTGAGGCCAAGAAAATGAAGTCGCTAACACTTCATAACCATTGTTGTATACCCAATTACCCATTGTTGTCGCATAGGGCTAGCCGAAAGGACTGCTATTCTGCTTCACTGAACACAACTAAGTCAATCTATCTTCTATCATAATACATAAGTATGCATGAAAGATAATACTGCTAAAACAAATGTAGGCTATTGTTACACAATCAATTCACAATATTTGACATATAAGAATTTCAGCATTAGCTACTAAGTGATGTTAAGCAGTGCTTAAAGTGCAGAAAATAAGTGCCTGAACGATCCTTAGTTTTCCAGGCTGTGCTGGCCAAATAAGTGGCAGGATGGCATTCAGATTTGAAATTAAGTGCATGGACGTCGTCCATGACTTTCCAGTAGCACTTGGTATTAGCACAGCGCAGCATGACACCAGCTTCTCAAGACACATAGTCCATGGATTGCCTTACTTTTTGGGTCGTGGCATTTCTTGCATTCCTCTCTTCTACAAGCTGCGATTCGGTCAGACGAAGTCTCTCCCTGATCTCAAGCAACTCATTCTCAAGTTCATGTCTGACTGGAGCAGCCTCTGTGGTGGAAAGCACTGGAGCCTTTATGAAGTCCGTTGACTGGTGGTAGGCCACTGAGGAGCTCACGTGGTTTCCAGCACATTCTGGGTGACGCCTCGAAATATGCGCCTGGAGAAAACTTGTGTTGACAAACGCCTTAGCACAGAACGCACACTAAAAAGAAAAGAAAAAAGAGATAAGAGCTTGTGTTAAGAAACAATAGTGACATGGACTTTCACTCGATAAAGAACGTAGACATCAGAGGAATACAAAGTAAATTCTTTCTTAGCAGACACACTTATGTCTAGTCTAACCATAGTAACCAACTGACTCGTTTTATTGTCTGTTGTAACTAGACACAATGTTTGATTAAGCCACCTACTTTGCAAAAATAACTTCCAATTTAGCCACCCATATGCTTCTATTATAACTTTGCAAATCAAAACTTGAAGACCTAAAAATTGTCATTTGCAATAACTTTACTGGTCAGAATATTTGACCACAATCTCAATTGCACAATGCACATAGATATACAGAAAAGTTTTAGAAGACATAAAATATGGCATTTTCAAATGCATTTCAGTCTAAGACCAGCCTCCCCCAGCCCCTCCCCCCCCCCCCCCATTACTTTGATCATGCTAATGAACTGAAACTTTTAAAGTTTTAAAGATTTTAGGAACTGAAACTACAACATGATTCAGTTGATGTGATTTAGGTAACATGAGTTAGTTGACGTGATCTGGTTGACATGATCTGGTTAATGTGACTTGGTCGACCTGATTTGGTTCAAGTGATTTGGTTGACTCATTACAAGATGAACTCTTTTGCATAAAACAGATTTGCTTATTTTTTTTAAATTCAGAGTTTACGATGAGGAATTGAATTGGAAACCTTGTGAATGGCATCGTTGCCATTGTGCAGAAGTTGTTGCTGAACTGCAATGATCTTCTTGCGCTGGTTCAACTCTTTCTTCAATTCAACAATCTCGACTTTTAACTTCTCAATCCCTTCTTTCTTTGTTGACTCGTGTTCCTGTAAGCAAATGTAGCATAACACATCAGATGAACTTGCTGCTTTCTAAAATACCCTAAAAACAGTTAAACTACTGGATTATCAACTCATCAAATTTGGTTAGCAACCATGTAAAATCAGCATGCATTGCATGTGTGTATGCATGCACACATGTATATATCAAGACACTTAATATAGCACCTATACAGTAATCTAATGAAAGCACTGCACACATGGTTATCTGACAGATCTAAACAAGAGTGTCTTAAGACAGTCTGGGAATGTTTGCTGTACAGGGTTGAGTACAATAGAACACAAATGCAATGAGAGACTGTTCCATGCTAATGGTTCAATACATGAGAAGGCTTGATGAGCTCGAGTTGATGTGTGAGGGTGCAGCACCTGCATATCTCCACAGACAGAATTGCTGCATTGAAGAGTCGCGCTTAACCTTAGGGACAATCATACTTGATATGCGAGCACCTTATTAAATCACGATACCCAGATATTATTACTAACCTACATAAGGGTGTGTTTATTAGAAAATTCAGAAAATATGTCTAGCATATGCTTGGTATACATGTATCTAAAAAGCAGATATCACTGCTTAACATTCTTGTGTACTTACTGACTTTTCCTTAATGAACTCTTGTTGAACTTCTTGCATTTTTGAGCACAAATAGTCCTGCGAATGCTAGAGTCAACCACAAAGAAATAAAAACTGATTAACTGATTGTAATCATAAGAGATTTTGCTCTAGCAAAAAGCTGTCTAAAAATACAGACCAATCCTCAGGTGTTAAGAAAACATATCCATGCTTACATAATGCACTAAAATTGACTTAAAAGTAATTCTAGTCTGTCAACAGCCTTAGATACTACACAGCAACAACATCAAGGAATATGGGCTTGGAACATATTTGTTATGGGTAAGCCGATTACACTGGGTCGGCTTGCTATTGGCACAGTCTGCAGTTGGCCCAAACACTAGGTCAGCCTGCAGCTGTGCAGTTGGCACAGTGTGCAGTTGACCCAAACACTGGCCTGAAGTTGGCCCAAACACTAGGTCAGCCTGCAGCTGTGCAGTTGGCAACAGTGTGCAGTTGACCCAAACACTGGCCTGAAGTTGGCCCAAACACTAGGTCAGCCTGCAGCTGTGCAGTTGGCACAGTGTGCAGTTGACCCAAACACTGGCCTGAAGTTGGCCCAAACACTAGGTCAGCCTGCAGCTGTGCAGTTGGCACAGTGTGCAGTTGACCCAAACACTGGCCTGAAGTTTGACCAAACACTAGGTCAGCCTGCAGTTGGCACAGTGTGCAGCTGGCCCAAACACAGGGCCTGCAGTTGGCCCAAACACTGGACCTGCAATTGGTCCAAACATGGGGCCTGCAGTTGGCCCACACACTGGGCTTGCAGTTAGTCCACATTGCGTTGCTGGTGGAAACAAGAAGCCATCTGTGGGTCCAACTACTGTGGTTTTTAGAAATGGAACATAATATCTAAACCAACAACAAAAGACCAAAATCTGTAACTTACAAGCAGATATTCAATCATGAGTTGAGCCAGCTTGAACAATTTCGTGTAGTTTGGATCAATACTGCGTGAATCCTAAAGAAGAAATATTTGTTGAATTGCTTTGTGTTTAGAACCATAAAACTAACTAACATTGCATCACAGCCTAAAGCTGTACAAGTGAAGTTAATAAACAAACAGTTTGCTTGTTTTCCCGTTGCTTAACTTACAAATTCAGTGTTTTATGTTTAAAAGTTGTTCTTAAAAAACATATAATATGTCAAGTTTTCTGTTTGAAAAAATCACATTAAGTAGTCCCATGAACCGCTTAAGATTTAATCAGGCAGTGCCTAAGCTAAAAATATTAGATGGTGAAATTTAAACGTAAAAAACAGCCTACAACATTACTAACGCCTAAAAGATTAATTACATGTATACCAGCATTTTAACATTACAATAACACAAGCTGGGGTGCCCGGTGTTGCTCGGGAGTTTTTTGTTTGTTTGTCCCACCATGCCCACAGGGTCAGAGGCTAGCTGGAAGGTTTGAGGACCTGTGGCCGTCCCCGGCACTGACCAGAAAATCTAGGTTTCTCGCCCGCCCCGGGCCAGAGGTGGAGTGGGGTGGTCATTGGTCAAGTACAGATACAACATATCGTAAAAATATTTATAATATTGAAATCCCTCATAAAAAGCTTAATGTGTTTAAAAAGCTGTTCACGTTTAGAGAAGCATATATTAGTGAAGTTAAATAAAGTTCGCAATAATTCAACTTTTACCAGTTCAGCTTCTAAACTGCAGAATGCGATGTTGATGATGTTGTCTTGAAGGACTTGGAAGTCAAGGTTTCGAGCGACTGAATCAACATCAATGGAAGCTGGAGAACAAAGAATTAACACCATAATTACTTATTATTCTTCGTTTATTAAGCACGATTATCTAATGACTAAGCATCAATTATCGTGGGTGCGGTGGTGTAGTGGGTATGTTCGTTGCTGGAGGGTTGCAGATTCGAATTTAACTCAAGCCACCGCGTATGGACCTTGACCAAGTCCTTCACTCGTAATTGCTCGGGCGCTTGGCGTGAAACTCCAATGCAGTCTTTGCGCTGTAGTCGGAAGCGCCTCTGAGTAGAGAGAGCTTGAAGGAGCAATGTCGAATTGGATAAATAAATAAAATAAATGAATTCAGGGCATTGAGCAACAGTGAGTGAAGGACATGATCAAGGTCTCTTCATACAGCAACTATAATATTAGAGGAGATTTAACCTAGTCATGTTACTCTTATGTAATTATATTCTTAATTTTACCAGCCGCCAGTCTGGTGTACACAGATCATAAATAGCATCAAGTATTCTCAATTCATTCCAAGAATTTATGTACGACCTCTTCAAGAGATCAACTCAGACTGAGTGCCTTAAATAATCAGCTACGGTTTCAAACACTTTGACCTCATTTTAGAACAATCTCCCTTGAGGAAACGAGGCAGAGAACCTGATCAGGTGTATTCCATCAGAAGTCGACTGGAATAGGGACAAACCAAACCAGAAACTAAACTGGTTCATTTGTAAATAGGTTACAGATTGACATAGGTATTTGCATGTGGTTGTGTGGTATATACCAGTATCTAAAATAGTCAGGGCTGAAAGTGATTTGAAAAAATTGCCAGGTCTCTTTGACCCAAAGGGTGCTAGATATAAGTGCTTATTCAAGCGCCAAAAAATTAATGCCGGGTCTGAGACCCAGACAGACCCGGCTCACTTTCAGCCCTGAAAATAGTAATAGTCTTTGTTTAATTTCGAACTAAAATATCGCAGTATAATTACAATTCATAGTACTAATGGATGATCACAAGTCATTACTGGAGTCGAATTAAACTTTTTGGCATCCTTGAAAGGCGTCCATCCACAAACGCCATTAAAGTTTCTGCTTTCTCAACTCATTTGTCTCCGAAAATTGACCATTGGGCAGAGAAAATTAGCTTTAAACTTTACTTAAGACAAATCCATTTCCATTTAACAAAGTTAAACATCTCCCTTGCATGGCCTCCAACCGAGCTTAAACAGGATCCAACCAACCCTTATGAATGAGAAAAAACAGCAACATCCACCCATCTCTTAACACTAGCAAAAGATTGGTTTCTCTCAGTTTAGCCATCAGATTCATCCTCCTTCTAGAATCCTAAGTCAAACCATCTTCCACCTGAAATTCCACGCTCTGACCTTCTCACAAGAAAGGGTTTCATTACTAGAATCAGTGCTTAAAGTGTGGGAAAATAAGTGCCTCTACACTCCTTACCTTTCCGAAAGAAGTGCCTGGACGCCCCATACATTTCCAGGCTGTGCTGGCCAATAAGTGCCAGGACGGCATTCAGATTTCAAAATAAGTGCATGGACGCCGTCCATGACCGTCCAGCCACACTTTAAGCCCTGACTAGAATGCTTTACATTTATTAACATTTCATTTACGTTACTTTTAAATTACAACATTACTATACTTTATTATTACTTCTATGTGTCATATTGCATTATTTCTCGATGTCCAATTATGTATTTGCAAATGGAGCAATGAAGGCCATACTTACCTACTTACTTACTTACCAACCAAATCCTAGAGACAGAAGCAACAAAGCAATATACATAGAAATTTATAAGTGTTTCGGATGAAAACACTCACCTAGCCTCTTCCAATCAATTCTCTCCACGCGTTTGCGAAACGCAAAACCAAAACCGTTGACTGACTCCATTCCAGATCCCGGATAACCATAACCAACAGGATAACCATTGGCTAAGTTGAATGTTCCCATTCCAACTGGATAAGAATTAAAAGCAAGGTATCCTCCACCAGCTGCTGGCTGAGAAGACATCGTATCTGTGAAGAAATGCAAACAATTCTCTCACCAAATTTATTCATTGATTTTATCATGCATTTGAAAATTACCAAAATCAAATGAAATATCATCAAGTGTAAGCACTTTGAAAAGGCTGTCTTCAAACGACTTTCACAAGTTACATTACAATCACCATTTGAAGGAAAACTTGAACCTGCAGACTGCATTAGAAGGCAAAGCACCCAACCACGTTGTACCATATGTTACAATTTATACACATTTCTGCACAAACTGAATACTGCAATCAATACAATAAACTTTATCGTTATTGTTTTAGGATGTTATTAAGCAAATAATTTTTTTTATTATCATCACAAAAACAGCAGAAACAATGTACAATGATAATAATTTTGTGATGTAGGACATAATTAGCTTGATTGACATTAAAAAGAAATAATTAAAACCAAAAAATTAAGTCAAAAATAATAAAGTAGGCTACATGTGTATATTCACACACACACATCAACATACACACAAAGACATATAAAATTATGTCATTAGAGGGATGGCATATTTTCCCCATCAGATTCTAAGCTGACAAATCAGTTGAACATTGCCCATTTCTGACTCGAATTAAAATTTGACCACTGGCATACTAACTAATCTCTTATTATTGTTTACTATAATCATTAATCATTTTTTACATTTAATCCCTCAGGATTCAAAAAATAGGGAAAGCATATTTCTACAATGGTTAGCCTTTGTTGATGTCATGTCAAGTGACAAAACTTCATAAATCAATTGCATTGAAGTTTTGAATGATGATAATTATTATTATCATTATTATTGTTTCCGTTGTTATTGTTGTTGTTGTTGCTATTACAGCTCCTGTCAATTTCATTGTCATTCCTGGTGTCATTGTTATTGCTACTACTACTATAATTATTATTATTATTATTTCTTTTTATATTTAGGATCCCTCAGGGATTTCATTACTAACTATTGGCTAAAAACTAGTCCAGAATGACCTTATTCATCATTGTCTTGATTAAGTGCCTCCGAATGCGAATTATTATTATTATTATTATTACCATTATTATTATAATAATAATCCTCTAAAAACAGAGTACTACGGCCTCGTCGTGCCCTGGCATGCGATGGCACATCCCTGGGCATAACGCGTGGATCATCATCATCATCATCATCATCATCATCATCATCATCATCATCATCATCATCATCATCATCATCATCATCATCATCATCATCATCATCATCATCATCATCATCATCATCATCATCATCATCATCATCATCATCATCATCATCATCATCATCATCATCATCATCATCATCATCATCATCATCATCATCATCATCATCATCATCATTTTCATTGTTGCTGTTTCTGTTGTTGTTGTTGTTATTATTATTGCTAGCAAAGCATTTCAACAGGGCATCATAAAAACACTGTCAACACTTTTATAAACTAATACTTTTATAAACTTATGACCTGTTTTCAATGCCCCGTTTTGTTCATAAGTACAGCATTGCTGCTGGAAGATGATGTGATCACAACAGAAACGTTTCTACTTACAAAGAGGCCCCGAAAAGCCGCCAAGAGGCTGAAAGGCCGAAGCCCTGTTCTGGCCAAAAGCCCACATGACGATGGCTAATCCAAATGGCTAACAGTTCATGGCTACTAGAAAGAAACACGCTAATGATGATGAAGTAAATCCAATCCAAATGGCTAACAGTTCATGGCTACTATAAAGAAACACGACAATATAAGCATATCCAAATGTAGGCTAATCTGCATGCGAGTTGCTTATATGTGAAACTAGCAGTCAACTGAAGATCAAATCAAGCCAGAAGCAGACTGCTTGACAACACAGACTCCTGTTGCCAAAGCCTCAATCGCTGATTGTAGCATATTAGCATACACTCAACAATCAGCCATATATATATTAAATTATATATATATATATATATATATATATATATATATATATATATATGAATGCACATTATGCGTACACTTATATATATAATGTATATAATATATACAGGGTGGGCCATAAAAAAAGACCCCCCCTAGGTTTTTTGCCAATATCTTGACCAAAATTAAGAATTTCCAAATGAAATTTCACAGGCTTATAGACAATTCATATTTACACGTGATGGCCAAATTTCATCAAAATATTTCAAACAGAGCAAAAGTTATGCCACTTTTAGGAAGGCCACCCACCGTTTTTTGACGATTCAAAAACGTAACGCAACAAAAAGTAGGTTTTTGCCAATATCTTGGCCAAAAGTAAGAATTTCGAAATGAAATTTTACAGGTTAATAGACAATTCATATTTACATATGATGACCAGATTTCATAAAAATATTTCAAACAGAACAAAAGGTATATCACTTTTAGTGAGGCCACCCTACGTTTTTTGATGATTTAAAAAAAGTCAAAAAACGTGGGGTGGCCTCACTAAAAGTGATATAACTTTTGTTCTGTTTGAAATATGTTTATGAAATCTGGCCATCATATGTAAATATGAATTGTCTATAAACCTGTAAAATTTCATTTCGAAATTCTTACTTTTGGCCAAGATATTGGCAAAAACCTACTTTTTGTTGCGTTACGTTTTTGAATCGTCAAAAAACGGTGGGTGGCCTTCCTAAAAGTGGCATAACTTTTGGTTTGTTTGAAATATTTTGATGAAATCTGGCCATCAAATGTAAATATGAATTGTCTTTAAGACTGTAAAATTTCATGTCGAAATTCTTACTTTTGGTCAAGATATTGGCAAAAAACCTAGGGGGGGTCTTTTTTTATGGCCCACCCTGTATACCGAATAATTGATGAATAAATTACCGTGCCTACATGAGGTCTAAAACAACATGGACACGTTGAGGCAGGCCAAGAATTTAAACATTTCTAGAAGGTGACTGGTGAGTTCAAGTGGTTTGACAGCTGGTTAAGCACTATATATTTTCCCAAGTACATCCATCCATCCATCCATCTGTGTGTATGTCACAAACAATAAGAATGTTAATAACCACCAAATTTTGTCTGCATTCTTTTATAAATTTAAACCTCGGTAATTCAAGCTCTCAAGGTACCACAAAATCAACTCCTGCTCAAGAAATATTAGCCTGCAATGACTATAGTTAAATGCCTGCTGATATTTCTGATGCTCATTTATAAACTGGTGCATGATTATTTATGCATGGCATACAATAAACCTCCAGTAGTTAAACATGTTATGAAAATAGAACAACAACACTGAAAGGTGGCTTTCCAACAGAGTCCAAAAAGATGCATCCCAAGTAATTGAAAATATTTCTAAATTGTGGTGGAAGTCAGTTCCACAAGAATGGTCAAAGGATGGTCAGTGTGGGAATCATTGTAGGATAGTGATAGTGATAACGCATTGACATCATTAGATCTACATAGGGTCTGCAATCAAAAGATTATAGTCTTACACCTGGAGAGCAGAGACAACACCAAATGACAGAATCCCATACAATGTACTATTTGAAAAATAAAACGAAACACAGGGAGACCAGGACCATGCTGGATAGATACTATAAATAAAGACATAGCATCACATGAACTAAGAGTAGTCAAAGGACAAAGGACAGAGGACAATGAAGATCACTTATTTGTACCCATAGGCGTACGAGACGGGGGTCCAGAGGGGGCAAATGCCCCCCAAATTTCGGGCAAATGCGTTTTTCGGGCAAAAGAGGCATGGACGGGCCAAAAAAGTTCGGAGTTTTTTTCGGGCAAAGCAGGTACGGGAGGATTTTTTCGGGCACGTAGGGGTAAAAAAGTCGTCAGATTTTTCGGACTTGGAAAATCCTAAAAATTTTGGGCGGATGACTAAAAAAAGGTCGTCAGATTTTTCGGACGGAAAAATCCTAGGAATTTTGGGCGGATGACTATAAAAAAAGGTCGTCAGATTTTTCAGACGGGAAAATTCTAAGAATTTTGGGTGGATGACTAAAAAAAATGGTCGTCAGATTTTTAGGGCAAAAAATTTTTTTTGCCCCCCCACTGCCGAAATGTCCCGTACGCCTATGCTTGTACCCATTGCTGCCAAGCAAGGACTGATGATCGTGGTTAAAATGAAGCAGACTCAGTGAAACAACTCTCCACATGTGCACACGTGCCTCTGTCATCAAGCAACATTGCTCTTAATTGACAAAAGCACGGAAATAAATGGCAGTCTTCAGATTCATTGGTCCTGTGTTGAGGTCAATGGCTTTCAATCAATAAGAACTAAAGAACAGAAAATGAACCTAAGTCCAATTCATTGCTAAACAAATGTCATGGGAAATAAATAACAAGTCAGGTGATTCACATTTTATAAAAAAAACAGTGTATTTTCCCTGAAAGTTATATAGACTGAAAGTAGTAGTGACTTGAATAAAACTGTGTCTTCTCAAATGTAACTCTTATCGGTCTGAGCAAACAGATAAAAAAATCACCCAAATTGATCAATATATATTTGGTTAAGTTATGGCCATTTCCCCACATGTACTTCTCAAATTGACCTTTTGACTAACCTTGAATTGTCTTACATTTAGTAGCCTTGTTTCCTATCACAGGTAGCCCTTATCAAGACGAGAAACGTATGAAAGAATTTCAGTTATAGCCAATTTCAACTATTCTAATGGAAGCTGGACGGATGAAAACGATTCATGCTAAAGAAAATGTGAGATTGATGAAAATAATGATGCTGCATCAGACGAATAATTTAGAACACTAAAACGGTAGCTTACCGAATCTCAAATATTGGAGCATCAAACATTAAATGGTACATAATGATAAGCAAACGTGTATTTAGCGTATCTAATTATGTACCATTCATATTTTTCACCATTGATCAAATTTCAGTTGGATTCACGTCTGTTAAACAGACGTTGTATTGATGATAAATATTATAATTCCTCTTCAATTGGAAGCTGGACGGATCAGAAGATTTCTATACTAAATTGAACTGGGCTTGATGAAAAGAATTCTTGCTTAAATAGAAGTTGTATTGATGAAAAATAATAAAGCTACAAAGGGTGTATAATCAAATACGCTAATTAGCCCCTACATGCCGAAAGATGATATTCTGGCATGCTCCAACAGGTTATTGTCATATTTACCTTCTGACTGTACGCTATCTTTAAGTGAATATAATTATGTAATTATACTCTCCAGAAATATACGTTGCGCTGGTTTTTTTATACCATTGCGGCCTACAGTGAATTTTTATTAGAGATATTAAGCATTCGAAATAAAAACATGACAACATGTAACCAAAGACGCAACCAAACAGATCCTCTTCATTGATCTCTTCTCGTCTTGTGCGAGTTCTGCATCTGAGTTATTTATAGCGCATTACTCATTTTACTTATTTTTCATTATTTCGAATATATATGAGGTCGTTGATTTCGACAGTTTTTCTCAAATTCTGTGTGCACAAGAACCAGGATTGGTCAACTTTCTCAATTTGTAATTATAGAAATGCAGCATGCATGAAAAAGTATATAATAATAATAATCATCAACAACAACTCAGCAGCAGCAGCAGCAGCGACCGGCTGCACTCATCGCTTCCACGACGTTTATTAAGCTAATTAATAAGCTTAACTTTAAGAGCGCCATAGATATTTGGAATATGCGATTAAACTGCCGATTTGCGAAGGTTTATTTTAGAGGATGACCACGCCTGTTTCGTGGTCAGCATATCAAAGGTGCGCTGGGTTAAAATAAAATCGACGTGGCGAGTAGGCTACTCGTAACTGCGAATGCACAAAAGTTAGGCCTATACTACCACAGTAGTAAATACTACTCAGACTATAATATCTTTGCTACCACTATAGGCCCTACATGGGAGGGTCTTATGCGATATATAATTTATATTATATCCAGGTTCGAATCCAAATCAAGATCCAGACATGCGGATCGATGAGACCTCTTGGTTTCATACATCCTTGGTTTCTGCAGCTATTGACGTTCAACGTAAATCCACAAGTAAAGCAGCTGAAAGTTCACCTGCAAGGATATCAATAATTCTGACATTTTATCATAGTTTTAGAAATAAGACATTGTGTGATGTGCTCTCAGGCTTTCGTAAATGTTCCTAAAGTATTATAATCATTTCTGTTTTTGAATAAAGCGTAGGCAATGTCATTGGAATCCTACGAATTGCTTCGATTTTCTTTTGATCATCGAATCGTGACATCATGGATCGCGTGAAACGGGTTTTGAGCGACGGAGATCCGACCGAGCTAGAGGTTAGGTGCTGTGTGTTTTGAGCGCTTGCAAAGGGGCCATTTAAGACTCAAAAAAGAGCCATTCCATTTCCCGAAAATTGTCAGATCCTACTTCTGTTTCAGCGATATTGTTTTCATCAATCCAACTTTTATTTCACCAGGAATTATTTCCATCAATCCACCAGAGTTTCTAATGACGACAGTAACACTAACGCTAACCATCCCTCACGATGCATAACCTGACCTAACTGACACTGACGACGAAGACTACCTCTTGGTATATAATTATAGTCTACAATTTTTGTGAAGCAATGACAGCGCCGTGCACAAGTTTGTGTGTTTGAATGTGCACTTGTTATAGCTCGCTACTCAGAGGCGCTTCGGACTACAGCGTGGACACTGCTTCTGAGTTTCACGCCGAAGCGCTGAGCAATTGTGAGTGAAGGACTTGCCCAAGGTCCCTATATGGCGACTTGAGGTGGATTCGAACCTGCAACCTTCCGGCTGCAAGGCAACGAGCATACCCATTACACTACCGCACTCCACAAGTAAGTAATGTTCGCCCACCCAAATTGTAAATTTAAGCCTGTAACTGACCTAGGCATGCCTGGGTAATCGCGAAGACTAGGACCCTGTCCATGCAAACCGTTTGACTGCCCAAGAAATTGCTAAAATAGAGGATTTTGACCAGAGGAATGCCTATCCAGGTAAATGACCCACTAAGAAAAGGCGCAACATTGCATTCTTGAGGTGTGCAGATAGAACAGACAGTTCACGGCAAGCTGAGAAGTGAGGAAACCACTGCAATGATGTACTGATATCATGTTGTGAATCTGTTATTCGGTTATGGATTTGATCTAGACTTGAGTAAAGTCAAATGAACCTGTTAAATGGGAGAGGAGATTGAATTCAGGCAGATGGACAAATGGACTGACACACTGAACACCAAACAGTGACACATAGAGAGATTTCAGCATATGTAGCATGTTTAAATGTGTTCTGATTTCTTTGTAGAGGTTTCTTGGGATCTACGAGGGTCAGTTGATGCGGGGCCCACCAAGTACGAAGGCCCAGTACGACTATGCACACTGCCTTGTCAAGAGCCCCAGCAAGTCAGACATTCAGCAGGGAATTTACTTGCTAGAAGGTAAGAATACCACATGAAGCTCATGTAGGTCAGGCTGAGGTTCAAAGTGCAGATACTGTTAGATAGCCTTTGAAGCCTCTGAACAATTGGACTCCAAAGATTTCCAGTGAAATCGTTTCAACAGTTAATCATCCCTGGGCTGTGTCTAGTTTTCTTGCTCTATGTTTCACTGAGTTTATCTCAGTTTAACTCTTTTCTCAGGTGTTAAAGCAAAACACAGGTCACGAATTCTATGCATGCCTATCCAGGTAAATGACCCATGTTTTCAAAGACAAGTGAAAAACTTGTCTTTGAAAACATGCATAGAATTCGTGCCCTGTGTTTTGCTTTAATAACTGTTTTAATTTTAAGTTTGTTTAATGATGCCTGTCAATCTACATTGATGAGTGTTGCCACTCCAAGATGTCCATCGTTTTCATGATATTTCATAATGATGACTGATCTTGCAGGTAAGTTAAGCGTCATTTTGTGATGGACTAATACCTGACAGCTGACATGACAGTGCTTAAAACCCAGTTTCTATGATGTTCAACTTTTGCTATCGTATAATGGGTGTCTATGTCGACAGAATTAGCATCAATCAGCATTCGATCACAGATTTGCTTTTTTATTATATTATGATTTTACGGTGACCATTTGACCAAAAATCTTCAATTGAGGCGTAACTGGCTGATGCATTGCTGATTGAGGATGGTTGATTGGCTATTGGATTTGTCACGCTGTCACATCTGTGGTATTAAGATTTCAATGGGCTATTACAGAATCTGTGGACCATTACTAGATACATCAGTGGACCATTACTTCATAATTACTACATCATTAAGGCATCAGTGGACAACTAAGGCTTCAGGGTCCATTAAGGCATCAGTGGACCATTATGGCATAAATTGGTCATGGTTTGATGTGCCTGGATTTGAGATTGAGATGGCTTTGGAATTCACTTACACAAAGTTGAATGGTATTGTAGGTTGCAAAATCTTGAAACTTAGTCATCTTCAAGTTCCAGAGTACTTAGCCAGATTCAACACGTTACAATTGTTTTTGATGGTTATCACAGCATTAGAAAAGCTTGCTAAACGACAAATTTATATGGCATTAGTTATTGAAAACCTGTTTGTATTGTTAATTTTTTATACTTGCAGTGACCCAGTGATTACTTTTGAATGTCTGCATGAATTATAGAATACTTTAGGTCTATAATCATTGACTGGTGACTTTGAGATGAAGCAATTAATTGAATTTTGGATGAAATGTCTTTGTAGATTTATTTCAAAAGACGAAGGATGATGCAATGAGAAGTGAATATCTTTTTTACCTTTCTGTTGGTCATACAAGATTAAAGGTAACCACCTGTTGGCAGATCTGCTAATTAGAGCAACCTGTAATGTGGAGAGTCGAGGTTTGAACCTCCCCACCTAAAGCAGTTAGTGTGTATTGTGTAAGGACCTTGAGTAATTACGTCAAAATTGCTTGGCTCAGATTACTCGTATTTAATTTTTAGATTGTGGATTGGTGGTGGTCTATTAGCACAGGTAGTAAAAGGTACATATGATCCCTTGGGAGGCTTAGATGTTAATTAATTCATTAATTTCTCAGTTTCCTAAACCTCATCAAGTTATAGCATAGAAAAAGTGCTGTGAAAGCGCATTTGAGCATTGAATATTGCAATTGATAGGCGCTGGGAAAATGGTGTGTCACATGTTTTTTTTATTATTGCTGTTCATAATGTGATTTTTAGTCATCATCTATTATTGATCCAGATGTTAGATAGCCAATGAGAAATAGTGATTTTGAGATATATTTAAAAATTTTAAATGTCAGCTGAAGAATTAGCGTCCAATTAACAAAAAGCGCAGCTCTGCAAAAATGGCGTTGAAAATAAATTCCATTATGGACATGTATAGTCGGATGATTTTGAGATTGTCCTGCTTACAGATTGCTTTTGAATTATGGTGTTTGATGTTTGTTCTGTTTATTTAGGAATATGAAAAAGCTTTAAAATATTGCAACGCAATTTTGAGGGTTGAGCCACGAAATGCCTTGGCATTGGAACTGCGCGATCTCGTCGAAAAGATCATGCGGAAAGGTACTTACAGCATGCTTTGTTTGGTGCCTTATTTTTTATTTATTTGCCTTATCCTACTTTTAATTCATTTGCGTGATTTTATCGCTTGTGCAAAGATATTAAGTAAGAGCTTTTCAAGGATTCTTGTATTTTTTTTATAATCAAGCTCAATGCCATATATATACTTGTTATATGTTTGTTTGTTTGTATGTACACATGTCATAGCGCACCTTCAAGCTCTCCACTCGGAGGCGCTCCCAACTACAGAGCGGACATTGCATCGGAGTTTCACGCCAAAGCACTGAGCAATAGCGAGTGAAGGACTTGCCCAAGGTCCCTACTGGAGGTGGATTCGAACCTGCAGCCCTTTGGCTGCAAGGCAACGAACATACCTGCTACACCACCGCGCCCCCAAAAAACGGATTTGTGCTTGCTTATATAGAAGATAGAATATTATTCCTTATTAAAAACTCTCGCGTGATCCTAATCATTTGCCCAGTCGATGAAATTGGCAAGCGTCTGAACTTATATAGATCCTGGCTTTTCTTCCTGGATAAGCCATGTTGGCATTAATGATCAAATGACTAGATTCAATCTGTTGGCTTTTCTTTATAGTCTCGGAGCAATAACCTCGGATGGCGATGCGTTGAAATCGCTTATTCATTTGTTGCTAAAGATGGAAAACAATTATGCCACTATTGACTTTTGTGTAATGTTGATAAAATTGAAAAATAATTATGTTACTTCTGTTTTGATTTGCAGTGGCTGCAATATAAGAATTGATTGGGAACTTTTTGTACTTTTGATTCAATCATAATGCCCCTGAGATCAATAAATATATGTAGCTAATTATAACAGAAGTTTCATAATTGATATTGGTTTGTAAAATGTCCTGTGTATCTGATCGCTGTTTCTAATCTGTTTCTTTGATTTTGTTCTTCGATTGCAGATGGTCTCATTGGAATGGCTCTCGTGGGCGGGGCTCTGGTCCTTGTCATCAGCGGAATTCTCGGATTGGTGATGGTGTTTAGGCGACGGAAGTAGGACCACGGATCATGAGGAAGATTACGAAATGATGATGATGATGATGATGATGATGGTGCTGCGGGTGGTGGTGGTGATGGTGATGATGGAATTGTGCCAACAGCTCACAAATCCAGTGACAGAAAGAGACCTTGTCTGTTATGCACAAGCTTCAGGGCATTAGTGGCAAGAGTTGATTTCTTAGTACTAATCAATCATCTATTATGGACATCTACAAAGACACAGGACTCACTGATATGATGCTGACAAAGTGGTTATGCCCAATTGATGCGGTTATTAAGTTTGGCAGAAGTAGTAATTTCAGTAAGTCTTATGCCTTGAACATAAACTTCCTTCAGACAAAAGACTGTAGGCTTATCTGTGTGTGCTGGAGTTCATTTGAATCACTTTCTTGGCTGCAGCAGTATAAAAATATCATACTCCATAGCACGGTTAACGCGAAGATGAACTGGGTATTAGGACTTAGTACTGCATTGGAGTGAGGACATCTGCAAGTGGGAGAGTGTTAGAACAAGATGGCAGGTATGGGGAAAGGGGAGACGTGATGCTGAGGTTGAAATCAATGACCTCTGATGATCCATTTTGATTCAACTTCAAATTGTTCTCGGCCAAACTGTCCAAATGTTGTAAATGACAACAGAGCTGCTGATTGTAAAGTTTAATTGCATTGTTCGCATTGCAACATGAAATTTTCACGCTTTGAGCCCTGTCTGAGACTGTCAAGCAGTGCTCAATGCATACTAGTGAAGCTTGTCAGTAGATAGTGAGCCAAGTTATCTAGAAAAAATAGTGATGTTAATTATTATTTGTGAGTGTTTATGTTGAAGGTGCTCAGGTGATTGCACTTGTGACGTGAGCTGTAACGTATAAACACTCAATATGCTCTGCGTGTGCTTCATTGATATGAGTTTCCAAGGCACTTTTAGAGTTTTTAGAGTATCGGTGGTTTTGTTGTGACTGTTGAGTGGTTAGTAGAGGCTCAATGTAATATAACCAAATGTTTGCACTGTGTCTTAAGTCATAGTTTACTCGATTTATTATTGCATTCTCGTCTGTGTCTGTGATTTCACTGCATGATTAAGCTATTTCAGTGCATGATTAAGCTATTTCAGTGCATGATTAAGCTATTCGATTGGTCACTAGTTATGTAACTTGTCATTATGTGTATATTGAATAATTTGCACTCGATTCGACCTGCTTTATTAAAAAATTGGTCTAACATTGAGAATTTTGCTCTGCCTTTGGAGAGGCCAAGAGTGCAGTCCGTTGTTTTTTGTGTGCTCAATTTATGTTTTGGAGTGAAATCAGTTACGGTGATTGATGGAGGAATTTGAGGATTAGAGGCAGCAGAAGGGAATTTTGCACCTGCCCTTGTGAGCAGAGGGTGTGCCAAACATTGTAGTCAATTTCAAGTTACCAGGTATGCTGAAAGTTGCTTATAGACTCGGCTAATATATGGCAGGACATATTGCAGAAATGCAACTTTACACATGTGTTACATAGAAATTCTTCAACAAAACTGGTTCAGTAGTTCAATTTCATTCAGACTCTACAATGTGATTTTAGAATGTCGGTTTGTTAGGTGCTCTGTTGAAAAAAGGTTCATACAGAGTTGTATAGCCATTTTTCTGTAAAAAATGCTGTTGAAATTGAATTCTGATTCAATGGTTTTGCTTATGAGAAGTAGAGGTCTTCTGTTCTGAAGCTGAAAGACTGTCAAACAACTTCATTCGAAATATATTGTTTTGAGAATCATTTAAATTAAAAGTCCTATTCGAAAAAGAGTTTGAAGTATTTTAATCATTTTTTTATTGGAATTGCTGTGCTACATCCTTAAGCATTGTGTATGAATTCATTCATTCATTATTCATTATATGCATTTATATAGCGCCTCTTCAAGGGGGCTACTCAGAGGCGCTCCCAACCTCAGCGCGGCCAAATAAAACTGTTTTAAGATGAGAGAGGAAAGTCTGAGAAGGATTTTTACAAAGAGAGCGGAGGGTCAGAGGAAGACCATTCCAGGTTGAGGGTCCCACCACCGAGAAAGCACGGCTCTGCATAGTGGAAGTTCGAGCAAAAGGTACTGAGAGTAGACTTTGTTCAGTCGAACGAAGGGAGCGGAAGGGGTGAGAACTAAGAGTAGGGCTACAAAGCTCACAAAGATAGGCAGGAGCAAGGCCTAGCATGCAGCGCCAGACTAGAGTAGATATCCTATACTCAATTCGCTGCTTGAGTGGAAGCCAGTGGAATTGTGTCTAATTAAAAGCAAAAGCCAATAATTGTTTGTTACGTAATTTCATTAAGCAATAATGTATTATTGTAAATAAAAACAATGTCATCAAACCATTGTCTTCTCAGGCATTACCTTCAGTTGAGACAGTGCTCCTGAAACTAATTTCTAAATGGCCGCTATATATATAACTGTGGCCTAACATTGAACATTACATAATAGCAGGTATTTCTGTTATTCACATTCTTATTCTTAAATTCTTAAATTTGCAACACTGATGATCTAAAATCCAATTCATTCTTTGTCTCTTTCAGCCTCTCAAAATCCCTCGATGCTTTGTTTTTTGCTCTTCTCTTACTTTGAATCTCACATGTTATCGGTGAAATAAAGGGTATGGAAAAGTGCATGATGTTTGGAGGAAGTTTATGGAGCTAGCGACGGAGATTATTGAAGAAAACATACCAAGATGCAAAGGAACTTCCTCCAAACATCGTTCACTTCCTATGGCCTTTATTTCACTTACCAAATCCTTTTCCCTCAACCTCTTCTTACTATTCATTAAACTCTGCTTTAAAGAAGTTGGGTATTTTTACATAGACTTTTAATTCATGGCTAATTTCCATCGGTCACTAGCACCAGAATGCTCAACACTCTTGATTCTCTGCCATATTTTCATCCGACATCAGCACCATGTCCAAAATGTCATTTCCTCTGGTTGGTTCCATAACATGCTGCTTCATAACGGAGGCATGGTAGATTAAAGTGATATGGAGACTTTTGAAAACGACTTTGAAGTATAAAACACAGAAATTTCATTATTTTATTTCAAAGTTGTCACACCAAAGCAATTTTTCAATACAAAAAGCCTTTGTTCCAAGTACATTTTGTTTAAAATGCGTAAAAATACTATTAATTATCAAGTTCTGATATTTTATGAACAAAACATCAACCATTCTTTCATTCACCATATCTAGGCTGTAATCAGGTCAGCATCTAGGTCGGTTCACTTTGTCAGAGATATATATGGCAGATGTTAATGCCAATAAAAACAGTCAAAGATTGACCTATGCGAAATCCAAACAAAAGTGTGATGATGTTTTGATTTTAAACTTAAAATACAACAAAGAATGAACAAAAGGAAGATGTAAACAAATTGAAACATCATGTGTTTCATGTTAACGTATGTTGACATAATAAAGCGATGGTTGGAGTTGGCAGTAAAGAGGCCTATATACTATACTGCTGAAATGTTGCATATTACGGTAGGCCTAGAGATGTTCTTGCATTCCATCACAACATCAGCATTCTGCAACCCAGATTTTTAGCATTTTTATCTACTGATCCTCTTAGCTTGACTTGCTCTGGATCCTTTTGCCATGGTTCACATCAGGCACAACACTTTCATTGTGTTTTGCTAGAGGTTGGTTGGGGTGCTTCGATATTCATGCAAAGAATTATGTGCAGAATCGTATGAATTTTATATTTGTTCCTGCTTGCAAAACATCAGGTCTTTCTTCACAAAGTATAACGACTGCAGATGAACAAGAATCAGTATTGGGGAGTCCTATATTATAAAGCTTTGTTGCCAGTGGTGCAACAAGGTTGCATGGTTTATCTGCCAGACCAGAGCTTAGACCACTCTCAGCAAAGTCCAATACAGATGATACAGTGCAGCAGCAGCACAAAATGTCTGATGCCTAACTGAACTTGTGGTTTATGCACAGGCTGTATTTAGAGAGAGAAAAAAACAATGTACAAATGATCCCTACATATTCATTCAAGGCCTAAGCACTTAAAGTTCACTTCACCGTAATGTGCAGGTATTGTCCATTGAAAAACGATTATTCAAAGGGATAACATTGCTTTTTTATGCCATAGTTTATGGTTGTAGAAGTCAGTGTAGCTACACATTGGAAAGCATCGGCGTCAGTAAAATATATCAAAAGCTACAGTTGAACCGTATTTGGTTAATCATATTATACAATATAATCAAGCATACTGCAAATTAAAAAGTTGCAAATCAAATGATACTTTATATAACAAAGTAGCTTGTATCTTCTTAAGCTAAATCAAATCATTTACTTATTTATTTGTTGATCATTTGGCTAATTCATGATCAACATAAACTGATGTTGACATTCTCCGACAGGTAACACCCAATCAATCAATAAATCAATCAATTCGTTATTAACTGACACAAATGCAACTTGAAGTTGTTTACCTGAGGATTATTGCATTTGTCCATTGCTAACGCTCTTGACCAACAAACATTGCACTTAAACATACATACTCCTCTGACATATCTTGTGCCTCAGACCAGGAGTGTTGGCATTGTGGCATTTTCAATGCCAGGTCCGAGGCTTTGGAATTTCCTGCTCAGTTCTATCTGCTCTCATAGATCTGTGATTTAATTACGGACTGGTCTTGTCTCTTCCAACCAACTGATCCAGTGCAGTTTGTCTTCTTATCTTAAGTTTGTCTTCTTATCTTAAGTTTGTCTTCTTATCTCAAGTTTGTCTTCTTATCTTAAGTTTGTCTTCTTATCTGAAGTTTGTCTTCTTATCTTAAGTTTGTCTTCTTATCTTAAGTTTGTCTTTTTATCTCAAGTTTGTCTTCTTATCATAAGTTTGTCTTCTTATCTCAAGTTTGTCTTCTTGTCTTCCGCATTGATTACATTTTAACGGAACTTGTCTAATACAACGTGATTTGGATTGATGTTCACTACAGAAGAGGAGCAGTCCCTTCCATAAGCTCGTCTGACTTATCATGCATATGAAGTGCTAGCACCTTCATTTCCTTAGACTCAGCCTATGAGGACATTCCTCTCCTTTACCATCTAATCTTCCAGTACTCATTGTGGCCCAGTTGTGTAGTAGGTGCACACACACACGTGGAGCAGAAACCTTGAAATAAATTTCTACGTTGGCAGGGATTTGAAGCCCTGACCTATCGCTTGACAGTCCAGCATGTTAACCAATAGACCATTGCACACCTCCATGGCTTCACTACACAGTGAAGACCAATGATGTCATCGAAATAATGGTGATATACATATAATTCATTACGCTAGATAATTCTACCAGATTAAAAATAAATGCCCGTCGAGTCACTATACTTTCATAACTGAGTGCAGCACCAATTAAGCTGCCGTCCAGCCTCTCCTTCACAGAAGGCACTTAACTAAAAATATGTGCTAGATAAGTTTAGATGAATATAAGCATAGACTAATATTTCATACAATATTCTTACACAATGTAGAAACACATGCCATGATTATTACAGATTTAGCTAATAAATCTGGCTCTTTTTGTAATCAACCGCAGTAAACAATAACCAATTCCATTACATCAAATGTTGTCTATTAAGCTTAAAACTGACGTAAAGCCGGTAACTAATGTGAAACAGGATTACATTCGCATAAAGCAATCAAAGTAGCATTTGGAAACAAGTACACATGCAGTCAAATAAAATTCCCAGGTTCATAATGATAAGCATAAAATTCGGGAACAGACTGTACCAAACCACAAGTGACTTATAGTGAAATATGCCATTATATTGTGAAGTTGCAAGGAACTTGATACAAAGGGTACAGTTCCCTGTAATTAAAAAATAAACTGTAAAACTCGTTGCATTAGATCCAGCACATTGTAATGTAAGGCACCGGTATGGTTCAAATAGAACCTGCTCCTGAATAATGTTCTAGAATTGTTGGATCTTGCAGTCACTTCCTGAATTTGGCTTCAACTATAAGCACTGGCTGAACCACTACAATAAGCCAGACTATTTTGTACCAATTCAAACACTTCTAATACTACATCCAATTGTTACTTCTTTACTATTTAACTTTCTTAATACTAAATACTGTCCTGAGAAGGCAATCTGACTGAAACAATGTGTCATGAAGAACTATCACTAAGTTACATTAAGTGAAACCTTGTTATATAGTTTTCAGATTTTTTACTCGTCTACTCATAATTAATCCAGAATTGTTTGCACATTTTAAAAACTGAATCGTGATAAGCTCAACAGAAGCTTTTGGTTGTTAGCAGTTATAAGCAAAAGTGCACTGGCCATTGACTACAATGTGGCAATTTGTCAGTGAGAATTCCCAGCAGAGTAAATCAGAGCGACCAATAGGAGCACAGTAGTATTGGGTGACTCATGTACAGAGCCGACTAATGTGGCCAAACCATAAAGTGTAAGAATGATGTTCGCATCATTTGTTCTTTGTATGTCATAGACGACTAAAATACACTGCATTTCCACCAGTAAGATAAAAAATCTACAATAAGCGATATTGAAAAACTATGTCTTTCATTTTGAGCAAAAAAGAACACTTCAATCCTTACAATAAAACCGTATTAAAATCTTACAGATTTGTTTCTTAGCACTGAAAATATACAAGTCACGTGTTAATGAAATTTGCAATGAAAGCCCAAGGACATATGATAAAATACGAAAAAATTCAAATATGCATACCCTTACAACAAAATTCAGATAACTTTTATTGCCACTTCAGAAAAATACCGTAACGCCAAATAGCAGTTGCTTCACAGCTTGCAGCAGAAATTCTTGAAAAATCACAATTTCTCCATTGTCAAAGCAATATCAGCAAATGTAGTGTTTGTAGTGATTGACACAAGATTGACAAATCTTGTGCGTCGTTATTGACAAGTATGCACGGCAAATAATAACAGAACCTGAAATGTGCAGGTGTTTGCCAAATGCCCAACAAGAGATACAATTCAGACTAAAATACTTCAAACTGAATCAGAAATTTAAATCTCTATTTCTTCGTGGATGGACGTGATCGTCTGTTGTCCAGATACATCTGAAATCGTCGTCTAACCAAGAAGGACCTTCTTCATTTTCGTTGCGACTGGAAGGGTCTCATCTTCAGACTCCGATTCTGTGCTTGAGAACAGGTGACCTGGAGTGGCTGTGCAGCGTGGAGAGCAGAGGTACTGCAGCAATGGAAGACGGTACTTTCCACAGAAGTCAACAAACTTTATGTGCTCGACTCGTGACGTAAAATAGACTCCTGCAATGAAAACAGACATTCATCTTCTTTACAAGCGAGTTTAATTCTTGTGACGATTCATTAACTGTCGGCAACCTAGAATCCTAAGTTGTCAACTAGTTTGGAAGAGCTGCATGTCTTCCCGAGTAACTTCCACAGAAGTGTCCTCTTTGGCTGTGCTGTGGTCTGGAGCGCTTCTGAGTAGTCACTTTGAAGGGATGCCATATAAATCGTCATAATGAATGAATAAATGAATGAATAACAAATAACAAGCTACAAGTGAATGAAACATATCAACATATTATTTCATTATGTATGTTTTATTATATCTTGCTTCAGAGAGCCCCTGTAGTAGCAATGAGATATTTTCACTTATCGATATCTTAGCACTTACTAATCCATGTACATTTGCACGTGTGTGGCAATTCACATACATTTTTACATGTGTGGCAATTCATATACATTTGCACGTGTGTGGCAATTCACATACATTTGCACATGTGTGGCAATTCACATACATTTGCACGTGTGTGGCAATTCACATACATTTGTACATGTGTGGCGATTCATATACATCTGCACTGCACGTTGTGGCAATTCATATACATCAGCCCATGTGTGGCAATTCCCATACATCTGCGTATTTGGGAACCATCTAAGTAAATTGTCTGATGTCTAACCTAAATTTGATTTCCACATGTGGATAAATATAATTTATTTGCAGCATAATAATAAACAAATAAATCACAAGTTGAAACATTAATCTACTAATAATAAACAAATAAATCATGAGTTGAAAGATCAATCTACCTTTGCATTTTGGGTTGACACAATGGTTGGCTGAGTCCAGGTAGTCGACCAGACAGCTGGGCAGATCTTCACTTGAATACGCAATATTTCGCATCTTTATCGTGCGCCCAGCAAGCTCCAGAAGAGACGGCGGTTCGTAGGTCATCTCTTGGACGAAACGCATCACAAGCGGATTGTTACGGAGGCTGAGCTCGACCAGATTGAGACGGATGATCTCTGGTGGTAGAGTGGAAATGCGGTTGTTGTGAAGGCTGAGTGACTGGAGGTTGGCGAGGCTGACGAGACTGCTCGGCAGCGACTCAAGTCGATTGTCGCAGAGGACAAGCGAGACAAGGCTCTGCATCAGACCAACCTCTGATGGAATGCTCTGGAGAGCATTGCCACCAAGGTAGAGAATCTCCAGGCTAAACAAAAACAGAACATGACACATCAGATTAGTATTTTTATTGTCACTGCTATTATTATTCTCAAAAGTTTGAAAAGTATTAGTTCTATTCCCTCAAGTAATTAAGACAATGTCAAAAGACCATGCAATCAGGAATGGTCAATCATTCGAAAAACCCTAGTTGATGATTTTCAAATGTGCTCCTGCAGGCAACAGCATTAAATCACTGGATGTAAGTTGAAACCATTGGAAAAGGCAGCCAGACTGTTTAGGATCCCAGGTGATTTGTGTCAGGAGGCACCCCAAATCCTTAATAAGCTCCATTCCATCGGTATTGACCATGTTCTTCGGTCTGCAGCCTAGCCAATTTGGGCGAATCCCTAAATATGCCTCTGTTTCATCTTACATGCATGATACTCTGCACTGGCTCCCTATCTCACAGAGCATTGAATACAAAATTGTGCTTCACTGGTTTGGCATTGTCTCTTTGGCTGTGCCCCAACTTATCTATTTGAACTCTGCTGTCCAATATCAGTTGACCTGGCTCGCAGAGCCCTTCGCTCTGCCTCTAGTGGGAAGATTTTGGTCCCACGTGTTGAAACCTCAACCTGTCAGCGTTGTGCCTTCTCAGTTGTAGGTCCATCTGTCTGGAATAGCCCCCCGTTGCAGGTGCGCCTGTTACCAAGGGTTGACTCATCAGTGTTTTAGAGGCTCCTTAAAACTTTTTTGTTTCACCGTGGTTAGACTGGGAGCGCTTCTGAGTGGATTTCTTGAAGGGCACAATATAAATCCTTGAAATGAATGAATGAAAGTAGAAGTAGTGAAGTTTGAGCTACTTTTAGAAGGCAGTGAATCTGAGTTAACCCTTTGAACCCGGAGCTCCTGTAACTCTATGGATAACGGGCCGGAAAACCGGCCCGTCGGGTTCAAAGGGTTAATGAAGCATGAGTGGAAACAAATTTCATTCCCTGGTGCATAGGCGTGAAATGCACAAACACCAAATATCATCACAGAGTTAAGTGTAGATATTGCTTAGGCATATCTCTGTAAAAACTATATTCAAAGCTAACACATTCAATACTGCAAACAACATACGGTATATTCTGCACTTTCTAGCACATTCAATACTCCAACTTGCAGGACTTAAAGTGCCTAGACACTTATTTTCAAATCTCTATGCCGTCCTACCACTTATTTGGCCAGCACACCTGAACAGACAAGGGGCGTCCAGGGACTTAATTTTTACACTTTAAGCAACACTCCAAGCACATACAATTTCTAACAGCCAGATGCTGCATATTGCAAACATTAGCCATCAAGAAGCAATGAAAGTTCACTATCACTTTGCAAAATAGGTCAAAGAAGAAATTAAAATCGATTGATTTTAAAAGCAGGTGTCCAAAAGTCTGCTGTGACAAGGTTTATTGAACTGTTACCATAAAAGATCGAACAAAATTATTTAAAAAGTGAATCCTTACAAACGTGGCTGTGCTAAGTCCTCAAACAAGCACGAGCAAATAAATTTAAGCTACAACACGTCCTAGAATGGCTAACTCTCGTGCTGATTTGAAGAACTAATCTTCCAGCAGAAAGTTATAGGCTAAATGCAGAGTTGCAAAGTGGTGCCAAGATAAACATTGAATTTTGTATAGGTTTCACTAAAACAGGAAAGTACTGTATTCAAGCCACTTTAAAAAGGATAATCTTCTTACTCTACTCAACTACAATTGTATAGCACAGCAATTGTGAGTGAAATACTTGAGTCTTAAGGTCCCTACACAGTGACCGCCTCGGACGGGGATCGAATCCGTAATATCCGCGTTTCAGGCCGAACGCTCTAAAAACGGTGTTGGCCCGCTATTCCGAGGGTTCACTATTCCGAAGATCCACTATTCCGAATGTCCGCTATACTTTGCTCGTTATTCTTGGTGGTTAGCCAGTTAGGGTTACGGTGGGTTAGGGTTGGGTTAGGGTGGGTTAAGGTTAGAGTTGGGTTAGGGTGTGTTAGGGTTGAAAGGTTGGAAGGGTTAGGTTTATGGTTATGGTTATAGGGTTGGGGTTAGGGGTGGGTTAGGGCTATGGTTAGGGTTATGGTTAGGGCTGTGGTGAGTTGAGGTTTAGGGTTATAGTTAGGTTTAGGGTTAGGGTTCGGAATAGTGGACCTTCGGAATAGTGGACCCTCGGAATAGTGGACCCAAACCCTAAAAACTCGGCCACCATGCCTCACAATTATTTATTACTTTTATCATCAATGCGTTTCAAAGGTTCTCTAAAGGGTTTGCATTTTTTTTTGTCATGATAAAGAGCAACAATTCATTAGAAAAAATTGCAGCTCACAGGAAACTGTTTTCGAAAAATTTTGCTGAATCACTATTACTAGAATTGTGAAGTTCAAGGGAACTATAGATCTGCCTGTTGCCCTCTGGCCAAAAGCAAACACTGTCCTATCTTGCTCTTGTCCTCATTAGAATCACGTTCCTGGAAGTCTGGTGGCTGATGCAAGAGCCCAAATAAACCTTTTAAAGCAGGGTCACAGTTTAAGAGAGGGTGAAATTCAGGCCAGGGCACAGAAATGAGGTCAGACAACAGTGACAAAGCAGTCTTTCTGTTTATATTCTGATCCTCTTTCTGCAAGTCACTCTTAACATGTCTCTCATACAATGATAAGACCGGTCTACAACTGGATGTGCAATTCTGTACGTTACATATAAACTTTACTGACATGTAGTGTAACCTCAGCCAAAGATGAAGAAAGCGTGACACAACATCCACATCACACAGCATACAGTAATGTCAGTCTGCTTAGTTCCATATTTCTATTATTCTCAACTCATTAAAAGTTAATTCAACGCTTCTGCCTCTCTCTTTCATCTCATCCCTTCTGATTTCTGTGCAGTTTACGTCCTATCAGTAGTCATATTACTTTCTCTAATTAATTCTAAATCATCAGTATTGGATGGGCAACGTCAGGGAGGATCTGAAGGAGATGGATATTAGTATGTCTATTAGTATGTCTATTAGTATGTCTATTAGTATGTGAAGAGCAAAGGATCTCACCAGAAATAGACACGTCTGGAGAAGTCATGTGGAAGCTTCGTAATATACTAATAATAATATTTTCCTTTAATGATTCAATCTGACACACCGCAGAATGATTACAGGTACAGGTTATACGAAATACGGCCCACTATAGCACGACACCCCCTCATCATTGTCGTCGCGACTGACGGAAGAGAGCAACGAAGAAAGAAGAAGATCAGGATCTTTCATGTGTGTCTGAGTCTGTCTGTCTAAGTGTGTGCGTGTATGTGTGTGCACGCGTATGCTGCGTGTGTAGGTGAATTTGTATATTTGCATGCGTATCTCTAAGGATATTCAAGTGTGTGTGCATGTGTGTCCCAAACAGTCAGTACATCTGTATGGGTCCTTGTCTCCATTTAACAAATTGGATGCTGTATTGGGTTAACTAGTACCTATGGTCGCATTCTCATTATAATTTCTTTTACACTCCCCTCCCCGCTCAGTAAATGGGTCAGAACTGTTGCTGAGTCTGATAAAGATCGCTGGAATTAATTATAATGTGGTCAAATCTAAGTGGATGTCTGGCCTAGTTCTGCCTTACTCAACCATACAATCCTCATGGACCATGGATAATAGCTTCTACATGTGGTATGTTACAGAAGCACCAGGTCAGTGGAATAGCCACTCATCATGTCACCCACAGTGTTCCACACTCATGGCATTAAAAGTCAACGTTAGGATATGCTGACTATCGATGTTGAAATGTACTATGCATGTATGTATGTATTTCAGGGTCGTAAATCCGGGGGAGGGGAAGGGCGGGAATCCATTCCCCAACTTCAGATGGGCAGGGAACGTGAATAAATTCCCTCTGCACTTTTAAACTTTTGGAATATTGTATTACTCAATGCATTAATAGAATATTAGACTATGCTTCCTACGCTGTAATTTTCCTTTGTATGCGCACTTGTTACAGCACCCCTTCAAGCTCCCTACTCAGAGGCGCTCCCTACTACAGAGCGGACACTGCATCGGAGTTTCACACCGAAGCACTGAACAATTGCGAGCGAAGGACTTGTCCAAGGTCCCTACGTGGCAACTCGAGGTAGATTCGAACCTGCAACCCTTCGGCTGCAAGGCGACAAACATACCCAATACAACACCGTGCCCCTCAGTAATATGAGCTTCTTAATAAAATAAGTTATGTACAGTTTTCCTTCTCCTCATGTTGAAACAGATTTACAGCTCTAATGTATTTTGCATGTGTGAGCAATTGTTACACCGCCCTTTCTAAATTTATACTCCGAGGCTACAGCCCGGACATTGAATTGGAGTTTCACACCGAAGCACATGAGCAATTTTGAGTGAAGGACTTGCTCAGGGTTCCTATGTGGTGGCTTGAGGTGGATTTGAACCTGCAAACTTCCAGCTCCAAGGCGCCCTACACCACCGCGCCCCACAATGAAATGTCTCCACTATTCACTATCAAATCAATATCTCATTTGTGGTTGCGAAACCATAGTAGTTTGCTAATCCAGGGTAGCTGCACAGTTGTCCTGGCTGCATTTGGGTCCAGGCCAACTCATCATCAACCCTCAAGTCACAGCTTGCTCAAGGCTAGTCCTTGAAAGCCAGACACAATCATTAAGTGTTGTTATGCACACACACACAAAAACATATATAACACTGGTCAACAAGCACTTTGCTACTGGGATTCCTTGAACTGTTCCTTACTAAATTTGGTGTGCTGATTCCAAATCCGAAATCCGTTTTTGTCCATCACGTCTAGATTTTTAGTTATGAGGCTGTTCATTTTTTAGTAATTGTAATTAATTGAATAATTATAATTATTCAAAAAAGTTAACATTTTTCTTGCTACTGGAGAAATTTCAGCTGTTTCTTATAGAATTTGGCCTGCTGAATTCAGTGGTGTTTTTGGTTTTCTTGTAGCACGTCAGGTTTTTGAGAAAACCGAAATATTTAGTTTTGGCATATATTTGCAATGCACACCTTTTTTATTGTAATTGTAATTATGGATATTTTTCAAAACAATTGAATTTCAAAACAAAACTGTCACTGATTTATGTTTGTATTAGTGTCAAGAGAGTCTCTGACCAATGTTTTTACTGTTAAAACAAAAGTAAGTAAGTAATTATTACAAAATACATGTTTATGAACACTGATGTTTTTCAAATCTCCACTTCTAATTAATTAGCAAAAACAAATTATTCGGAAATGCTTCAGGCATTTACTTTTGCGCTTGCAATACAAATCTGTCTCTCGTTGCAAGAACCAACAGTAGTCTCCCATCATGCTGGGATTTAACTTCCTCTTTTATCTGCTTTCCAAGAAGGTTCTTGACAACAAACACAAAATGCTTCCCAGGCTGCTAACTCATCCGGCTTCAGCTTACTTGTGAACAGTACTCATTCTCACGTTTAAGTTCACGTATTTCTGGACTAATAAATACATCCTCTTTAAGTTTGTCTGCTTTTCTGAAGACCAGACTTATTTCTCCAACTTCCATTCAGTAAAAGGAAGCCAGATTGGTAACCTATGACGTTTACGAAGCACATAAATTTTTTGTCTTTCTGTAGCAGATTCCATTGTTTCAGTCTTGAACCTAACACCTCTGCTTTTTCCTTTGACAATGACAAGTCTCTCACAAGATCGTTCAGGTCTCCCTTAAGCCAACAGGTGAGGGTATTCATTCACGTCAGGATGAAAGGACTCATCCAGATTACCGGTGGCTCACACTTCACCCGAAAGTTCATCACTTTCCAAAGCGGATGTGGAAGTAGGAATCGGTGCAGGATTCTCCAAATCATGTGGAATTGGTTTCATAGCAGTAAATAACAGTAAATAGGGCCTACATTGGTCAGAGACTCTCTTGACACTAATATAAACATAAATCAGTGACAGTTTTTTTTAAAAATTCAATTGTTTCGAAATGTCCACTATTACAATTACAATAAAAAAGGTGTGCATTGCAAATATATGCCAAAACTAAATATTTCGGTTTTCTCAAAATCCTGACGTGCTACAAGAAAACCAAAAACACCACTGAATTCAGCAGGCCAAATTCTATAAGAAAGAGCTGAAGTTTCTCCAGTAGCAAGAAGAAAGTTTAAATTTGTTGGCCAGTGTAATAAGTGTAGTTATGCACACGCACACAAACATATATAATAGGTGTAGTTACGCACATGCACACAAACATATATAATAAGTGTAGTTATGCACACGCACACAAACATATGTAGTAGGAGTGGGATAGACCTAGACTAAGTGTGTTTATGGGTGAATTAAGAAAAATATACAAGACTGTGATTTTGAAATATTGGACAGTTTTAATCAGCTCGATGCATGATGTATGCTTATTACACCATGCATGATGTATGTTTATTACACCATGCATGACGTATGTTTATTACACCATGCATGATGTATGTTTATTACACCATGCATGATGTATGTTTATTACACCATGCATGATGTATGTTTATTACACCATGCATGATGTATGTTTATTACACCATGCATGATGTATGTTTATTACACCATGCATGATGTATGTTTATTACACCATGCATGATGTATGTTTATTACACCATGAATGATATATGTTTATTACACCATGCATGATGTATGTTTATTACACCATGCATGATGTATGTTTATTACACCATGCATGATGTATGTTTATTACACCATGCATGATGTATGTTTATTACACCATGCATGATGTATGTTTATTACACCATGCATGATGTATGTTTATTACACCATGAATGATATATGTTTATTACACCATGCATGATGTATGTTTATTACACCATGCATGATGTATGTTTATTACACCATGCATGATGTATGTTTATTACACCATGCATGATGTATGTTTATTACACCATGCATGATGTATGTTTATTACACCATGAATGATATATGTTTATTACACCATGCATGATGTATGTTTATTACACAATGTCTGAACAACAAAATGTGGATAGCAGTTGAGCAATTAAAGAATATGTTTACCTCTTATCTAGATATCAAACATACAACACTGTGAGGTACTTAAAGAGCTCGACTAAGTATAAAAAGATTCTATATACATACATATACCCAGTACATAAATGCACATATAGTGGGGGCGCGGTGGTGTAGTCGTTGCCTTGAAGCCGAAAGGTTCAAGGTTCGAATCCACCTCAAGTCGCCGCGTAGGGACCTTGAGCAAGTCCTTCACTCGCAATTGCTTGGGCGCTTCGGCGTAAACTCCGATGCAGTGTCCGTCGGGAGCGCCTCTGAGTAGAAAGCTTGAAGGGGCGCTATAGAAATGGATAAATAAAATAAAATAAATAAAAAATAGTATATATGAACAGTATATACAAATGCCATACATAACACATATATAGTGTACATACACATGCATGCACATCTGCATCAGGACATCTCCTCCCTCTAGTTGATCTGGCAACATGACTCAAACTTCACTTGACTCTCTGGTCAAGCCCCTTAGCCCACTGACAAGATGCAGTGCTTGTGAATAAGTTGATGCCCACCCTTAGTTCAAGAGCAGTGCTTTAGAAAAATTGTGAGTTTTTTATGGTTGCGATTATGATATACACTTCTACACAGCTTAAGTAGCTCAGAAGTGCAGTATAGAGCATGACTCTTTAACTCGCCTACTAAGCAAAACTGTGCATTTTGAAGTAGTCAGCTATGACTGTTATTTGTGAGATTTGCAGCCAGTAGAAAAACAGACAGACCAGTCATGCAGAGTCCAGCTGATGTCTGTCTTTTGTCTTTTCATGGACTTTCACAAGTCATTGATACACTTGAGTACATATCCATGGAAGTGACTGATACGTACCAGGCAGCCAAAAGAAAATCTCTCATCTACAGAAAAATGACACTTGTGACTTATCTTCAGTAGTCATGATGACTTCCTATTTCCCGTTTCAAGGTAGAAAAAGGGAAACTAGGTATGCTTGTTTAAATGTGACCCATCTGACCAAAAACCAAGCTCATGTCCCATTTTGTACAATTTGAGTGTCATAATAATTCATGTCTTCTAAAAGAATAAAGTCTCTTCTTTCAAATGAACTTGAACTTGTTTATTGATCCCATAAATATCAAACAGACAATTATGCATTCATAATAGTACACAGAGTGATAAATTGTAGTTAACAATTGCAATGGCATAGCTTAGTGTACAATCGTTACTGTGAAATGTAGGGAGCAATACCTGAAGGGAGTGATCCCGCTACTGGGGCCTATTTACCAAAGAAAAAATTCTTCACTATAATATCATAAATGATAATAGATCAGGAAACAGATGGAAATGGCAATATTTTTGGAATCAATTCAATAGTAGCAGTGGGATACCTTCCCTCTGCTCAACTAAAAAGAAAAGAATGGAAAAAAAACAGATTAAATGGGTTGCTCATTTTACATTTTTTCAGGACACTAATCTCATTGTTCTACCATGTTCCTGTCCAAAGTTACGAGTAAAAATATGGTTCAACTACTCGAATAACAATTCTGAGAAAAATGCATTTAAAGTTTCCTAAAACTTTGGAATGCAAGACTCTTTAGCAACTCTTTAGCAATTGAATTGAAAACGCAACAAATAAACAGATTGCAATATAGGCTAGATGGAAGTTTGGGCCTTTTACTCATGCCTCATTTGATATGCTAGTCTTATGCCGAATATAGCCTTTAATGGCGGGAAAGTGGAAAATTTCAGGAAAAGCCACTAAATTATTTAAACAATTACTGCTTCAAACTCATCCAAAATATCATTAAAATTAAGATTTTTTCGCAAATTGTTGTTTTAATGTGTTTAAAATATATTTATTTATCATTTTCTGTCAAAAATAAAACATTGTAAAAATTGAGTTTTTATCACATTTTGGTCATTATCTAAAAAGCATGTGTTCGACATACGCCTGTTTGGTCAGGTGGGTCACAAATGGTTAACTTACACAGCTTTGGAGCTGTAAGTATGTTTTCCCCAAACTCAGCATCAGAATAGACTTGAAGAATATAATAATTATTATAATCTGTCATCTTACAAGTCGAAGTTGTTTTCACAATAAATTTGTCAGCAGATGTAGATATAACTTTACTAGTAGGCCTAAATGTCAGTACAGCAACTGAACATAAAGCTGGAGCTATAAAAAGATATAACTGCAGGTTTAGACCTAATTTGTGTTTCAGCATCCATTAAATGTTATTGGTGATCACATGCTGCTTACTTTGATTGTACAGGGTGGCTCAAAAAAAAACGTACCACCGGGGAAAATGCGATATCTTCGCCGCCGATTGAACTTTTTCTGCGAAAATATCCCAATTTGTAGGAGAATGAATTTCCAACAATCCCTGAAAGTTTCATTTGAAACTTTTCATGTTTGCAAAAGTTACAGCTGTTCAAACTTAAAATTTCGTTTTTTCAAATATCCGCGGAAAATTTACGTCACTTGTAGATTTCCATGTCATATGATATCACTTTTCCCTACGACCTCAGCATTCGGTTTTGCAGTTTATTGTAAGGTATAATGAGAGTGTCCACTCTCTGCCTTAACACAAGCTCAAATTCTTTTTGTGAAGCTTAGTATGGCCTTGTTGGTCGGGTCCTGCGGCAACGGACCCCACATTAGCAGCAAGACTTGCTTCAGCTGGCCAATGTTCTCCAACTTGGGATTAAATGTCTTGCAGCGTTCCAGCATAGCTCCCCAGACGTGATAATCAAGAGGGCTGAGGTCGAGTTTGTTAGTCATCTTTGCCAATGCATTTACTTCAGTTGATGTCAATAAGGTAGCGCCATCATAATCAACCTTGCCGTGCGAGCAAGCAGGCGCACTGTCCTGCTGCATAATAAAACCAGATGTTAGAGCATACCTGGTCTTCAATGAGTCTGGGTAAGCGAGTTCAATGATGAGTTTGACATCTAACCTACTGAATGGGATTAATTGCAGTCTTTTCTTGCAGCCGCAACACACGCCGGCATATCTGATGCCGAAACCACGATTTGCTTTGCAAACTTGACCTTTCGATTACCAAGCGAATTTCGTGAAAATCGCGCTTTTTCCGTCAGATCAAGCGACCACTTCCTGCCTCTCTTCTGACATCTGATCTTCGTTACATAAACACGTTTGCAGATAGTCTTCAATGTGCTCAGGCTCCACTTTTCACTGGGTATTTTGCTATGATCACGCGATGTCTCAGTCTCTGTTCATGCAAAGTCCGAGTTCCCATTTTATCTTTTGCAGAAACTTTGCCCATGACGTTCATTGTTTGGGTTCACCAATTGAGACCTTAATCTATAAAATATCACCAAATACCAGCAGATTGCTTCATAAACAGCTTCTTTACAGCTCATAGTGAGGTCGTATGACATCATCATCAATGTGTGTGTGTTGTAATTTGCCAAACATCCTAATGAAATCACTTGTATTGGAGCATGATTCTCCGGATAATTGAAAAAACGAAATTTTAAGTTTGAACAGCTGTAACTTTTGCAAACATGAAAAGTTTCAAATGAAACTTTCAGGGATTGTTGTATATTCATTCCCCTTCAAATTGTGAAATTTTCGCAGAAAAACCCCAATCGGCTGCGAAGATATCGCATTTTCCCCGGTGGTACGTTTTTTTTTGAGCCACCCTGTAAATGCTTTAAAATGTTTCCTAATTTCAAACATAAGAAAACTGCGACAAGCTCTATGAATGTGTCTGACAGATAGAAATGTAAGCTTGGTCCACTAGAACTTCCAGCCAATTGTCAGTGAATTTTAACATGTCAATAGCCCCGCCAAATGACAATGAATTTTAACATGTCAACAGAGTTGGTTCAGGTGAAGAAAGTGCATTGAACCTATATGTTGAATTTAGACATGGTCTGATCATTCTTTGTTCACATGCATGGCCCACTGGCCGTGAACTTCTAGAGTCCTAGGTGCATAACTGGTCCTTATCACAGGCCTTTGTGGCCAGACCACAGCTTAACAGGCCTTAGTACAATAAACTCAAGGGCTGTCTGTCTATTTACTGAGCAGATGTAATGGTTGAAAAACTCATCTCAGTGCTAAACTCCAGAGATAAAAAAATAGTAAACAAAAGCATTAAATAACAACAAAAACAAAGATCCATGACCACAAATAATACCCAGATGTAAACATCTTCGAAATTAATCACTCTAACACTTGACTGATGTCAACCAACGATAACACCGAGCACGCAACACCATGATAACACCATGATAACACCATGCTGAGAGCACTCGCTTTGTCTTTGGACATACAAACTATTGACAAGATGACTTTTTGCACAATACTGCTGAAACATCAACAGAGGAGAACCTACTTCCAAGAACAACAACAAATACTTCTACCACAACTTGGACCCAACAATATCAATAGCAACCCATACCAACAGCTGCACCCACTGATTAATCAACCACATAAAATTAGTCAGCACCACCCCATCTAGACCTGGGAGTGACTTTGGTCAGCCAATCTGACCCCACTTGACCCTAAAGTGACTTGAGGTCGACTTGAAGTCGACTTCTCGGCATCAAAACGACTTGACCCGACTTGGCAGAAAAACAACCGACTTCCGACTTGAAGTCAACTTCTGACATGGTAATAGCCATTAGCCTAGGTCTAGGCCTACGTACGGCTACTAATGCAAGAAGTCAGGTCAATGTTTCCTGCAAGCATTAATTTCAATTAGGCCTACCAATGAGTAATGAGGACTCAACACTTAATTGATGCATGAATTTGTTAAAGTGTTATTAAGCCCATTTCAGGCTGTTTGTGTTTCATTTTGAATAGTTTTGTGATGCTTTGGGCCATCTAGTAGCCTATAGACAATGCGACGACAAAATTAATTATTAGGCCTATGAATTTTAGCTTGTCCATTGTCTGCGATTATTCAGATTATTATTGTTTTTTATTATTAATATTAATATTAAATAAATTTGCAAAACGCGCAAGGTCTAAGATAAAATGGCGGACCGCCAACTGGTTGCACTGAATGAATGGCGTGATATGATAGGCCTAATTTGTAGGTCTAATTCTGTTTTCATAATTATTTGGCCACTAACATCATAATCATTCAACAACTTAGTAAAAAGCATTGCAAGCGCATCATCTTACAATAGGCTACTACAGCTACTAAACCTACTCACTGACAGTAAAGTCTTTCACTGTCCAATTGGCCCTACAATAGTTTAAATTTCCGTTTGCAGACAACTGCAGATGCAGTGCACCAAAGTAGCGCCAAACCATCGATTTATTATAGGCGTAGTAGATCCAGCTTTCTTTGCGCCGAAATCACTGACCACTAGAAGTTATGATTTGCTCATGTTCATGTCCTGATAAGCACACGTGCTAATATTTTAGTAACATTTTGTTTCACCATAAATAAGCGCATGCCTAAGCGTGACGTTTGAGCATAGAATAACAAAATAATTATATTTATAGGCCTATGAATAGATCCGCAGACGGCAGTCTGCACGATAGCCTACCTGCCTAAGTCTGTTTTGCACAGCCCTCATTCATTCTTGCAAACACACTTGGCAACAAAAGTTGCTTAAATGTTGTCACAATCATTAGTTTGAAGTGACAAATTTAGCTATGTTTGTGTCTCAAGTCGGTTTAAGTCGACTTGGGGTAAAAACAACTTCAAGTGACTTCTGTCTACAAAATTCGACTTGGGGTCAGTTGCGGTGAGCAGAAACGACCCGACCCGACTTGGGATGACGAAGTCGACTGGGGTCGACTTATTGGGGTCGACTCCCAGGTCTAACCCCCATCATCCCCATGCCTGAAATTGTATGCTCACTATGTCAAGCCCAAATATCTACATCTGATGACATCCAGGTTCACAAGTAAAGTCATTCACTATTCAGCTGAGAGCCATGATGAAGACATGGGGCTAGGTTGGTGTCAGCTTCTAACTTTTTACAGGCTTTCTGCTGTGCGTAGATTGTTCTGTACCTGCTATCATCTGCACTTCATACTTATGCTCTTTTATATTTCTCTAGTGCAATAAATAAATAAATATATATAAAGATCCCACGATAACGCTGTGCAACCAGCGAATGCAAACAGTCACACACATACATCATCAATGGCTTGCCAGTCTCACATTGCAATTTCACTTAAAAGTAGCAATGCCAAGAAGACAAATAAGTGAAATCTCTTAAGCTACAGCAGAGCGGCAGCCATGAGAATGAAGAATTAGTGGCTTTCTGAACCTCAGCACATGAGTGATGGGTCTTTGCTGCCTTACATGAGTCCCTAATCAAAAGGCACCAATGCTCAGTTTCTGCTCACACAAATTTCACATCCAAAACGCCAAGGCAGAACATACTCAAGCAAATTTTTTTTAAATATTAAGACTATAAAAAATACAGCAACATAAACATTGGCTGACACTTTGTATCTGCTGCATACTAATGCCGTCTCATCTTCAAGCATACATTGTCTGATGGTCGTCTATTTGTTTAGTCTGTATAGCTTAAGCCACTAGAGACTGCAAGTGGAGCAAACAACTGAAGAGTCCACAACCAGCCACTCTACATGTGAACAACAAAAGTAAAGAAGTCCTTAATACATTTACAGCAATGGCTTCCGAAGTCAACAGCATACCATAATACATATACAGCCAATGGCTTCCGATGTCAACAGCATACCATAATACATATACAGCCAATATGGCTTCCGAAGTCAACAGCATACCATATACATATAAAGCCAATGGCTTCCGATGTCAACAGCTTGTCTCTTGTTCTTTTCCTCTTTTTAAACTGCGCTTGAACATGGTCATGCCATGTGACAATGCAACGGCTTTTGAGCCACAGTCTTGAACCAGAGTGCAACTGTAATTTCTTACCAGAACAACATATGCATACCATACGTACGTATGCATACCTTATTTAAGTACGTCAAAATTGTAATTGCTGTTGCCCAAATGCAGAAAGAATTAAATGCATCTATGGAAAAATTGGTGCACAAATACTGCACATCCATGCAAATTATCATGCAAATTATCATGTTGGAAAAAATTAATGACGTGGACATCATGAGATGGCTGTTCAACTGTTGTAGAAAAATTTAAGATGATGATGATGATGATGATGATGATGATGACAATGATAATACAGCAAGGAAACTTCTCTGTGCAGAGTTACTTAGTGCACGCTCTGCTATCAGCTGATAGTCTCTATATAAAACGCAGACAGGCCTTGTTGCAACACCCACTGATGCCGATCACAAACGTTCCTCCTGTACTTTCTTTGCTTGCCTTCGGTCTGTAAATGTTTCTTATGCAGAATGAATCCGATCAAATAATCAAAGAGGAAGAAAGATATTGGCAACAGGATCAGCTGCTATCTCAAGCCCAATGCATCTCCATACATGAAAGATAAAAAAACCAGCATCTTGTGCATGGGTGGAGACTTAGGGAGGATGGTCCCCTCAATGTATGTGGTGGGGGAGGGCATCCATGCATTTGTCCCCCCAATCGCGCTAAGTGTTAGGACATGTACACTTCATGAATGAACAAACCGGTGACATTATAAGTTAAAACGGTAGAATGACTAAAAAAGTCATCAACTATTTTGATGGAAGAAAATGGTATTTTGTCATGAAAATTTCGGCCAGATGACAAAAAAAGATCATGGAAATTTTGATCGGAAAAAGATTGAAAATTTCGTCAGCGACTCAGCCACTCATCCATCCAAAATCTCTCGACCATCCTTCGGCCACTCGTTCGTCCCCCACAAGTCTCTGCCCAAGTCTCCGCCCATGATCTTGTGCTGCTATGCCATATATTCAGATTTAAACATATCTCACAGTAAATGTTTAACAGCGCATCATCCTTGTACTACATATATGATACAGCATCATTATATTTAAAAGAATTCTCCTTCCTCTATCTTCTCCACATCCTAATTTATGTTTCTTTCCATTTCCAGTTTGAGGCCACTGTTCAACTGTTATATAGGGAAATCTAAGATTGTTCGCTGTCTGAGTTTTCCTAATAATTACATTCACAGTCATGTAGAATAATGTCAGTTTGATTGCATAGGTTTTATTGAAATTGTATGATGGCCAGCATCAATGCATAATTATATAGACTGACTAACATCAATAAGGTATAATAGTACTATTAACATGAGGTTATGATGAGGAAACTGCCTACTGTGGCTTGTATCGTGGAGAGCAAGGCGGGAGTTAAAGAAATCTGAATCATTATAAATGGCTGATGATCGGTCGTTGGATGATCTTTCTCAAAGCAGAATTGTAATGTTTGCAATGTTCAGATTTCTTCAGTTTTCTATGTACATTGACAGCGGATTTATAAAAAACTTCAGATTGGATCAAAAGACTTTTTCATGAATTTCCTACCACCACCGCCACCATCACTAATAATAATAATAATAATAATAATAATAATAATAATAATAATAATAATAATAATAGACGATTTCTCATGACATATCATCAGTTGTAATGTTTGCAAAGCTGATGAGAATCTAATTTCGTACAACTTTCTGCAATGGGAATGCAAAATGTAACATAAATTGTTGGAGCAGAAGTTGAACACCAGATGGCACCAAAAGTTTCATTCAGTTTGTTTTTTATTTGCTGGAAATCGCTCTAAGTTTCGGGTATCTAAAATAGATCACAAGTGTTTTTGGTCTAAATATTTTGAAACATTCTGCCCTACAGTCCTACTGCTGTTTAATGTATGTTGTTTGCGGTTCATTGACCTCTGACAAAACAACCATTGGAATATGTATACGGTACACAGTTTCCTAGCAAAGACCAATGCAAGCACTGATGGATAGCAACTGTGGACCTCACAGAGCCTCAACAAACATCATACACTCACCATGACCTCATTTCTTGTTTTCATCAACCATTTCATGTCAACCAGACTGACCCAATTGATCACAATTTCTGACTAAGACTCAACTCAAAACAAACACTGACTAGGGATGCAAGCAGGTTTCAGTCTCAACTCTCTGTCATTCCTTTGCAAACTCTCTCTTTTTAAGTGAACCGCTTTAACTTTTTACTTATAAGTTTAGCTGAGCAACATTTATAGTTGATGCTGATTTTCATTTTCTGAGCAAAAGTAGGTTTTATAAGGTCATGGTAAAACAATAAGTATAGCCTATGATTTTTGGGTAAATTAATCCTTTACACGTTTGTCCCGAGAATATCCGCTGAAAACGGGCTTAAAATTTAAAAATGAACCGGTAAAGGGTTAACAAACAACAAGATATTCGTTGTAAAAATCAATCCTATTTAACAATTGCTTTACAAGTGTTATAAATATATTCAGCAACCTAATATGAGGCAGATGTGAACAAATTAAGAATTCTTTATCATTAGCCAATGTCATCACTCATATGGTACCCTTCAAGTAAACGTTGGTCAAGCGTGGATGAAGGCGGAGGGCAACACTTGTTATAACACAGTTTCGTTAGACTGCAAAGTCTACTACTAAATGCCAAGCAATAATATGCAATCTTATCTCATGAATCTGCATGTACAACATGCTTTTTTGCATATTAATCAGAACGTATAGTACAGACAAAAATAGAGGACGTTGAAAGAGGATGCAGTATGGAATTCAACATCATCCAAAAGTGTATTTCATGAACTTGCACGCCACTAAAACACCATTCAGAAAGTTGCATTCAACTGGAAAAAAGTTCAATATGGTAGCTTTGAGAATTTGAAATCAAGCATTGCGTCTACACTGCATTGTGTTGAAGAAAATCCAACACCACTCATAATCAGCAAAACATTTTTATGGTTTAAAGCAGTTTAAATACATTCAGCATGATCATCATTTTCTATCATTAGAATCGATGCCACTTAAAGAGACTATTTACACAAATCGAATGTTTGCTTATTTGAACATGTCATGCTTCTAAATTCATTCATTCATTATATGAATCTGTACAGCGACTCTTCAAGCGACCACTCAGAGGCACTCCGAAACCCAGCAGGGCCACATAAAATTGCCTTAAGATGTGAAAGGAATCTGGAAAGGAGTTATAGAAAGGTAGCAGAATGTCATACAGAGGCTAATCCATACTGCAGAGGAATTGAAATTAGAAATTACAATATAATCTAATGATTTTCATGGCACAATGGATACTGGATAGTACCATAGATATTGCTTCTGGTGAGATTGCAGCAAAGAATCACATTCTATTTGAGTAGACCTATATTCCAATGAAATTAGTCGAAATCTGATATGTTAGGGAAAACATACATAGGACGTGTTTTTAATTTAACATATCTTACCACTCAATAGTCACTGAACTTCCCAAAGCTTCAGATTCAAATTTATGCACCTCTGGTTGTCATTGGACAGGAAAGCAATTTTCCTGCTCACACAAAACAATACAAATAGGTTTGCACTTTTAGGCAAACCACTTTTGGACATCAGTTCTAACCTGATTGACATCAAAACTCTTATAAAAAATATTTCCATTGAAAGTATTTTGTATTCCAGGTAAGAAAAAAACAAATATTTTTAAACTCCTTCTTCTTAGCCACAGGGCAAAGTTCGATATTTACTGTTATTCGCTTCACCGACACAGACTAAAAAACTACACATGTCAATAATTATTGTCTGAGAGCGGACATGAACATAAATGCATACAAGTGTTAATCCTCCGAACGGCGGTCCTAAGTTCAAAACACATCTGTTGGTCCTACAAAGTTGGATTGATGACTAGAATTCTCGCTAAATAGAAGTCGGATAGATACATGTTTACTTAAATGGAAACTGTGGGATTAATGAACATGTTCTTGCTCAAATTGGAACTGGATCGATTAAAAATAATTGTCATGTAAATAGTAGTTGGATTGATAAAAACAATTGTTGAGCAACAGAAGCTGGACTGATGAAACAAATTTTTGCCTAAATGGAAGCTGGATTGGTGAAAAATGATTGTTATCTAAATAGAAGTTTGATTGAGAAAAACAATTTCGTTATTTAAATAGAAGTTGGATTGAGGAAACATGTTTTATCAATTAACTACATAAATAGACTATTTGCACAAGCAAGGGGTTTTGTCCAAGGGTTTTCCCCAAGAGGGGGGTTAATGTCCTACACCCAATTGCCAATGGACTGACCATGTCAAAGCCCTGTTGGCTGGCTGTGGCTAAGACACAGCAGTTTGTCTTTGAAACGAAGCAGCTCAAGGATTGCTGAGTTCATGGCTTTGAAATTCACTGGCTTTAAAATAATGACCATGGGTACTTAAACTCTATGCGATTAAATGTTTTCAAAACCCAGTGCCTGATGAAATGACATGCTGGACTTTGCCCAGCAACAGCAAAATTTATTTGCAGATTTAATACACTGAATGTGTAAAAATACTAGATAATAAACAAAGCTTTCAAAAATACCAATATATATATTCAGCACAGCCACTAGTTCATACCAATTACACCATCAATATTGTTTAAGCATGCAAACCAACTCCACAATATAATAATAATTAATATGTATCAGTCAAATTCATTCGCTCACATCATCTCATTCCTTTACTCTACTGACAAATGTGACATTCCACTTAAAACCTGAATATTGCCTGGCATATTGCTGAGGGACTTGGTGGTGTAGTATGGTATATTCAGTGTCTTGGAGTCAAACCAGAAAAGATTCTTGAAAGCAAACTTGTAGACTAAAGTATAATACGCCTAACATACATCAATAAATTCTTTCATTTACTCAGTTTTGTAGTGTTTGTATGTTGTTCTGTCACTTAAGAGCACGCAGAGTTTTCATAACTATAAAGACCAGACACACATATTGCATAGAAGTAAAGACGTCGAAATGCATGTTCAACTTGTTCATATGCAAACTCTAGTCAGATCCCTCTTCCAACAGTGCTTGACTAAATTAATATTTAGCATATGTATTCTTTTGTTACAGATATACAAAAAAGTTCCAACAGAATAATGAAGATTATGTTTCACAAAGAAGTATGCTCAAATGAACATTAGCTGATCATCCTATATCCCTACAAGTTTGTCTATGTCTGTCTGTCTGTCTGTCTGTCTGTGTCTGCACAAGGTTCGCTCATCTGACACAGATACACAGGCCCCTGCAGCAAAGGCAGGGAGGGTGGCTGTGTCTCTCACAGTTAAACAGCTGGCTGTGGCTAAGACACAGCAGAGTGAGGCCTAGAGTAGCCCAGCACACAGGTCATGCATCTACCACAAGCATCCTACTCATAAACAAGCCCAAACCACGCGGAAGGCAGAAGCTCTGTGGTCCTGATCTGGGACAGGTAACGTCCTTGCCCTATTGAACAGCCTCTGAAAAAAATAGAATCTGCTTGGCAAAGGGGTGCAGAGTGATAGACCAATAAACATTGCCTCAATGCACAGGTCTGCCTACCAGATACAGTTCCCAATAATTCTCAGCAGAAGGCTTGCCACAATGGATCTGCAAATAACTCGATCAAAGCCTGAAACTGTGTTAGCAAGTGGGACAGTGAAAGCTAGAAAGAGCAGAATATAGTGTGATAGATATGCCGACAGAAATTCAATTAGAGAATAGAGATAAATCAGATAAGATCCAACACTTTGACTCTTTGCTGGTCTGCCTTTGCAAAGTATTCTTGTCTGTCTGTCTGTATGTTCAACTGTCTGTCTGCATGTCTATTGGTCTCTGCCTCTGTTGATATAAACATGGGTACAGCTAAGTATCAAAAGACGGATGCACAGACAAATCAAATCTAATGACTTCAATAGCACATCTGTCATAATATTATTATCAAGGACGTATTATATGTCATATTGTCTAGGACTCTTGTCTAGGACAGCAGTCAAATTGCTGTGGACATCAGTCATATTGTCTAGAATAGAAGCCATATTGTCTAGGATTGCAGTCCTATTGTCTAGGACAGCATTCCTATTGTCACATTGTCCATGACATCAGTAATTTGTCCAGGACATCAGTCATTTGACCAGGACATCAGTCAAATTGTCTAGGATGCCAGCTTATCTCTTATAGGATGGCTGTAAGAACACTTTGTGAGGTAGAGTAGTGGCCACTTGCCTTCCTATGCCAAAGCCAAACAAATCAGGTTACCTTGGTACTAACATTTCATAGCAATGGCTATCTTTGGGGTTAGATTAAGGGACTTATATTTTTTAAAAGGTGCTGCCACGCTAGTAAAACAGTCAGTACAGCATCTGGGACAAGTGACAAGACCGCCCACGGGTGTCTTGCTTTGAGCCTCTGGCACAAGATTACATCAATGTTTCAAAGTTTGTATTTCTGAAATCGGCGCCTCAGAATTGTCTTCGTGTATCTCCACTTTTGTGAATTCCGAGAAAAACGAGGTAGAAGTTTCGGAACTTTGGACGCAAAAAAAAAGATATTCAGCGCAATAAAACTTCATATTAACCCGTTCCCGCCGGATCGGGTCCGTACGGACCTGAAATGGTAGGCATTGAAACAGACTATAAGTGTTTTATAATACGCATTCGTGGTGTGTATAAAAAATATCAATATTGATAAGCGAAAAATTCCTCACAAGTTGATGTCTTGTTTGTTGAAAAAAGTCGTATTTTGGAGTCCCAAAAAAAGTTTGAAGTTTGGGATAAAAATTTCCCAAGTTCCGAAGTTTTTGAGGTGTGTCATGAATGGTTTTGAGGATGAATTTTCATCTTTTGATGATCAATTCATCCGAGATTCGAAGATCGCCGGTGGACAGTGTTTGGGACGCAGATGGTTTCGATTTGAGACCAGTCTGATACCGAGTCTTGTCGTTCGGACTTCGCATTGCTAAATGATGACGAAGTCGCAGAGATAAGCAAAGGCTAATATTTTTAGTTGTGTTTTTTGTAATTTCTTGGTAATTGTGATGTAAGAGGTATGTGAATATGCTGATTGAAAGCAAATCTATGTTTACTGATATTCAATTCAAACTAAAACTTTATACTGAAAATGGTTTCATGGAATAACTTTGTGTCCTTTGATCAGCTGATTGACAATGAATGATTCTCTTATCCATTGATCCTATCTAATTCACTATAATTTTTCCATATAAATTAACTATAGTTCACAATATGAAATCTGGATTATGTAGCCAGAGGACTACTGGTTCAGAAAATATATGGTTTAGTATGCTTACTTGTTGCCAATATTGGGCTGTTGACCTTCAAATGCTGTGCGAAATGCTTATCGATGACTATTTTGCCCTTTGGTATGCTAAAGGCGCTATATAAATGAATAGTTCTTTACCATGAAGTATTCAATTTAATTCCCTTAAGTTTGCTGATTCAGAAAATATATACTTTATTATGCTTAAGTGTGACCATTGTTGCAGTATTGTTATTCTACCATAGATACCATAAGTTTTCTAGATATCCCAAAAACAATTCAGGCGGGATTGGGTTAAAGCATCGACATTAATCAAAGGAGGATGTTGCCTTAAAATTAAACTGAAACTTAGAATGGTTTTTGTGAAATTTTGGAAAATGTTGTAAAAAATGGACATACGGTACTGTAGCTTCGGAATTTGGATTGATAAAAAACATTTTGTCGTATGTCCATCAGTAATTCAGTTTCATGTTGTCGTATATCCAATTCTGCAGTAGCTTTTACTGCTTGAAAACTCATCGCAACAGAATTATCTTAGTGCATCTCCACCCCCATTGTCAACCATTGAAATAATCGAGGTTGAAGTTTTGGTAAAATTTTACGGAAACAATGCATGCAAAAAGTGGAGATACGACAAGGCAATCCTGAACATGGACATACGACAGGTAGTTTTCGGTGAATATCTTTAAAACGACTTGTCGTATCTCTTAACTATTAAAAGTGATGAAAGAGAAGCAAATTTTTGCTACAAATCAAGTCTAAACTCAATTTTGAAAAAAATGGACATACGTGAAGATAACTCTGAGGCGACGAAATGTCACTATCTCTATATAACTGGATTACTTCAAACGCAGCGGTGACACACAGTGTTGTTCTTTCATTCTCTGTTTTCCCTTATTTATATGCAAGCACTTTGCACAACAATAAATTTCAAGTACAAATTTTCATTATGAATTTCAATGATTTCCACAGAACTGCCACGTGTTCGTAATTGTAATTGCAAATATATATATAGCATCACTTCCCGAGAAACTTCTGAGAGGCACTCAAATGATATGTGCAACGCAGTGGACCAGAAACAGTTTATATATATAAGTCATCTGGAGCATCAAACATTACCAGCCACGGTATGCAATGCAAAGACGGCTGCATGCACATGCATACACATGCATGCACCTCACAAACTTTGACACATCAGCTGATATTGGTAGCAAATATAATAAAGAAAACGCGTGCTGGAAAACAGTAAAAAGCTGCCATTAGAAACTCAACCAACGACCGCCTAATATTAGATAACATTGACTCTGCTTTATTAATTTCTTGCTGTTCAATTGGTGAATAAAATTATGGATTCACGTTACTGTCACTACAATTACATTACAGTTTCAGTCATGCAAAAAATCAATTGCTTGTTCTATACATTTTACATAAATTACACAGAGAACATGCATGCACGTAAGACATACAAATGAATTTCCTCACTCATGACAGCTAATTACTCTGCATAGGCCTAAGTCAGTGGACCCATCTATTTCTGAATAAGTATGCATACCATAAGTATGGTATGCATGTATAACCATAGTTATTGCCCACATGAAAGCTTCTGTTGGAATCAGGTTTCCGTGCATACCATAGGCCCTACACAAAGGCAGCTAGCAGCTGATAGAAAGTCGGCCAAACACAAGGTTAACTCTGCTGAGGTCTTGGTCCTAAACTCTGGCCTCAACACAGGTTACTTATCCTTGGACCACAGGCCAACACATTATATATCATATCTTTGTGGGTCCACAAAGAACAATTATATACCTAGTCCACTTTTCTCTACCTTGAGGCATCCACAGGTGTCCTCAAATGTCAGTAGATCAAAATTGAAACCCAACTGATTTAATAGAGCCAACTTAACCTCTGCAGCTGGACTAATTTGTTGGACTACAAAGTGCCCACAGGTGCATGGTACATAATAGAAAAGTTGCATCAGTAGACCTTGTGAAAGTGTAATGAGTTGCAGCTTGTCCTCCATCCTATCTCAACTTATTGGAACTTTAAAAATGTGTGTATCGGTGTTGTCTGTCCCAGCCCTGACTCTCTGCTCTGCAGCATAACTGGTGCTCTCATTGTCCCTCCATCCCCTTTACTTCTTAGATTCAAATGTAGTAAACTTACAATTGTCGAGCCATCACTCAGTAACAGACCCCATTGGATGAGTCTGTGACTTCAGCTTCTCATAAATTCTATGTCTCTGTTTCACCAATGATGGAAGACCATTCCATCAGAGCATGGTCTTAGACCATTTCATCAGACCTTAAAACCATTCCATCACATTTCATCAGAGTAGGCCTTAACACTCCATTACCATTCCATCAGGGCACGGTTTTTAGACCATTCAATCAGAGCAGGGTTTTAAAACATTCCATCACAGCATGGTCTTGTGTTATGAAGTTGTTTTCTCACAAAGAAAACAATCACGAAGTTGTTGCATTATCTCACTGGGTGACCTGTCAGTGATTCTGCTGATGGTTTTTGCCTTGGGGTAACATGGCTTAGGAGCTAAACAGAGATTAAACAGAGATTTGTATGTTAGAGTGTTTGGCTGTTAGCATTACATAGTGCTACGCATCGAGTCAGATAGCCTCAATGTGTACCAGAAGCACCACATGATTTCTGGTTTTGTGCTTTTCTTTCAACCTAGTTTGCAACTATATTTGTCTGTTTGTGTCTAATGCTGAATGTCTAGTCATTCAGAGTCCGTTTCGGCTGTGTCTTCGCATCTTCAAAATCTTTGCCAAAATGAATCACACAAAATTCTGGGATGTTCACAAAGATTCACACTCTCTCCAGACTTGCCACTAGAAAAATGTCTGGAAAAGCAAGTACTAAAGAAACCGGCACATAGTCAGGATTCTTACACAAATCATCTGTCTGGCAATAAAGCAAAATTAGTGTGGCCATTAACACAATATTTCGGCAGCCATTTGAAGTAACTGAAAATGACTGTCTGGCATTTGACAACAGAGAATTTACGAGGAAAATAATATTCATTTATAAAGAAAATAACATGTAATCAGAAGAAAACATCAAATGCTTAGCATTTATCAAACCTGTTTTCTTCGTAAAAGTGCAGCATAGCAAGGACAATGAACAAATAGGTAAAAGGGAAACGGTGCAAGGTCATTAAAAAAAGAAGCCAATGTAAGCCACTACTGGTTGATGGAGATTCTGGTCAAATGGAAACGAACTTAATGCCAGTGCTATAAATACCAATGCAATGCCTCCCATCTTCTTTATTTATGTCATAATTATCAGCTATAGTTATCAGAATCATATTACTGACATTGGTTCAGAAACAGATCCGGATCAACCACCAAGGCCTTCAATGTATGGCAGGTGTATGTGCCGGTACAATGGATAACAGCAACCCAACAATAGAGCTGGCTGCATTTAGAATCGATGGACATTGACATACAATGCACTTGAAGTGTCATACTGCAGTCACCATAGGACAGAGCAATGTTTAACAACTTACACAGTCTACAACACACTGATAACTCATACAGAGGAGACTAATTTGAATGCCAGACACAGGTGGTATGTGATGCAGTGATTTTCAAGCGGTACACGAGTGGTACACCAGATGTCGCTAAGGTACATGCATAAAAATGCACAACTTTTTTATATTCTATGAGTGTTTGTTCATGGCCATCTTTTCTTTGATTAGCTATATACTATGATAGCTTAATATTAAAATGCTGCAGCATTACCAATTGTTGAAAATCTGTGCTTGTCAAAAACATGGACATTTTCAAATACTGATTTTATTTTTAGATTTTTGTTCATATGAATACATTCTTAAAATCATAAATTAATTTTTTAATTTGTCTGCCTATGCGACTCCTATACACGTACCAGACCCTAAAAGAAAACTTGCGCTGTTCCTCTAATTACCATACACCTAATAATTAATTGCAAGGGAATTTCATGCTTGCCTATTCTGGTTGATCTGACCTTTGTTGGTGATACACTAACATTCAATTTTTACCTGATGGGACAATAAAAATGAAGTCTGAACAGTGCTGACCGAACGCAACTTGAACCATAAAGCTCACGCATAACTGCCATATTCTGAACAAATATAACTCACACATGGATATAAAATGTGCACTCACATAAATACCATTGGAAAGTCAGGGAAAGATTGCAATATATGAAGTCCCGTTACAGGCGCACACTTCACACAGACCATATATATAGGAATAGCCCACAAGTATTAACCCATGCTTTAAAAATGTCTGAACGAATCAATCAATCTTTATTGACCACCATGATACTAATACAAGCATGCAGTTTACAAAATTCATACGCAAGTTGTCAATTGGTAACCCAAAGGTACATATGGTTCTGCTAGACAGAGCTGTCCTATTTGCATCTGTAATTAATCCATTATTATACATTGATGGTACATATGGTTTCATTTGATCAAATTCCATTAAAACTATATGGAAAAGTTAATTTTCACTAATTCTCTCTGTAACAGTAATGCTAGGGAGTATTTTTCAAGTCTAAATTGGGTACAAACAGAACCATAATTGTTTACTGTGTCCCCCGAACACCAACTTAACCAATAATGACCAAATTTGTATCTTGAGTAAAATATCGGACTCCATCTTTTAAAGAAAATAGAAGTGAAGCATCTTTGTCTCCATTCTATTGTAGTCTTCATAGACTATTATTAGATGAGTAATGTGTACGAATTCAAGAGACAATTCTTAAATTAGTCAGCACATGTATCTATGTATCCATTGATATTATAAAATACACTTTCATTTGTTGTTACCCAATTGTTCAATTATTTCAGTTATAATTAAGAATTATGGGACGCGGTGGTGTAGCGGTTAAGTATGGCGCCTTGTGACCAAAGAGTTGTAGACTCGAATCCAGGGCTTTTTTTAACGTGCAGTTCTACACAAAATGTGCAGTTCTAAATGGATTCGTGCAGTTGTAGAAGCACTTCCGTCACGTTCAGTGCAGTTAAAACTACTAAAAATCGGTCATTTTCCTCAGATTGGGAGTAATTTACCATGGAGGATGAGAAAGGAGAGAAGAGGATGTGCAGTTCTAAAAATTCCTTAAAAACAGCCCTGCTCGAATCTACCTCAAGCCACTACGTACCGACCTCACAAGTTGTTCACCCACAATTGTCTGTGAGAAGGCAACGGGAACCCACCTCACTCATTTCATCCCCGGTGGTCCTGCTTTCAGCGTATCCTGTCTGAACAAAGTGCTGGTCGTGTCCCTAGTTAATGTGTAATTACCGAATCTGGTCTTAGAATGCATCTTGGTCTCATATTGCTGCAATCTGCATGCATGCATTGCAAACACAATTGCAGCGACACGAATCCAAAATGCAGATGCGTTAAATACTAAACTTTTCTGATTTCCAAATGCGCATCTCATAAATTTAAAAGAACCACGTCAAACATGGCCAAGAGGGTTTGAGCAGACACTGCCAGGCAGATCATTGACAATTCATCCCAATATAGATTTAGTTCAAACCACAACCCTTCTGTAACTTTTTCATTCTCTGCATATGAAATAACGTAAACAAGTTGTTCCCTTGGAAAAAGTTGTCCCCGCGCATCTGTCTCATGCCTGCAAAATCAGATTTACTTACACAACATGCAAAAAGTGCAAGAAATACATAAATGTATGAATGAGGCAGCAGAGTAATCTTTCAATCAGGTGTTAGCCCTCTTACCGTTGCAAATTTCTGACTTCTTTCGGAACATTAGAGATGCGGTTAGCACCGAGATAAAGGCACTTCAAGTCCAACAGTTCGGTAAACTGCATCGGAATCTCTGCCAGGTTGTTTCCACTGAGGTTCAGCACCATGAGACTGCGGAGCAGTCCGAAATCTTTCGGGATTGACTCCACTTCAAGCGAGTTATTGCGAGCGATGAGGGTTCGGAGTTGAGGCAGGAGACAAATGTCTTCACTGATGTACTTCATTCTGTTGTTACTGATGTCGAGGCTGACGAGGTTGACGAAAGCGCCGATTTCCGCCGGCAGAACATTCAGCACGTTATGATCGAGGTGCAGGCTGAGGATCTCTTCCGCCCGTTCCACGAGGAACTCCGGAACAGTGTCGAGATCCGAGTAGGACAAGTCCTCCGAATTTTCGTCACTGAAATATGGCTCCATTTCAGCCAACTGCCTCGTGTAACGGGTCTCGGTTTCCGTTGAAGCTTGTGGAAACCAAGACCCACCCGAGGTGGACGAGGCTCCCTCCGTGCGCGATGGTAACTGGCGACTAGCCATTGCTCAGCTGCACCTCTCCTTCAGTTCTGCCGGTCGTAATAACGAACAGGCGAAGAAATTTAAGCCCCGTTTAGTCGTTCAAGTTGGACTGCGACCCCTATGAAATCTTTCGTGCTACTTAAGTCTGTTTAATCTCTTGTCTTTTCTATCAGCTGACTCGTACCTCGAGTGCCTCGATCGACGCCACTCACCTCGACACTGAAAACAGGATGGCCAGTGAGTCATCGCCATCTAGCACACGCAGAAAGATATGCGCATTATTTAAGTAAGTAAGATGAGCTGTGTGGCCTAGTCGTATTAAACGCGGTGATAGAAAAGATATTATGCGCATTACTTAAGTAAGTAAGCTGAGCTGTGCGGCCTAGTCGTATTAAACGCGGTGATAGAAAAGATATTATGCGCATTACTTAAGTAAGTAAGCTGAGCTGTGCGGCCTAGTCGTATTAAACGCGGTGATAGGAGCCGCTGACGCTGCTAAACCATAATGATCTGTGACGGTGACCTCATTTTTCATTTAGGCGAATACAGAGCCTTCTATTACTGAACCATCATGGCTGTTTTGCGGCATATGCAATTCACGATAATGCAGTTTCGTATTCTGATCGCATATCTAGGCCTATAGCTCGTGAATAAGCCGGTGCCATCATGACCTTGTAGCGCTTAGGTGAGGTAGTTGAAGACGCTATTTTATAAAGCATTTTGTTACATGCATCATCACATACTTATAACCTACCTATATGCATACTGGTTGTGCTCATAAGCCTCATATCCATGGTAGGCCTACTCTTTGAGCACATGCAGTGAGGAAGGCAAGTTGATCAGGCAGCTGTATACCTATTTAAAGGTGGACCAGAAATATTAAATGAACTTCAAAAGATGATAGGCCAGGGATTGTCAAAGCATGTATAGCTAGCTGTCCATGCATCACATGCAGTTTACATTACTGCTGTATCATTCTCCTACGAAGCAACACAATGTTGCTTAAATTAGCTTAGAAAAGCTAGTCTCTTAAATTGTGCATATTTCTGAAATTAGCATGATATCAATAAAATAAAATTTAACGACTCTTTTGTATATGGCTGTGAACAATGAATTTTGGTATAGGGACTAGGTTGCTGACCTTAGAAATCCACCACTCAGCCACATGTCAGCAGCAATTATGCATAATTATTATTCCACTCCAGTTCATCATCACCCTCACCATGATGGTGATGGGCTGATGGCGACACCATCACCACCACCACTACTATCAGTTCCTCGGACACCAGGAACTGATAGTAGTGGTGGTGTTGGTGCATTTAACTTAGCGCATTTAACACAATGTATCGATACATGTCGGCCCCTTACATAGCCATTTATAGGCAAATCAAAGCAGTCTGTGATTCTTAATATTTTCAATCAGTTGTCAGATTCAGAGCCCAAGTATAGTCCAAGTCGAAGTGTTTTAATTCCTTTATCAGACATAGCTGTCAATAGGATATTTATATTCTACTGTTTCTGATTTTTATAGTTATTAGATTAATGCAGTTTTTCTGTAGCCATTTCATTTTTTAAATAGTTCATTAATTTTATATCTTGTTTTATTATTGTTCATCTTCTAAGTAAGTAAGTATGTACTTTATTCAACTGCCTGCAAATGCACTACATTATCCATATTACCTTTGAATTACCATATTATCAATTGAAACTGAAAGGCATGTCAATTTACCAACAATCAACACGAAACAAGAAACTATGTTTTTGGTCTCGGCAGTCAATTATGTCAGTGATTCTGTCATCACACTTTTTAACTAAAAATGTGGCTATCTACCTAAACTGTTAAACTTTTCTTCCATATGAAACAAGTCTGCAATGCATAAAAAGTGGGGGTGTTTAAATACCCCTCCCCTGGTAGTCCAAGGTCTAAGGATGTCCACAGAGGGAATTGCAGACAACTTCCAGACAAGGGAACTGGATATAAACTCAATTCAGACGCCCGTATCTAAATTCGGTACTACAGTAATTTTAGCATAGCCTGTGCCTTAACAAGTTGCACTGTTTACCAGTCACTTTTGGTAAACTCTTGCTGTTAAAGTTTTAAAACATCAACTTCAATTAGTTCAGTCACACGGTGTAGGCCATGTCCAGAAGGCAGACTGCTCTGGGTCGAATTCAAGCCCTTTAACCAGTCATGGCAGATCATCCAACAGAAATGTTACAGTCAAGGCGTGGAACTCAGACGTCACTGTTATTACTATATAAGCAATTATGTAGTCGTAAAATATCATCAATGAATGGCACAAATTAGCAACTGTGTATCAAGACCCAAATAGTTTTAAAACCTTGCCTGGTATTTGGGATGTCTGCAAAAGGGTCAAGGGCAGGGTCATCCAAATACAGACTACAGGAAGGTTTCAACCAATGTTGACGTCTACATGTAACTTTGGCAGTTATTTCAGTACATCCTCTCCCTTAAACAGCACCTGCAGTCAAATGTAAATTGATTTTTATATAGCGTCTGTCTTATGGCCTCGACCCTGAGGGTGAGATCCTTCACCACCGCTTGCTCGTTTGAATGGACACCGCACCATTTAGGTCCCGTGGACGGACCGTGCTAGCCCGAGATGTTTAAATCTCTGAAATAGCCACCTTCGGGATTCGAACCGCGACCCTCACGCTCTCTTCCACAGATGCGCGGCCACCAGCTCTCTTACCGATGTAGCTAACGTGGCTAAAGTCAGACAGCAAACAGTGCATACTGTATTGGACCAAACTACAGTCCCTTTCAACACATGTATTTCAAATAATGCAATTCAAATGCAAAACAGTCCTAAAATTCCAAACAATGCTTCTATTTCAAATTGTCAGAGCAAATGATTTCCCAAATATGTTATGTGCCCATCAAGTAGTGCTAATCGCCAGTAAGTCAGAGCAGTCAGTTATTTCAGTGAGGCCATGAAGCGAGCCATCTTCTCCTCCTTCTTCTTCTTTTTCTTCAGAGTCTTTTCCTCCTCCTCCTTCTTCTCTTGCATTTGCTCAAATCGAGGATCACGTGGATCAATGCTGTAGCCAAAGTATTCTCGTGCTTCGTCAAGCAGAGCTTGTCGTTTCATATCAAGCTCGTTTTCTTTTTCGTCTGCTTTCACCAGACGTGCTCGATATTGCTGAATCAGCTGCGGCATCTTAGCCATCTGGCTCTTGACTAACTCACGCCTACAAAGAAATGAACAGGCCATAAAACATACAAACATCTAAAACAAATGAAAAGTCACATCAAAAGAAGTGCAAATCCTGTATCATGTACACAACTCATTTCAAAAACTTTCAGAAGACGCAACATTCCAACAGTGGTTCCAATACCTTTTTAACAGTACAGTACAGACACTTGGCACAACATCGTACAGACACTGCTAGCATTGGCATCATACAGAAACTGCTACCCTTGGCATAACGCACAGAAACGGATAGCCTCAAGTGGCATAACGTACAGACACTGCTAGCCTTAGCATAATGTACAGACACATCCTGCCTTGGCATAACGTACAGACACTGCTAGCCTGGGCATAACATTTCGGCATGTCCAGATGCCAAAGATCCATCTCAATAGTATGGGAATCATACAAAAATAACTGGGGGTCAGATGCTGATTTATGTAGACTTGGAGTGAACAATGAGGACTTTGCTATGGGGTCCTAAGAAAGACTAGGGGTTGACCACAACCTATCCCCAACTCTCACCCTGCATTTCAACCCATTCACCAGCATTAAAGATCTGAATACACTATATCAGCAATTAAATCTAAACCTTGATTTCTAAGCAGACTATCTTCGGGATTACCAGGCACACAATCTTCTGGATTACCAAAGGATATACTTGCTTTGTTCGTTTAGCATCTGCCTCAATTTTCCTTGAATCCTCCACTTTCTTCCACATTTCTTGCACACTGGGCTCCCATTCATTTTCATACTCTGTCGTTTCTTTTAGCTGTTCTTTGGATGGCCACAGAAGTCCTGCGTCGATGCCAGAATTCTTACCGAAATGTCCAAAGAGTCGCTTCTTTGCAAACACAGACGTATGAAGTTCTGTATAATAGTCCGGAGCTTCAGGAGGGTTCAGAACGTGAGTCATTCGGTCATGGTAACGTTTTGGCATACGCGAAACGTCCCTGAGAGATGCAATTTCGTTAATATTCTTAGATTCTGGTTTATCATTTTCCTGAACGGGTTCATTATCTGTCACCGATGTTGACAATAGTGCTTTCGCTGGTCGTCTCGCAAACACTGTTAAAAACGGGCCACATTTCTGTAATTTTAGCATGCCTGCTGACATCTTTTTGACTCTTAGAACTGCAGCCGATCAGAGATGGATGCAACAGTGGAAGTGCAGTGAAGTGTAGCGCCACCTAGAAATAAGATTTGTATACGCTTCAAATTCAGAGATTCTATAATTTGATCAGTTTTCTATCTAGATCTGGCTTGTTAGTCCTGGGGTTATCATGGGTTTAAACTAATACAATAGCACAGACTTTCAAGCCAACTAAAAGCTTGAACAAGTGTGATCGGTTTGGAGTTTATTCACTTCAAGGAATTCTTAGGCCAAATCGCCATAGCCTAATGCTGCTAATAAGTTACTTTCGGTATATGCAGAGCATTGGATGTTGTATATCTCCATGATTAAGTTAGGGTTCAATATTTACCACCAGCATCTAGGCTAAGTGTGAGTTCACTCGGTTCAATGAGCAATATAATCACAGTATAAATAATCAATAATAATAATTATTATTTATACTGTGATATAATGTTTGACATTAGAGCGTAGGCCATATCTTACGTTAGGCTAGCTTACACAAAATTAGTATTCTAAATTTCGCATAGCTCTATTACTGAAATGGGCACGAGACAAATAAATGACTCTTTTGTATTATGGCTGTGATTAATAAATTTTGGTAAAGGAGCTAGGTAGCTGACCCTAGAAATCCATCATTCAGCAAAGAAACCAAAAGAAACTGCACTGCACGATCCCTTATTGTCGTACTGCAGTCAATTAACACAACCGAAACCATGTGGCAAATCTTCGCTGAGTATAAATAAATATAAATTCAAAAAACTGCGACAAAATTAAGTCACTGTGTCAGTTTTCAATTCCTGTTGTTCACGAGCCTTTCATTTCATTAAACAATGTAATATTCATAAATCGTCGCACTGTGAATATTCATGAGACGTCGTAAGATGGCGTCTTTATGCCAGAGAAAATGGCGGCTTCTCATATGCAGCTGTCCATGAATCATGTTTACATGGACGGTAGCGTTGCAAAACGACCGAAATGAAGCCAAACAACAGAAATATGGATAATAAACAATGTCGAAAAAAGGAAGCGACATCCTTAAATGGTATGATTGTATCGATCGCTATTTGCGGGAATAGCTTTATCGTGCACGCCTTGTTTATCATTTAAAGGCCTGTGTGTTGAGGTCGAGAATAACAATAGATGGAGTTGTAAGTCACTGTTCTTCCATTGATGGTTGAGCACGATATTCGATGCAAGTTTTCAATTATGATAGTTTATTATTATCGCTCACGTACTATCTGCCTAATTCGGGTTATGTTGTGTTTATGGTGCCAGTTAGTCATCCAAATAGCATGGCAGTGGTTGTTGTTTTTCGCAGCATCGTATACATTCCTATTTTCCCATTCATCCACAATAATTGAATCATTTTGCTCCGAATCTTTTCCAGCAAAATTAGATTAATTCGAATGTACGAACTGCCGTATCGTTTATTGCCTGTCTTTGAAGACGCTATATACGAATGCTGCCATTAAACGTGTGGAACTGGCTGCAATTGAAGGTGTGGAACTGTGGATATAATATTATAGCCTACTGTGCATGTATACATTGCGTATATACTCATGAACAAGATGAGTTTTTAAGAGGTGCTGTGACTTGCAATTGTGCTGTGTCTATTCTTGAGTTATATCTCGAAGTCTCTCTTTGACTGCTTTCAGACTTTGGATGCTATTGAGACATCGAAGTCTAGTTTCCATTCTTACCAAATATCTGCAGATGTAAATTTGGTTGACTTGTTCTCATAGACAATAGACAGACAATGCACGTGCTTACTTATTACCTCTGACTCAGGTTTTCACGTGGCATCAGCCATTCAGTTTGGCTTGGTCTTCATTGTTTGGCTAGTAACTGGTTCAACAGCAAAAAACTTCCAACGTGAACATGAGTTCTGAACGTTCTTTTGTATGTCAGGTCTTGGTGGTACTTTTTTCATTGTGAGGACAATAACTATACACTGAACCGGTTGCAGTTTGTTGACTGGATTGTTGAATAAATGAAAATTATTTAAAAAATTATATGTCATATACCCTAGTTAATATATTGATAACAAGTACGCATACAAACAAACTGGCATTCAAGTTAAGCAGAACCCTGTGTTACTTCCTTTGAGATTAAAAGTAAAATGAATGAATTAAAGATCATTTAACTAATTTAATTTTAAGAGATTCCAAAATTCTCTATTAAGAGAGATTTACAAACAGAATGGTCTGGCACTCATCCCTACCTGAAAAGGATGAACGTAATTTTATATCCTGTCACCTTTTAAGAACTTTAAACTGTTCAACTGTATGTATACATATTGCCCTGAGATGCTTCAACCTATGTAATTTTGCATTCCAGTGAGTTGTATTTATGTCAGCTTCCTCACAGTTATTGATGTAAGGTAGTTGTATGCCCATAATTTGTTGTATTAGGTATGACTCTAACTGGGAATTCTTAATTCTCTAACACTTCCTCCAATTTGACTTCTAATGCTAGTAAGAAGTGAGTTACATTAATCTAGGCAGTTGAAGACCAGTGTATTCACTAGAGATGTATACATAATTCTATGTAAGTCATGAATCTGCATGCATGATAAATTACACTATGACAATATACCACAGACATTATTTTGTTACTTGTTCAAGTCACTCTTAGCACACCCTCGTCTACGATGTCGAGTTAACAAAAACACCAAAGTTTCGAGCAGAATCAGCCACTGCGTTACCCAGTTACCCAGACCGAAACATTTAACCATTCAGACCTTTCCAGCTGCTGTAAAATGTACTTTGCCAAGCAGCAAAACATCAGTTTTAAATGGGTCATTGAGTTGAGAAGAAACTTATTTTATTCCAATATAAAGCATGGTTAGGTATATTGATCACAACTGTGGTCAGTTTGAGGAAATGGCCCATTATATTGCCTGATTAAAATGTAAGGTAGTTCTTGGCTAGGATTCGAAAGACAAGCATTGTATGGGCTTCTATTATATTTCTGTGTATTCAATGTTGATGTTGTGTTTCAGATGATGCTGAGCAGCAACCTGACTGCAGTGGAGTCTATTCGATTGAAGTGATGCCTGACCAGTTTGCGTTTACAGACGATGGAGATGAGTAAGCATATTCCAATGCATCCTCTAACACTAATCTAATTGGTTGGCTTATTGAGTAGCGTTCTTTGATGCGCTTCATATCGTCATGCTTAATTTTTGACTTAGTCACTTGCGTGGCATTTGAAAGGTTGAATTTGAGTGTGGTGTCAACTAATGAGTTGTCGTATTGGATGAGCGTTTTGATATGGTTTATTAGTACCACAATGCTTGTGTCATGTCAAATGACAACTGTGTGACTGGTTTATTGTCTCTTACCGCTAATAAGAAAACGGGCTGTGATTGTTGCTATTTAAGTGGATCGAGGCTCAGTTTGTTTATGCTCAAAGTCTTCAAGTGCATATATACTTGCATACATGCATATATTATTGTGAAATCTCCCTCCAGTGCTGCATTTAGAAATTTACTGAATACCAATTTACAATAGGTGCATCATAATGAGGCCATGTTTGATGGTAGGCTTTGGATCTGTTTCCTGGCTGCATTATCTTGAGTTTGTGTTATTATAGGGAAATTATAGGTCTGCGTTTTTTCTTTTATGTGTTGTACATAAATAGTTTGGTTGTTTTTTATTGAATTTCCAGTGAGCAAGCTCTGAAAAGAACACGCCATACAAATAAAGAGAAAGAACGCAAAGATCGAATCAAGAATGATATTCAGGAAATTCGAAGCCTTCTGCCTCCTTTGTATACATCAGACAAAAAGCAGGTAGGTCACACAGGTTGTTTGTAGGCATATCCCAGGATATATCATATGCTAGATGGTTGCATGGTACTTTTGAGATATTGATGGCAATGCCATAATGAACTTAGTCAAAGCCTTGTTAGTTCTAGAATGGGTAACTGTCCAGGGAATACCAAGCAGTTTTCTGCCAATTATATTTATAATTGTTACATCTATACGGGAAGTGTTGTCGATTCCAAAAAATACCGCAATGTGGGATTTTCCTATGATTCGGTAAAGTTAAAAAGGCAAATTATGGTGCTGATATTTTGAAACATTCACAGCCAGCCAATTAGGCAAATAGTCATGTTCCTTTTCTTGATCATTGGCATTTTCTCTACAATTGTATTTTTCATCAGCCAAGTCCAAACAAACAAACTGTATCTTTCAGCAAATGTTGTAAGAGCTGTTAAACAAAAATGTTTGATGATGCAGAGGTTCAAGATTTGAAGACAGTGACCGATGAAGAATTAGGAAAACCATTTGCTCATTTCATTGCTTCTCTGTAGTCTAATGTTTTTCTTCAACCTGCCCAACGTGATTTGTAACTGTATTCATTTTGCAGACACATCATGAATTGCTACAGAATGCCATAACGTTTATTCGCGTCCTGATTGACGAGAAAAAGGAACTGACATCTTGCCATGATATTCAGAAAAAGGGTTTGATTTCCATTTGTCATCGCTTTCTGGCACTTGGTGCATTTGGGACATTCCTAATTCATATGCTTGTGAATCATAAGCTAACAATACTGGCCAGGTTATTATGGGAGAGTGGATAGTGCGCTAGTAGGATGATTATCATGCTGGACTTTCAAGACCAATGTCATATGGTCAAATCTCTTCACAGCAGAATGATGTTTCAACATTTTTGTGCCACATGCAGTCGAGCAGAAATCAATTGGGAAAACTGTAAAATGAATCAGTTGACAACAGCATACGTACTGTCAGTAGGATGCTCAGCAGTTGAGGAGAGGACTGATTTTCTGCCAGGGTCGTTTTCTATTCTAAGACACCAACCGTTGATAGGGTTCGATTAAGATCTCATTTCATCGTCTCATTCTAATAGTCTATCATTGTTAAGTTTTTTAAATGACACTGCGTAACTTACCAGATAATTATGTGCATACATAGAAGAGTTTTCCCTCTTTTGAACATCTCAAGTTTTGTGTTCTAGTTGTATTCTTGCTATGCAACCATATAGTGTTCTGCCTATAGTTGAATAGTTGTGTGTTTTCTCTTATATAGATTTAGAACACGATAAACTGAGAAAGGAGAATGAAGAACTCAAGAATAAGAACAAGCAATACAGAAACTTTCTGGAGGCAGTTGGTATGACGGCCATTTTGTTGATTCATTTCGAGAATTTTTATAGCACCTCTCAGTGTTCATGATGTTCATGATGTTCATGATGTTCATTTGTGTTGTTTCTGTTGTCTGATGTGATGCTTTTGATAGTGTAGTGTAGTGGTTGGCATGCTGGCCTGTCGGTTAACGGTATGGGGGTTCAAATCCCTGCCAGATTTCTGCTCACCTCCATCATCGGATATGTACACCAATCATATATCATTAATATCTAGAAAAGGAATCTTCTTCTTGTTTATAGAAATGTCTTGTATGCATTCTGTTCACTCAAACTGGTGTAACTCCTGTTTCTCAGTTCGCTGTCTAACCATTGACACTACTATGCCACCAGTTGCCTTGTAAATGACTATTTAATCATCGGCATTGTTTATGGCTTGTTTATAGGAATCCCAGAAATAGTGGATCTGTCTCAGTTGGAAGTGTCTTGGAAACTACGCGATACTTTCACGACAGATTCGGAGGCATGTGCTGTGGATTGCGAGGAACCAACGCGAACAGACAACCATGCAACAGGTGACCAATCGGAGACAACTCGCGTTTCCATCGCTTCCAAAGAAAGTCAGGCGAAGGACGAAGAGAATGTTTCTGCAGCAGAACCAAATGCCGCAAAGGAGACAGATGAGACAAACATTGACCAGGTGGCTGAGACGTCGAACGTCGACGAAGAACAAGGGATTTATGCTTCACCATCGGCAGACGACACCGTTGAGGAGTCTGTCATGGTGCAAACATCCAGTGATCCATCGGTGTCGGACACTGTGCAGGAATCTCCGGGTTCTGTTGCCGTGGTTTCCAGCATGGAGAACCAGCCGCCCATCTTTATGTTGCCGGACTCTGGTTCGGATCAACAAGTGGAAATGGAAAAAACGACCTCCACTTCGTCACATCTGCCTCCCAGCCAATCCAACGGTAATCTATCCGACATATCCGAGCCGGCGTCTGACACGGAATGTTCGGACGGTCCGCTTCTGACGGTCAGCCGGTTGGCGCTGGAAAACGCGTTTCGCCAGACAGGAATGTTGAGCGTTGGAATGGCAGACAGCGCACACAAGACAACGTCAGCGCCTGAGGTGACGTTAAAGACAGACGATCGTAACAGTTCGGTCGGTCTGCTGCATGGTCATGTCATGAGCGATGATGATGGACATAGGTATATGCAGATGATGCAGCAGGTGAGCTATGCTCACCTGAGCAATGGCTCGGTTGAACCAATGCTCGGACTGAGCTGCTCAGCTCGGTTTGCTCCCCCACCCACCTGCCCCATTTCCCCGAATGTTCTGGAGCCCACAACGACTGGTTTGGGTCACATAAACAACGTGATGATGCTCCCCAGTGGCCAGCTTGTCTTGGTCAGTCCTCAGCAGGGTCCTAATTCCAGCATGCTTCACACTTCGGAGCCTGGAATGGCGCCGATGCTGTCTAGTGGTGGTGGTGGCTCGCTGTCCTTGGCACCACATGGTAGACAAGACAACGGTCCCACCGGCCTCCAGCACGCTCCACACACTGGGTTGTTTACTACAAACTTTGGTGTCAACTCTGGTTTAACGCTCGGTGCGCAGGCGGTTGGCAACATGCCAACGGTCTCCGCTGGTAACACGTTGTTCGTCAATCCACCAGTGCAGTACGGAGTCCCTCACCAGCCAATGACGTTCATTTCGAACGGCCAACAGGGCAACGTTCTCCCCATCATGCAACCATCTTGCCCTTCTGTCAGTCACCTGACCGTTGCCCAGAATCAAGCAATGACCATGAACATGTCGCAAGGTCCAGTCACCCTTAATACTCTGCACCACCACCAGCAGCATCAGCATCATCAGCAGCAGCAGGCATCCCAGAACCAGCATCCATCAGCGCTCATCCTGCCCAACGGACAAATCGTTCCCGTCGTCACTCAACCGAGTCTCCTGTTCCCGCAGCAGCAGTGCACCCCGGTCACCGGGGGTCTACTCATGCCGTCTGTTCCAACCCCCGGCCTCAACATCATTGGCAACATCCAGAATCAACAGTCACAGCTCCGGTTTGGGTCGAACCTCCTCCCGACCAGCACCATCCAACCAACGCAGGTCATCACAAACATCGGCAACATGAGGACGCCAACCTACGGACTTCTGCAGAATACAAACCAAACGAATCAGCAGCAGTACCAGCTGGTTGGCAACAGTCTCCAACCGATTGGCAACATGAACAACGGCGGCATTCTACTCAGTCAACCGCGCCAGAAAGACAGTTTTACGATAAAAAACATGTCAACCAGTCTGCCTGGTTTGGCTCTGCCAGGTCAGAATCCGGGTCAGTTCACGCTGTTGCCAGGCAACTGCATCAACGCCATCAGCTCACAGCATCTCAACACATCAGGAATATTTGGTGGATCGTGTTCAACGACGATGTCAACAAACGTGCCTGTTCTGCAGGCGAAACCAAACCCGTGCGGTGGGTCTACGGCAGCGCTGTCCAACATCCCTGCCACGCTGACGGCAATGCTGACGCCAGAGGGTTCGATCATCCTGGCAATTCCCAACTGCAGGGGGGATGGAGGGGACCTGTCGTCTGTGGGGAACAACCAAATGGCGATGAGCAAGGCACAGAAAGTGGCACCGAGGCCGCTGATGCCAAAGCCGGCATCAAAACTGGATGTCGTTAGTCAGCTTGCGACGTCAAACACGCCTCTGTCTAGTTCGAAGGTGTGTCCAAGCATGATGCCTTGCGATTTTGCGACGTCTGGAGCAGCGGCCATATCCGTGACATCGTCGCCAATGTTGCCACTGACCGTGAACACAACGAGCAACATGGACTTTGGTTGCATTCTGTCTGGACCGAGCTCAACCACATCCAGCACAGACATCCTTGCGAAGGCGACCAAATCAATCTTCTCAATCTCACCTTACGAACATCTATCGCCGCGAAGTTCGTTTAACTCAGGAATCACCGAGAACCTGTTCACGTTCAGCAGCGCTGGCTTACAGGCGAAACCCTCAGATGCCGTGCTTCGTGATGGCAAGCCGATGGCCGCATCGAAGCCAAAGCGTTCAAAGACAAAAGCAAAGCCGGTGAAGAAGAAAAGCGTGAAAAATGCTGCGTGTGGATTGACTTCGTTGCCCGACATTTGTCACCACATCATTCATCCTCCACATGACGTTGTGACCACGGTCGAAATGTCACCTCAACATACGATCGTCGACCAGCTCGGTAACGATGAAGAAGTCTCGGATATAAATGATTTCTCCGATCTGATCCGGATGGAGCCAATGACTCCAGCCTCACCGAAAGCTGTGACGGAATCTGAAGTGACATCCGAGCCATTCGTCGAAAAGCATGAAGTCACGGATGTCACTGATCTGACGGATGATCTGACGGAGTCAAGCGAGAAGGGGATTTCCTGCGAGATAAGAAGTGACTCGGGCATTGCTGAGATTAATCAGAGGACTCCTGAGTTTGATTTCATCAACTTCAAAGATGAGAACAAAACAGAGAAGTCGAAGTAAGTGCTTTTAAAAACTTCTCACAGTCAGCGCAATTGGAATAAATGATAGCCAGGTCTAACTGCCATCTTGTTGTATAAATGCAAAAAAATCAAATAAACCTATATTAACCTATGTTTATTTATATCTATTTTTAGTTAAGGCAGAAGTAACTGTTTACATGTTTCCCAACCTACTGCCATTGTATCTGTTGTTTTTATAAAAAAAACTGTTACCGTATTATAGTAGTAAATAAATTTTGGTGAATGGCCCCATCTAGCAGGATCACTCCCTTCGTGTAGCCTATTGCCCCCTAACATACGCAGTAATGATTGTACATTATCATAATTCTCAACTACAATTAATCACTGTGTTTACTCATTATGAATTTACCATTGTCTGTCTTTTTTGTGAGGTCAATTAACAAACTGAAATGAAAATTTTTCTTATATCTTTCTTTATTTCCCTAGCGAAGTGGCCATGTATTGTATTTGGTCTATTTTGTGATTGCTTTAGTAAACAGAACATGACTAATGTACACCTGATATTTTGATAAACACGTGAATTGTATTATATCTGAATATAACTGAATTATTCAGCTGTACTATATTGCATTTCTGGGTTTTTCGGTGAGCAAAGATGCTTGTGATTGATATTTTCAGGGATACAACATCGTTTAGCATTTCAGAAATAACTTCAGTTACGACAACTGAAATGCCTTTGAGTCCCAAGAAATCTGAATCCTCTTCTGACATAATAGCCGACACTGAGGCTGCCACTGTCAAAGATCTGCAACCGGCAAAAGAAATGGCGACAACTGAAACGACGTCAACTGAAACGACGTCAACTGAAACGACGTCAACTGAAACAACGTCAATTGAAACAACGTCAGCTGAAACAATGTCAACTGAAACAACGTCAGCTGAAACGATGCCAGCTGAAACAAGGGCAACTGAAACGACACTGACTGAAACAAGGGCAACTGAAACGACGTCAACTGAAACAAGGTCAACTGAAACGACATCAACTGAAGCAAGGTCAACTGAGACAACGTCATGTAGGGAAGTTGGAACTTCAACGGAGCGGAAACGTAAAAAGCATAAGAAAGCGAAGATCAGGCCAGAGACAGATTTCGGTTTAGTAAGGGAAGAAAAGCGCGGTCCAGATTGGAAAAGATCTTCAAGCAGTGTGTCTGATAAGCACGGAGTTATGGGTTTTCTTAGTATGGCATTTTCATCGATGAAAGAAAATGAAAGTTCTGCCAGTATAAAGTTTGGAACTGGCGAGAAGCTGGATGTGATGGCATCTTCAAAAGGTTTTGCTGCATCTGGTTTAGACAAATTTGGTTCTGAAAACAAACCATTTGCGCTTACGGAAGATGCATGTGCAATGTTTTTCAAAAAAGAGGTTAATACGTCGTCATCGAGGAAGTCGGTAAATGGTCTTCAGTGGAATGAGGGAAAGTTGGAAGAGGCAACGCAGACGTCAAGGTCAGAGCTGCACGGAAGCAGTCACTCGAAATTAGGTCTAGGAAAGAAGTCAAGGAAACGGTCGCACAAGTCGTCTTCCGGTTACATTAAGCCGGAAATGTTGCCAGACATGTTGATGTTTACAGAGAGTGAGTTGATGGACGTTGTTGACAAAGTGGAGAACATGATGGTAACGGACGAAAGAGACACAAGAAAGCGATTGCACGATGAAGTCATATGCCAAGATCTGACAGTCTCAGAGAACAATTCGGTTAAGAAGACAAAGAGTGATGAGATTGTGGCGGGGGCCTCAGTTGAGGCAACAAAGGAGCTGCTTTGTCCAGAAGCGTCTGACCAGCTGTCTTGGCCGTTGACCAGCTCAGCAGCAGAAATGCCAACAGACGTGCTTAAAGATGTAGTGCCGCCAGAGATGCCCAGTTGCCTGCCAGTGTTTGAGATGGATGATGAAGAAATGGTTGGATTTGGTGTGGCTGCGGAGTTTTCATCCAACAACGACGACAGTCCCACTCCGGTTGAGATGAGCAAAGGGCCACCTGTGGCGAGTCCGGTTTTTACTCTGGAGTTGGTTGTTCCTGAAATTGCGGAGAGCTCTCCGGCGGAAGATCTGTTGGAGCAAGTGGAAACGAAACAACCGGACTGTTGTCAAAGCCCTGCAGAGGAGGACGACCTGCAAGATGTGGTGATGTTACCTGACCCGACTCCACCAAACTCACAATTACCATCACCCGACGAACAAGAGCAGCAGACAATGGAAAACGATGCGGACTGTGTCTTGGAAGCATTGCCATCAGTCGAACCACGTACACCATCAGTTGCCAGTCAGGCACGGCACAGTGGAATTGTGTCGCTGGCTAAGCAGGTGGCTCCATCAAAGCACCAGAGTTACGTCAGCGCAGCGGCTCAACCGAAGTCAGGCACGTCCAAACACACGGCCAGACACTCTCAGGGAAACTCACGAGCCGAGTCGGACGTTACCGTCGCGACTTCGTCCGACTTCACGAGTCCTGCTCAGACGACGGTGGCAAGTCTCGACACGTACAGTGAAAGCATCTTCTCAGGAGGCAAGGACCACTACCTGCCGTCGTCAAAGGACCTTGGTCTCGACTTCTCCTTTGAATTGGATTCAAAGGACAAGACATCACCGTCCTGCGACGTCGCATCTGCCTACGACTGGGGTGTGCTCACCGACGACGCTGAACCCACCCCAACTTCTTCAGCAAGCCTTAGCATTTCATCACCAACCCAGAAACAGTTTGATTGTGAGGTTGAGTCAAAGTCCGCTCCCATTCAGACTTGCTCTTCATCAACAGATTGCAACGCGTCACTGCAGCCTTGCATTCAGTCGTCATCTTCAGTCGGATGTTCGTCCGTGACGCACACAACGTCAAGTCATCACACGCTCTCCTCATCCTCTTCATCTGCCTACTACGCGTCTCCATCAAAGACTCCCACAGTCGACCAGCATCAGTTGATGCAGCAGCCTGGCTATGCTACGGCTCGACAGCTAACGCCTTCTTCTAGTCACCACAATGTCGTCTCTACGGATGTCATGGCTGGTCTTGGCAGACACTCCTTGTCGACTGCCACGATGCATGGGGGTCAGGGGTCAACGTGTACGACATCAGCTGTCGTGACACCGCTCTGCCATTCGTTGGTTGTTACCTCATCGAATTTCCACGTCAGGTCGTCATCCGGTGTCAACCGTTCACCAATGCCTGGATTAACCCCGAATGCCACCAGCACCCCTTGCCCCTCTGCCCTCAACCACCACAAGCCATCCTCTCTGCCACCCTCCTCCTCCACCTCATCTTCGATCGTTTGCTCCAGTTCTGCGATGAAATCCAGCGCTACATCCGCCTCAAACAGTTCATCTCGAAGTTCCTGCAGTCAGAAGTCGACATCGGAGAGTCACGCTGTACGGTCTGCCGCCTTGCCCCTCGACAGCACGATGTCTTCGTCATCAATGTACCACCGTTCCAGCTCGGCCACAGACCGGCTGGACAGACCTTCGTGTTCAAAGGAAGGTCCAATGCGACCAAACCCAGATTACTTTGGTGCTTCATCTCAGATGTCTACGAGCTCGAGTTGTGCTGTTCAGGGCAAATCTCACGAGGATATGTTTCACTACCCTCTGCCGCCGTACGTCTTCAACGCAGCCACGCGGGAGTACAGTCAGTTCGGTGGCGGCCTCTCAAGGTTTTCGTCGACAGCAGAAAATGCTGCGATGCTTTCAAGCGCCGCTAGTTGTGCCAGCGACTATAACACCCTAGCCAGGTGCTCTCTCTATTTCCCGGCTCCTTTCAGTCACGATCTTGGTTTGGACATGACCCACCAGAGAATGTCGCCTAACCACGGTCTACCGTCATGCAGCATAGAGAAGCACTCGTCGGCCAAGGTTGGCTCGGCAACTGGCAACCGACTCGATTCGGATGGTGGCTCAAAGTCTTGCCAAGCGCGTCACCATGACAACGGGTACTCGGGTTTTCCCGGGTCTCTGATGCTGTCGCATAATAATCAGGACGTCGTCGCGCAGTGCAGCGGCCAGTTCATCGAACCACCGCGCGTGGCCAATGCGCACGGTCTGCTTGCTCATAATCGCGATTCAGGTGGGGCTGGTGGTGCAACGGCGCGGGGAAACCAGAGACTTTCCGCTGTTGGCATGCAGCAGAGCGTGTCCGCTAGTAGAAGTCGAAGCGTGACTCGATCGCCGGCGACAGCAAACGAACGTCCGACTTCGTTTGGGGCGCTGCACAGTGGCGGTTACACTGGGAGCACGGCTGTCGTCAGTTCGCTGGCCAGTCCTCCGTTGCACCACCATTCGACATCAGCATCCGATCGACATTGTCTCAACCAACATCTCAGCTATGATCTGTCTTTTCATGCGCCTGCAATCCAGACTTTCAGCCCCAACCTAAACGGCGTTGGATTCGATCCACCTCCACTGAACTTTTCCAGGGATTGTGGAGGTGGTGGTGGTGGTGGTGGTGGAGGTGGTGGAGGTGGTGGTGGTGGCAATGTGTCTTCGCCCCATGTGCATCACTCGAAGAAGAGTGGAAAGAAGGCAGATGAACACGCCGCGAATACCGGTTCAAAGATGGTGCTCAGTCACTCGAAACAGCAGCAGCAGCAGCAGCCGTCATCGGCGCAGCAGTCGCACCAGTCGCAGCCGGTGAAGTCGAGCTCCGGTTCAAGTCGTTCATCAAGGTCATCAAAGAAGACGGTGAAGACAACGACGACGACGTCTGCGTACGATGTCGACTCGTCTAACATGTTCGAGAACCGCAGCGTCACCCCCTACTTTGGTCTCGGTAACATTTCACCAAACATGAACCCGCCCCTCCCCCCTCCCGACGGACTGGCCTACGTCAATTTCTTCAGCAACACTGGTCGCCCGCTGTCCAACGCAGCAGCAAAGACGTTGCACCACCGTGACCCTCCGGCCGCGATGACTCACCCATTCAACTCGTCGCTGTTTTCGCCGTCACGGACGCAGAACGGTCTCGGTCTGAACTTCCAGACCGGCTTCGGGATGGACCACATGAGCTCAACGCACATAACGTCGTCGCAAATGATCATTCCGCACTCCTCACCCATCTCCGCTCACATGCACGGATTCGGATTCTTTCCGGACATCTCCGGGTCGATGGTACAACGCGATGCGCTCAACAACATGTCGTCGATGAAGTTCGGTCCGGGGTCGATTCTCCCGTCTCAGGGGTCGGGGGTCGAACCGAGTCCGCTGCATCACCCGCAGACAGCAGGAAGCGCCGCCGCCGCTGCTGCCATGTACAACAACCGCGGCCAGCTGCCTTCGCACATGCTGCACGACATGGGCTTCAACGCTCTACTCAGTCATCAGCATGCAGCTTTTGATGCGCGTAGCATCAGTGGGGGCATGGTTCACCCTCCCTTCGGCAGCCACAGCCATGCGGCAGCATCGTTTGGTATGGGACCATTAAACTTTCCTGTGCATAACCTCTAGTAGGGAATGGCGGTGGCTTGCCATGTCGTCGTTAGGCAAGTGTCTGTTACAGTTTTGCTAGTCAGTTCTTGTTGTTGTTGGGACAATCGCTGTCGTCGGGTTCCTACTCCGTCAAAGACATCAGACGTCAGTTCGTTTTGTTGACGGTTCTTCGTCGTTTAGTCATTTCGATTGTTTTCATTCAGATTTTTTTAATTTTCCGGGGGGTTTTCAGTTCAAACTTGTGTTTTGCGGATGAAAGAGAATTTCTTTGGTAGTATCCAGGTGAATTTCTACAGAAGATCATGGTAGCTTTTAAGAGGTTTTTCCAGAAATTCTCTCACTGATTTTTAATGAGTTTGCTATGTATCTCCAGTTGTGGGGTCAGGATTTCCGAAAGTTCTTATCAACTGGGCAGAGTTTTATTTCTAGGATACTTGGTTTCTCATTTAGTTTCAGTTCAATTTGGTTGGAGGTCTGACAGTGTTAATCACTTTTTCTATGTTGAGATTAATTGGACCATAAATCTTTTGTTTGAAATGACAGCTTTTGTTTCGTTTTTTTCTCATTTTTATGTTTCATCACCGTTTGTTTTCTGAGGCATTTTGATCTGTTTAGACCTGCCACTATGTTCAGTGAGGGTTTGAGGTTGCATCTTTTCTTCAATCAGCCACCTGTCTCATGTGTTTTCACAGTTAGAAATCCTGAGCGTAGTTCGTGACCTGGCACAAAATTAAGTGCTCGGGAAGCTAGGAGTCAGATTATTTTTATATATAAGTGCCACAGTTTTAAGCTATAGAATGCTGTTGGAATTTATTGATGAATATTGTTGGCAGAAATGTTCAAATTTGTTCGATAAATACTGCAATTTTAATATATGATGATTTACTATCTGAGTTATCCGGTTTGACTGGAACCTTGAGTCGCATTATCAATGACAAGTGGCAACACTTTATTCGGTCACAATGAGATGACTTCTATGGCATTGTTGTAATAACACGAAAGGCATATAATTTATATCACTCCGTTATTTTAAATGAAACTGCATTTATATTCCAAACATGTCGACATGTTGAGTTGAGATCTGAGCAAGTCTTGTGTTTGAAGTCGGTTAGAGGAGTAAGCGTCAGATATGAGATGAGACATTGAACGATGCTTTTTGTAATGATCGTCCCTTGTGTAACTTGGCATTACATAAGATTAGGTAAGTCAGATATAATCAGACAAATCCAACAACACTTCGGAAGTTCCTCAGATTTTTGCTATATTATCTATATTATGAGTATTTGGAAAATAATGTTGGTCTGTGCATTGTCTTCTGCGAAAAGAAAACTGAATAATTTACTTAACTCTTAGTGACGAGCGTTTACTAAAGTGGTTGGGAAACCATTGCAGCTCGTTATACAAGTGTTAAATGATCCTGTTGTGATTTGTTCTCACCACTTTGTGTGCTATAGATTGTGGCAGTTTCTGTGTCATTTTCTTACTCCACTGTGCAGTCAGAAGACTTTACTGAACAGAGATGCTTGCTCAAGCATCAACTTAGTTGGCAATGTGTCCAGTTCTTTTGTAAGACTCTGTACATACGATGATGTAAATGTTAACGAACTTTGTTTTATTTATTGTATTGTCGATTGTGTATGTTATTGTCGCTCTCATAAGTTTCCAGTAGTTTTTCGTTGTAGTTCTGTCGATAGATTGTGTCAACCGGTTTTGCGGTTTCACATTCGGTTATGTGCTTCACGTTTCCGAAATGTTGTTCCGCCAATTCAGAGTTGTTGGGTCGAGTCTCTGACTCCTCTGGCATCGCTAGTTTTTCATACCATTGCTATTTTTTGCCTTTGGTTGTTGTCTGAAAAGTATTGTTCTAAGTTTTTTTTACAATTGCTATTGTTGATAATATTGTGATGAATGACCAGATAATAATGTCCTAGCTTGGTGTCAACTTTTGTCATGGTGATGATGTTTAGAATACATGTGGCAAACAATGTTTAGAAGAATCTTTAAAACAGTTGTCATCATATTTTGGTGAGTTGTTTGTGTGCGTGACAAGTGAAGTATTGTGCTGTGTCTTCTTAGAAATCACTGCAAATCTCAAGGACTGTTCATTGTTTCTTTATTCATTACTTGGACTGCGTCAGGTTTTCCATAATTATGCTAACAAGGTTTTTATTATTCGCAACAAGAACAGACCACTTCATCACTTAATCTCAATGAATTATCTGTCAGATTTTCGCAAGATTCTACTTTTGTTTTTGTTTTGATAATTGAGATTAATTTTCTTTGTTTAAAATTTACAATACAAGTCCCAAATTGTTTTACATAATCTTAGAAAAGTATTCTGTTCTTCTTCTAGTTTTTCTTTGTTAAAACTGATGCTTCAGTTTATGAACACAAGACTGTTAAGTTCTTAGAACCAAACAGAAGAGGTTTAATTTGACCTTTTACTGTCTAATGTAGTCTGCCTTCTAGTCGAGATTTGGTAGAGATGTCTGCTTACATAAATTGCTTATCCATATCCTCAATTTCTTTTTCCTATTCTCATCTGCTTTCTGCTTGAGACAGCCAATCATCTGTATGGTTGATTTGTAAATCTAGCTAATACATTGCATCTAGTCCAGTTTGTTTGGTTCAGACCAGTTTTGCTAAGGAATTCCAGTATACTTTGTATTTGTTTGTGTTTTTTTTTATTTGATCAGTCTGTGTTTTTATTTATATCATGTTCTACCAATTCATTTTCTCCTGGTTTTATGCAGGTTTAGTTGAAAAAGCCATGATTGCGTTTTCGATGTTGGGTTAAAAGACAACTCCAGAATTTCAAGTCAAATTTGAACAAATCGAGTAAAGAGGTGTGACAACTGTGGGAGATTATATTATATTTACAAATGGTGCCCTTGTTTTCTTCTTGTTTTTTTCCCTTTTTCTTTAGTGGATATCTTTGTGAGGCTCTATAAAGGTGCTATATAAATGGCTGTATGTATGTATGTGTGTGTGTATGTAAGCAACAGAGCACATGTATGTATAGCACCATTGAAGTAACTCACAAGGGCACAATATACTCACATATACAAACTCAAGTCTGTTAATGAGTCACTCAATCTTAACTAATCTGACCTAATCTGAATTGGTTCAGACCATTAAGTGTAATGATATCCAGGACATTAGAATGTCAATCGTTGCACAGAGTGCAGTTGCAATGAAAACTCAAATGCTGGTGATTGGTTGGAGATTCCAGTTGAAATCCAATATGTATCCAGTAAGGGGCTGTGCATATGTTATTACGTGCGCACTGAGGGAGTTCTGGGATTTAGACGATTTGCGTATGGGTGCTTATGGGGGGCGTGGGGCTCGGCAAATTGTACGTACGCAAAAATAGATGTCTGATTATGATGTCCACATTACAATATTTATAACTATTATCCTATTTGACTGTACATTAGATTTATATTCTGTTCAGTTCTAAAAAGTAAACCATTACCATATGTGACCTGCTCTCGCAAAAGGAGGTGGAAGTCGCAAATGATAAAACAGGAAATTCGATAAAACACCAAACAGGCTTCTGATTATCATTTTTTCGCATATATCAGTAAACAAGATCATATATTACATGAAAAATATATTGATTTAATATTATTTGACCTCTTTCGCAACAAATGTAAGCATTTTGTATGACAAAATAATTTGTGGATTTTAAATGCATTTTAAAGGTCCGTTTCAAGCGTAATGTTATGGTCTTATTCGGTTAAGTCATCCCATTATAATTCATATCTCTGGAACCAATTAAGATAGAATAATAATTTTTTCGGCATTTTAAACAGAAATGATTGTCATATTTAGCCAAAACTATGCAAAACTCATTTTTGTCACTTCTGCCTCCTTTTGCTGGAGCATGTCACATATTTATGACTATTATCCTATAGTCGTCCGATAGCTTTTGAGTACATTAAAATTATATTCTGTTCAGTTCTAAACCATAGCAGCTACAAAATTTTTAGCTAGCAAATATATTTAACAAAAATAAATAGTAACCTGTGGTAAATTACATGCTTCATAGATGACTTTTGCTAAATAGCCTTTATAAGAGGAGGGTAGAGAGGTAAAAAATTTGATACACAGATTAACTTGGCTTGAACATTAAAAGCCTGCTGGTACATGTATATGTTCCCTTCAGTGTTACTGTACTGTATATCCATCTAATCTATGTTATCTCTACTGGCGCTTTCTATCGTCTTCTCAAGACTTTCTTTTCGACCAGGCCTGGAATGGGAGTGCCTCTGAGTAGGGTCTTGAAGGGGGTGCTATATAAATTTATGTGATTGATTTGTTATCGAATACAGCTACCGTATATGACTTGATAAGTAAATGCTAGTTTAACAGGATCAAATCTAGTCTACATATGAAACTAGGTCACACAAGATGCAATTAAAATCTTTATTCAGGTGGAAAAGGCAAACCTGACAACTTACACAAAGTAATGTCAGCAAGCAATCTATTAGAAGTTAGAAAATATTACAATAACTGTTTCAATATTACAGGCAAAATTAACCAGGTTCAACCTTATAACAGTTCAAATGTACATTTCTAATTCTGATATAATATTTCAAATATAAAATAATCTGAATATTAATTACGGCTGATGATATATTATTTACAAACTATACAAATACCAAAGAGGCAACAAGGGAGAGATATAAGTCAACGTTTAAATAATAATAATAATAATCACAATGATACAAAGTTAGTCATTACTGATGCCATTTACATCAAACAATACCGAAATGGTCATGCTTAATTTTACGTTTTACTATTTTTATTTTGCACAATTGCAAGCAATTATTTGATTATTAACAACAGTCATCACAAACATCACTGCATGAATCTTTTTACAACACAACAAGACCGTACCCAGATTAGACATTTTCATGCTACATTTATTCATATTTAATTTTTCTACATACTGAAACTCTATAAATCAGACTCAATAATTAAGGCATGATAACACTACAACCGGCTTCTAACTAACTAAGAATTAGAGTTTGACATAGCCCCACAGTATGAAATGCTATTGAAAAAAAACAACCAGCAACTTCAAAACACCTCTCAACCGCTTTTCTCGAGAAGAGTACAAATTGCCATTAGCCGAGTATTCAAATTAATTCATTCGTCTAAAAGTAATTGGCAGAAAACTTATAAGATGCCGAGGTGTGATGAATTACTATGCAACGATCGTTACGTAAATACTGTAAGCATTCTAACAACGAGCCGCAATGGTTTCATATTCGTTTTTTAGTCGACTATCGTCGTTGGACTGCTAATACATGACAATGCATGATTTTCAAATCACACGCTATTCTAACACTAAATTACAGAACAAGTTCTTCGTATAATGTAACAGTTCACAATTTAATCGTTTGATTTCAATCTAAATTGGAAAAGCAGTCAATTATACAAATTTTTTTCATTTTGCGTTAAATTACAGTGATTCGGTGAGGTATTAACTGTCAATGGAAGGTAAAGTCTTAGTTTTAGAACAGCCTGCATCTAGTTGAAACATGAAAACTACGATTGCAAAACCCACACAAAATTACATTTCTTTGTCACTGGAACTGTCACGCTCTGATCCAGTGAACAATTTGCAAAAAAACTTGTGCAATTTATAAACTGCGTTTGCTACTTTCGTAATTGTTTTATTCGTTCATCTAAAAATTGTGAAAACAAACCAAACAAAAAACTAATTCACTCTACTTCCGTTTAGATCGATTGTTTCTACCGTTGTTCAAAAACACAAGACATGTTCAAGAAACGTTCCTTTGAAGTCCAGTCAATAGGGAAAGTGCCGTTGCCTTTCATTGAGAGGTCATTGGAATGTGGCTACACAACTAGGAATGCATCAAGAGGTTTTGCGTGAGAAACATGGAACAGCACCAAATAAAACATTTCAAAACTTGCCAAACTGAGCCAAACAGTTTTATGCGTTGAAATAAACCAAACGAGTTTAAAATAGATTTCTCACATCAATTTAAATACAAAATTAGCTAAAAACCAACAGTGCTGCAATTGGAAGAATTTAAATGGGATATAAGCTGAAAACTTGTAAATAGGTCAATTTGGTTGAAAAATGAAAAACCAACCACTACCCTAACTCTAAATAAAAAAAGTTTTATAACAGTGATCCTTGGCTAAATCTAAACAGAAAAATAAAGCAATTTTTTAAATATGATGCTGTTTAATTTAATTCTAAAAGTGATTTAATCATAAATACATGCAAAATACAGTGTGTGTGTGTTTGTGTGTAGAATTACAAATCTAAATGCACTCAATTAAGCTCTGTAAATGAGAATAAATCATGAAGAAACTAGTAAACTACAATACTTGCTAATGTTATTCAATAATGCAAGCAAGGCAAAATCAGAAACATGTTTGACCTCCTTCAAAACAAAACACTCCACAGAAAAACCGATTTCCCAACACCAACAAATGAACGCAGGAGCAAGAGAGACATTCTGCGCAGACAATCCTTACAGTTTAAACACAGGCATAGTCAGTTAACTTATATACCAAGAAAGATAAGCCAATGGTCATTAATTTGGCTAATTCATTAAGAAATTACCAGACCGATGCAGCTCTTGGTTTAAAGACCCTTTCTGATGATACACAAATTAACGCTGACCGAAACCTGATCATCACACCACTTCAGCAGCAAGTCTTCTTCAAAATGAACCAATATCAACAATCTCACTCCTGGAACACCCTCTGCCCTACCCCCATCTGACCCCTGTAAGCTATGCTGTGAGTCAAGTATTCAGTGTTCATACTACAGCATCCTAGAAGATATGGTAATTGTTCATGCATGTCTAGACTACCAACCACCAACAAAAAACAGTCAACGCAGGCGCATTAATGCGGCTGAATGACGCGCTGAGACATGGATTCAACGTCTCACGATTGTAAGGCTCAACAACAAATGCATTCGACATTATAATAACGACAAAAGATGGCTGTAAAAAGTGACATAAACTGGCTGCCCATAAATAGTCACCAAAAAAATCAACATCAACAACTTTCATTTGGTGGCCCACCTCCAACAACAAAATTCTTTTCATGGCCACTCGTAATTGTAAATTTATATAACGCCATTTCAAGAGGAACTCCTTAGAGGTGCCCTGAGCTGACAACACCAAACCATGATTGAAAAGAATGACTTACAAAACGTTTGGTGAAAAGGGGCAAAGAACCAAAAAGTTCATTACGAAGATTTCTAGGCAAGAGTGCTATATAAATGTAGTAACTCTGTAAATTTCTGTAACTCCAGATCAGAGATTGCTACAAAATATGGGTCAGCACATCATTCAATTGGCAATGAATATCTACATTGTTTTGCAATTTTTAATTTAGGCCACAACCTTTCGATAAATACAGCACTGCTGAAACCCCTAAACCTAGCTGCTAGCTTGATCGTTCACGACTCTAACAAGTCCGATTAGGACCAATAGAAAGCTAGATATATATAGGCAACTTCACAGCAATATGCTGAATTATGTACAAAACCTGTATGCCTTTTGGATTACATATTTCGATACTTGAAAGCAGCAATTGTTCAAAGCAGAACGTTACATTGTTTTCACGAAGAATAATCTTCCAGCGGCTCCTAAGCTGCAACCCCGTAACTATTTTAGGCATTTTCAAATACTAATCTCTTTTTTTTTATCTTGACGACTGACCGAAAGGTTAAAGCACATGGAACATCGTTCTGATGACATCATTTGACAGGAGGAGGAGGAGAATGTTCTTGTCTTGTTTCGACGATCACAAAACGGTCGACGTTGCAACAGTCACATAAAGTCAGAGGCTGCCTTTAGATTTCACAGTAGAAGATGCAACATGGTCCCGTCACCGCCGCCACCACCACCACCACCACCGTCCTGGTCCCTTCGCGTTCTCCTATGTCAAGCAGAGATCAAGGCTGGTGTTGCCACCCAGATATAACAGATCTTCGTCATCATCTGGAATACGCCAGTTCCGCTGCTGACCATTCTCGTAGAGCCTTTCCAGCTCGTCCTGGACGTGGTCCATGCCAAGCGACTGAAGCTCCAAGTACTTGTAGTAGAGCTGGATAGCTGCACTAGAATCCTCGATCGAGTCGTGATTGCTCGACTGAATCTTCACACCTACAGAAAAGCATTTGAGACAGACATCCAGAAATCATGAGCACAAGTGGAGTCCAAATTTCAAATTACACGCAAACCATAAAATATCCAACAACCAGTAGAATACAATGTTTACAATGTTTAAATTAAGTAAAAGGTTCACAACAATCAAGAATGTGAAATCCTTCATTGAAGGTTAAATTTTGGTAACATATTTACCTAAAGGTCTGCAGAGCTGTTTAAGCACCCTCAAAAGATTCTTAGAAGGCACTTTACTATTAGCAAGACACATAGATGCAAATGCACAAACAAGTATACATACTCGCACAGGTGTTCAAACAATTTCGAGTAAACTATTCGGAGTGGATCAACTTTTTGCTTAAATAGAAGCTGGATTGACAAAAATATTGTTGCTTAAATAGAGGTTGCCCAAATAGAAGTTATTATAATTATTAAACTGTCCTTTACAACGTGCCTAAACAAAAAAGAATCTTGCATGAAAGCTAGCAACAGGAAAGTCTACTCATAACAAATAAGTCTTGAGGCATTTCTTGAAGAGTTGGATTTATGGAAGCAACTGCTGCTCAAATAGAAGTTGGCCGTATGAAGAAAAAAATTCTTCCTTCAATAGAAGTTGGATTGATGAGAATAATTCTTCGCCACTCCGAATTGTCCAACTTTGAATTGTCCAGGAACCATACATCATACAAAAAAGGCGTTGTTTAATCTCACCTAAAAACCTTCACAGCATCTCTATTAAAGAATGCACAGTCCAATAAATCATCATTTGAGAGTCAATGAGTCACAGAAAACAGAAGAAATGCAAATATTTATTTTTTTATTTTAGCACAAACAATGTCAGACAAAAAAACTACATCTTGTGAACCTACCTGATTAAAGCCAATAAGTACAGTTTGACTAAACTCTGTTATAAACGGCTAAATTTCAGTGATCAAAATTTAGGCAAAAATATTTAGCTGAAATATAAAAAAGCTACCAATAGATCATAATTGACAAAATAATCACCTAAGAAGTACCAGGCTAAAAATTTCAGTGAAATCATCCGACGTTTTGGCAGATGGAAAAGTTCGACCGTATCAACAATCTGGTCAGGTGGAACCTAGAAAAACAAACACAGGAAATTATATGATCAATAAATTCAATGATCAATAAATTCAATGATCAATAAGTTATATGATCAATTTTAATTCTACTGTTGCAAAATGACAATTATTTGTACTGCTCCAGAGTGGCAGGTTGGCCGGTAGAGTAATGGATAACACGCTGGCAAAGAGAGCAGACATGCTTTGCAGGCTGCTAATAGCGCCGTGTATTGCAGGCTGTCTGTTCTGCTAGTAGTTAAGTTTGATGTTAATTAAGATTACTGCATGACTTGTACATGTAAAGTGCAGTGCATTTGCAGGCGTTAAATTAACCCTTTGAACCCGGCTGGCCAGTTTTCCGGACTGTTATCCATATGTAGCGTTACGGGAGCTCCGGGTTTAAAGGGTTAAAGAAAAATTATTCAACTTCCATTCAGCACTGTGTTTACTCGACTTACTTACTTTCTGCACCTCTGGGTGAGCTTCTTGAAGGGGTGCCATATAAATTCTTAAAATTAATGAAGAAAAGTCCCTCCTCACCACAAGATTTAGAACCCGAAAGTCTTTCTTCAGTCCATGACCGACAAAGATGACCTTGGCGTTGATGAGATAGCGCAGCTTCAGATAGGTCGACTTCAATGTCGTCAGATATCTGAAGGACAGCGCAGGGTCAAGGTCACCGGGTTGAATGCCAGAAAACTCTGTCAGATAATCAACGACCTGTAATCAACATCAATGCATCAGCACAGACATCAAGCACAATTTCAAAACAATAACACTCCAATGCTGTCTAACGCCTTCTGTGCGCCTTTAACTCTGTTGCATAAGTAATGAATTGACTACTGTAACTCCCTACTAATTGGGCCTCCTAAGGTTCGCTTGCCATCTTTGCAATCTGTCCTAAATTCTGCTGCTAGACTTATCGCACGACTTCCTCGATACTCGCACATCTCCACATACACGACTCACGACCTTCACTGGCTTCCGATTTTTGCCCGAATCAGATACAAGGTCTTGCTCCTAGTTACTAAGCCCCTGCAGGGCTTAGCGCCTAAATACCTGTGCGACTTAATGTGTAAGCCTCTTTCTGCAAGATCTTCACGCCCTCTTCGTTCTGCTGACCGCTTTGATCTATTTGTACCGAGATCACGAACCTCATTAACCCAACATCGGGCTTTTGCTATTGTTGGTCCTTTAATTTGGAATCACCTTCCTTCTGAAATTCGTGGCAGAATTCTTGTAGGAAATTCACCTGCATCTTTTCACTGCTTAACGACATTTCTCTTTTCATGGGCCTGTCACGCTGAGAGCACCTCTGAATAGCTCTGCTGTGAGAAGTGCTTTATTAGATTAGATTAGAATGTATGCAAGCAAGTATGTATCGGGTATGTACATAGTATGCATACACGTATGCATGCATGTAAGTACCTGTACGTACCTCTATATATGTTCTAGTATGCATGCAAGAACCAGAATAAATGTAAGTTTATGTTGAATAGATGAAAGCACAAGTCACTAACTGATCGATGGTAAGCATTGTAATTGTAATCGTACATTTATATAGCACTATACTTTGGACTCTTTCAGCTTACTCCCACCATCCACTTCATTCCTCCAACAGTGTCCGTGCTCTAGTTGGGAGCGCTTCTGAGTAGAAATCTTGAAGTGGTGCTATAACAAGTGTACATACATATGTGCATGCATACATACAACAGGCTTGAACTCTTGGTCCCTCATATTAGAACTGCTACGTCTCAGTCTTTATCATTTGCCTCAACCAGTCCTTCTCTTTGGAATGCTCTTTCTCTTTTTGTTCACTCTACAATTCTGCGTGGAAGTCTCTCTTCTTTCTTCTCAAACCTGATTCTCGTTGCAGGGCGCTTCTTAACAATTCACCCTACTAGAGACACGCCATACAAATGTTCAAATACAATTCAATACAATACAACGATTCACGTTACTAATGACAAGATACCTCTTCTTGTGTTGCGATGTAGTCATCAATGAAAGGCACTCCACGTAAAGGTTCTTTTCTGCAACATCAAACCATCATTATTCCTACAGAACTACTCAATATATGCAGTACAAGGTATACAATATATGCAATACAAGGTAAACAATATATACAATACAAGGTCTGTTGGGATTGGCTTAAACAAGTAAACCATTTATTTTACATATTTTTAAATCACCCAAGTCTGCTGATGCATTGCAGCATTTGTGTCAGTAATAAAAACTAAAACAGGCAATGTTGGGTCTCTTAAACATATGGGGCACGATGGTGTAGTGGGTATGTTCGTTGCCTTGCAGTCAGAGGGTCGCAGGTTCGAATCCACCTTCAGTCACCGTGTAGGGACCTTGACCAAGTTCTTCACTCACAATTGCTCAATGCTTCAGCATGAAACTCCTGTACAGTGTCTGTTGTCCGTGCTGTAGTTGGGAGTACTTCTGAGTAGAAATCTTGAAGGGGCGCTATAACAAGCGCATAAACATACGTAAACAGTTGAGGCATTGCAGTTAATTTCAGACAGATTTCCTAGTTGCAGCAGTTTTGTTATAATGATGCGGGATATCCTGTATGTCCTGCAACACACAGGACAAGCCAAATTCACCAACAGAAACACCAAATAAAGGTAAGTAAGTAAGATAACTTACTCCCTGATACACGTAACACGCGCCACAGACATCTGCGATGGTTTGATCGTCGACTTTGTGCCATCGCTGTGAAGTTCAGCTTTTTCCTAGAACACAATCACAGCTTCTCAATAATTAAAATGCTGAACCTTCTAACTTACGTAAGAACGTCCAGTGTTCAGAACGTAAATTCACTCGTTGAAAAATACCTAAGATTAAAAGTCTGTCTTTTTCAGTTGGCTCTTGTCTCTGAGTGTGGCATGGTGTCTGAAGCCCAAACTTGACTTATGCTACATTAGAAGCATAAGTCAAGCAAATATAAAGGCATTAGGAAGATTGTTTGTATGCGCACTTGTTATAGCGCCCCTTCAAGCTCTCTCTACTCAGAGGCGCTCCCGAATGCAGAGCGGACACTGCATCGGAGTTTCACGCCGAAGCGCTGAGCAATTGCGAGTGAAGGACATGCCCAAGGTCCTTACGCGGCGAGGTGGATTCGAACCCCGAACCTTCCGGCTTCAAGGCGACGACGCCACCACTACACCACCGCGCCCCACAATATAATCATAATAATGATTATGAACTACGCGCATACTTGGAGGTAAAACAGTAAACAAACGCCTCAGAAATGCTGTGATGTCTCAGAATTTCTGTGTGCAAATATAGAATTAAAATTTACATTGCATTGCATCTATTATTTCATAAAGACACAGTGCAAAAAACCCAGAGAAAATAAGTAGTTTTGAGACAGAGGAAAGATGTGCTGTGGTACCAGCTAATCACTCAATAATCACAATGTTAATCATATACATTGTCAATTTGTCATAGATGCAGAACCTACCGGTTTGAGCTTGACAAACTCGGCATCAAGTCCAATGATGTCCCCTTCCTGAGGAAGTTCAAACTTATTCAGCGGCACAAACTTCATGTCGCTAATTCTCGGTGTTATCAGCGAATTGCTCGCAAAGAGAACGTCTGGCGCGATCGGATCGGCAACTGGAAAAAGGAGATAAACAAATCAGTTGTTCATAATGTCAACATTCTTCCAGCAAAGTCAACGAGCTTCATTTGCAAGAAGAACATTCAGCAGACAGTTCTAACCAAGTAACTCTAAACACTTCCTTTAACTTCAGTTAAAAACGATTCTCGTTTACACGTTAAAGTCAAGAGAAAAATCCTGCAAATAGCCGATTCAGCTTTCTGATTGTTTCAGAATTAATTCAGAATACTTAGCTGATCTCTGATGATTATAAACTTGAAACTTGCCTGGAATGTTGTATTTCTTCTTGATGTCAACCTTTGCAAAGTAGAGAAGGCATGGATGTTTCCAGTCCATGTCAAAGCTCACAGCCAGACTCTGCCATCAAACAAACACACAATTTCAATGATGCATGCAACAGAATTACAATCATTCACTCAACACTCCATCTGAGACCTGTGTCGTAAGGTACGTACTTCTTGGTTTCCTCAAATTGCACGCATTAAATTCAAAATCCTCATATTGGTCTCCAAAGCACATCAGGGTCATGCCCTGAAATATCCAGCCTATGTAATACTCCTTCAGCCTCCTCATATCATTCACTTCGCTCTTCAAACAGATTTGATCTTCAGGTTCCTCATACTAGAACAGCTATGGCTCAGCGCAGGTCCTTCACCTCAATTGGTCCCTCGCCTTGGAATACAATCTCAAATTCTAGCTAGTAATCCCTCTTCATATGCTCTTCTCAAAAGCTACTTCTTCTATCGTGGCCTTGCACACTGGGAGCGCCTCTGAAAGGTTCGCCATACTAGAGGTGCTTCATAAATGTTTTAATACTTGTAATAGAATTGAAACCATTAACAAGTTCATTCCTGACAAGTTAATCCCCTGGCCGAGGTCACATATGCTCAATGACAATTAAAATGAAAGAGTGAAAAGCTGACCTTGTCGATTGGAGAGATGGCAAAGTCATTGAATAGGAACCACTGTCCTCCAGAAGGTCCTTTTCCAGTTCCTCTGTCAACCATCACATGACTCACAAGATGGTTGCCTCCACCAGATTTACCGCCTTTTATGCAAGCCACACTTGCCACCAGTTCATAGCAGACAGCCTCTGGCTCAGAATTGTCCTTAAAAACCAAGGACACAACTCAGGTAATCTAAGCGCATCATTCCTATATAGGTCAACGGTAAGCCTATAAGCTAGTTATTTTATTATGTTAGACTGGATATGTATCATGTTCTTGTCCCTTGGTTCCACTGTTTGCTAATTTACATTGAAACCAATGGATATTTGTTGCATGATGATGGCATTTTGGTGCCATAATATTACTTCTAAGATACTACTTCGAACCATAACCCTAATGGTCACCATAATTAAGTGGGACTCTGATCTCATTTGTATCCCTGGAAGCTGTACCATCTCCTCGTAGGCAATGTCAATTTCAATGTCTCTGGATCAATATTTGATTTGATTGATTAATATATGACTCCTTAGAACTTTAACTGAGCAATGAGTGAGCATTATAAGCCATTCACTGTGGTGAAAAAGACAAGACACACTTTGGCTTCAATGGCAGACCTGCTTTTACCACAGTTGATCTGATTTTTAATGAGGCATATAACAGCAACTGGTGGTTGCTCTTAAGTAAACACAAATCGGAGTGAAACTAATCAAAGCTTGGCAGCAAAATGACAAGAACTGATATCACGATCCAAGTTGCAACAGTTCACATTATCACCAACACTTTACTCATCAGAGAAATAAAATTATTTTAAAATTAAATACTAATGATATTATTTATTAATTCAAACTGATCGCATGATAAAGTAGTAACACATGTTAACAAGTTTAACATGAGTCGAATTAAACTGCTTGGCAGTCTGAAAAGTCCCTATGTATCCCCCTATATAATATATCTCATTTTAAATATGCCACTAAAGAGTCGAATACCTAGTCAACCCTAAGGATATCGAAAAGCGTCCTTCAGATCTTTATGCCGGTGTCACGAAATAGAGTATCCCCCGTATTAATTGTATCCCCCCAAATTAAAAAAAGTCGAAAAAAACGCTTCCACGTGTGTTCTTTTTGGCAAATTAATTTTCATCTGCTTTGTTTTGAACAATGACACTAACAGGTATGTTTATTCCTACTAGATAATTTGTTTTACCCTGTTTTTAGAGCACTTAAAACATTTAAAACACTTAAGAACACTCAGAGTCACTAAATAAATTCGAGTTGCCTTTATCTGAGCATTGCTTAGGGCACTTAAAACAATTAGAGTCACTTTAAATTTTGATTACAGCATAAATTTTTTTATAATGCGCATTTTTCAAAAAAGGGGATAGAATGGTTTATCCCCTTGGATAGTATAGACCAGTTAATTCCATCCGGGGGATGGATTAATTCATCCCCCCGGATAGCTTTCAGGGGGATACTCCGTTTCGTGTCACCGGCGTGACACCATTCAGCCATCTCACGGCCCCTCAATATTGCATATGACTTACATATTTAATTTTAAAAATATCTTCTGAATGTAATATAGCGGAAACCAGGAATGGATCAGATGTACCTCGTCTTCAATTGCTCTCACTTTACCATCTGGCTTCAGAAACAATCTTAAACCGAATGGCACCCACGCAGCTCTTGCTGATGATGCAATGACAGAATTCTCAGATCCTGATGAACTAAAAGATAAAATGACAGAAACAATTTTACCTTAATAGAGGTCAACAATAATTTATACAATTTATATAATCTTCACCAGCGTTGCAATGTTAAATGCTTCACTACTGAAATGTCACTATCATTATAATTATTATATTCCCCGAAGTACATACGATCCCTCGGGATAGAAAAAATTGGGGGACAATGTTCTGGAATGGCTAGTCTTCACCAATGGTTTATTATTACTATTATTATCATTATTAAGGCTGCAGAGGCTAATTATTAATCAATAAAAAATAAATATAATAAAAACTTAACAAATTATATCATATCTAAACGAAAAAACTGTCATTTAATTAATCGTCCGAGTTCCACCCAACCTGTTTCTTGGTTTATCGTGTCTAAACCTGCAGTCAGGTCTTGTGCATGCCAATCCATATCGACAGACTTTTGTATTTGGTGGATGTGATGTGCCAATATCTCTATCTCTCATTTTTGGTACATTCTGCAAAAAACAAATTCATCAAATGAAATAAGTTACCACAAAGAAAAGAATTATTTCTAATAGTAGAATCTATGCATAACCTTACATCAAAATGCTTCTTGAAATATAGCTGCTTTAGAGTGATCTGCTCGCATTGAAATTAGGGTTATTAATATACTTTTTTCGCACACCAATTTTCAGCTTGAGAAATCCGATTTAAAACTGATAATCGGTTTTTTAAATGTCCTTATAGAAAATCTGATTTTCCCAACTGGTAGTGTAAACAGAGATGGCGCTGTCTCTGGTATTCATTGTATTTGACAACCTTTTCAATGTGTAACTCTCTGCCACTGTTTGTGCTCTGCCAGTGCCAGTCCCAAACCTAGATAAAGGAGGAGGGCAACACCAATCATCCTTACAATAGCAGTGTGTATTGTTAAACAGCAACAAGTCTTTTCAGTGTAAAAAGTATTTAAGAGGTTCTCTAATGAACTTGTCTCGTTCGTTGACAGTGCCAATCCTTAAGCCTTTAGTTAGTATGAATACATGAATCATCTCAAATAATTTTCTAAAGATTTATAAAAATAAATTCGATTGCATTCAACATCCGAATCCATTATCAGTCTGAAAACAGTAAAAACCGATAATCGTTTTTAAAGGTTTCAATCGGATTTCTGACTATCGTTTAACAACCGTAATTGAAATAACACATCTCATCATCATTATGTGTTCCTCTTCTATAACTCATCAGAGCCATGTTGCCATAGTCTAATACTTCATACATGGTTGGTCTCTTCTGAAACAATGTAAAATGTTCCCACAAAGTAACCGTAAGAGTTTTAAAAATGTGCAGCTCCTAATTTTAACGCTATAGGCTACCAGCTCTCATTTGCATAATCCCAACATCTTGAACTTTAAGCCCAAGTTAGATAATTTCTCATATTACAAGCAGCACCGACATCAAGTTATATAGTTAGACTAAATATGTTGATACACAAACCCACAACAGGAATGAAACCGGATAGCAAAGACAAGACACTTACATGATCCTGAGATCTCCAGAAAGCAAAATCTGCTGGTGATTCGAGATGGCAGTGAAGAGAGAGAATGTCTGGCAGAGAACTCAAGCCCTTACGCTGCAACTAAACAGAATTTTAAGACATTCAGACTACATTCAACAGTAATTTGAATGGACTAAATATGGACAAATAAAAACTCAACAGATTGTGCTTAATATGATAATTGATTGGAAAGCTGTACATACTGAAAACCTACACAGCTCAAGATGTCTGAAATAACGAAGAGCATAACAAAACTAAACTCAATTCCTGCCAAAGGAAGAAAAGAAATGGACATACTTGATATGGATGGACAGACTATGGTTCATGTATGCATCAGATGACTACAATGATATAGTTTTCAATTTATGCTCATAACCCAATAAGGCACTTACACCCAAGACGTCCGTGGGTCCTACAATAGTAATCTAACACACTATCAATTTCTTGTGAACCCTTTATTTTAACTTTGGCTCGCTCTGGTCATCGCTCACTGTGCTCGGCATCTAGAGGCGACTTTGTGGTGTTCCACATGCACGCACAGCCATCAGGCAAAATAGGGTTTTCTCAATTGTGGGTCCCTCTATTTGGATTAGCCTTCCCCTTTGACCTGCATTCCCTTCCACAGGACTTGTCTAACTCTTTTTATAAACTACTCAATACTTTCCTCTTCGAAGGTGCTTGGGTCGAGATAGTTACCTTGAAGGGGTGCTATATAAATTTAATAGATAGATAGATAGATAGATAGATAGATAGATAGATATAGGATGCAATTTCTGATATTGCGTGAGTGAAGTGGTACTTACGTGTATTTGGTACTTGCTGCATGCTGAGCACCACGATCGTGTCTTGCGCTCATCATTCAGACTTCTCTCAACGACTTTAGAAAACGGAACTTTTGCAACTTTTGCACTTGGTTCTGCATAAAAGTAATTCAAATAAATAACAGCCACTGTCTCCATTGCAGTAAAGCATACAGTTTACCAAAGACATATTCATTGCTAACAAGTAAATACCAAAGCAGTGCTCAGTTTGCTGATGAGCAATTTAATTTTGTCACGGTTTAAAGTCTGAATGCTTGTAACAGGCATTTCTTAAAGAGTCACTACTTAAACAAACAAAAGTTTTACAAAGATCTACGGTCTAGACAAGGATTTATGAAAGCAATTTGGACATAAGTTTCTTAAGTTTCTACACAAACCAAAACAACCTTTTCAAGGATATACGGAAGAAATGTGCAAATCAATTTAATCAAGAAAGCAAAGCATGGCAACAACCACTCACTTACTACACACAGGTTTATCAATGAAAGACTTAAGAGAAATCATTATATGCCTTTTAAATCTGTGGTCAGGATTGAAAACCCACTTTTCAAATGAATGTCACAACTCCTTAACACATACGGAAAGTCTATCAAAAAGTTAGAATCTATTGTCATGTTTGCACCTCAGCCATCTAACCAAAGGCCAAGTCTCCAAAGACCATTGCATTTCACCAAACGAGCATTTGCACCATGCAATGAGCAATAGGGACCCTTGCAGATTGGATGTCCTCAAATCGACTCCGCCTCAACACCCAAAAACCCAACTCGTTTGGTTGGACACTAGGCAACAGCTGGCTAAGTTCGACCTGAGCGTTCTCTCTACTCAATTCCCATCTATGACTTTTCTTTGGTGGTGCATGACCTTGGAGTGCTCCTGGACTATGAACTCACCCTTGCATCTCTTATAGATCAGGTGTGCCGCAGCTGCTACTACCAACTGCGGCAGCTCAAGGCCATTGCTCGCTCTTTGACTTCTAAAGCTGCAGCTTCTCTTGTCCATGCGTTTGTGCTGAGCCGCCTCGTCTCTATCTTTGCTGATCTCCTGTGAGTTCGGATCGAGAGGATGGAGAGGGTCCACCGGGCTGCCGTGCGACTTATTGGCGGGTTCACCAAGTCCGACCATGTATCCCAATATATGCACGAGGTCTTGCACTGGCTTTCTTTCCCAACAACCAAGTGATTTAATTGCCAAAGCAAAGGTGCAAGCTTGATGCATTGCAATCAGCTACCATGTGTGTATGTGTTCAAACACATCTATGTAATTTTATATGCATATGTATGCAAGCATATTTGCATGTATGCAAATATTGATGTATGCATGCTTGAAACCCATTCCATAGCACATTTTTATGCCTCACAAGAATAACTCTAGCCAGAAATTTAATTTTGTCACTGTTCTGTAGACACAGTTCGTTGGTTGCTTCAGTTTAACTGTTTAACAACACCACGTGACAGCAAAGATCCTTAGCATCGCCCTCCTCCATTATCTAGGCTTGGGACTGGCACTGTCAGAGTGCGAACAGTGGCGGAATTAAACTGAAGAAGCTCAGCGTTGGCCACTATAATAGAAATGTAGCAACTGTTGTAGCGACACAACTCACCCGTTGACTCTGGATAGAGAAGGTCGACGATAAGCAGTGATGTATTTCGTTCAAGTGATTGACTGCAGACCTTGCAAGACAGAACTGTTGATACGTTGTATGCAAACAGCTGCTTTACAATTGAGATCTTCTTTCTGAAACACACACACACACAAATAAATCCATCTTTATTAAAAGATTTTTCCAAGAATAGGGAATCCAAGTCCACTGCCCCTTCATTCTGCATAAAAGGGAGTGCTCTTGGTTCCATTCGCACAAACTGTAACTACGCAGAATCAAACCTTTTCCATGGCAGGCCAAGTGGTCCGCTTCATGGGGCTTTTACTGAAGGATTTGTTTATTCAACTCAAAACTTGCTTTTTTGCTGTGCTCGAGTCGGAAGCGCTTCTGAGTCGTCGTCTCGAAGAGGTGCTAAAGAAATGCTTTAATTTAAGAATGAATGAGAGTGAATTCCCAATTTCTGAAGAATGGACGAAATGAACGAAATCATGAATGCGTGAAGCAATAATCGTATTGCATTATTATCCTCACGAATATAATGCAAGGATCTCAAAATTTCTAGGCAATACTTTATGAGCAGGGAATCACGTAAAATCATGCACAAGCAGTGGTAATGGTACTTGCAAATTTATATAGCACCACTTCAAAACAGTCTCACAACAGATGGCCACTGCAAAATTTCTGTGCTAGGCCATGAAAATCGAAGAACAACCAATTCACCGTGCATTGCAGTCTAGAAATCTCTCTGACAGGGAAAGGAAGATACTAACATGCTAAGATCTTTGAGGAAAGATGGGGCGCATCCTTCAGTTACCATTGAACCATGGTGAGTTTAACCTGTGTAACGTGTAATTACGCTAAACTCGCTAAAAGAGACCAAGATCACAATAGCCCCGTCAAAATTGCGTTTAAGTTTAAATGGGCAGATTACTTTTAACATAAAACGCATTCATGACTTTGGAACTGCTTTGTCATTGGTGATTTTTGACAGAGTGATTTTGATGAATATGCTTAGGTCTATTTTGGTCTCTCAAGATTTTGATGGGGTTGCTCTTAATTGGGATCTGTGTGACACTTAAACATTGGCCAAAATCAATCATGTCCTGGGGTTTTTAACCTTTTCCAAGCTTCCTGTTGCATGCAGATTGCTCTTCTTCTTTCATGATTGGCACTGCTATACTGTTTGGTTTTCTAATGCAATAAATGAAGAAATAAATAAATAAATAAGCATCTTTTCAGTAATATCTTAATCGCGTTTCATCAGATTGAATAGAAGCCTGACCCAAAACCAACGACATCTAACCATGAACAGAGAGAAAGGCATTAGAAGAATGATCTGTTACTTACTGTTCAGCTGGTGGTTGACGTATGCTGTCAACAGCAACACAAAGTCCATTGTCCATTGTCTCATTTGTGTTCATTTCCTGCTTCTCATCAACTAGGTCCTGTATCTGGACAACATCAGACGTTCCAAGAGAGCTGTTGAAATCAGGTGAATTGGATCGGAAACTCAAGTCAGATAACGCTGGCAACTCCTGTTCATTGTTCCGGTAGAATTTGTTGCACGTCTGACGAGCAAACTCCTTCAAATCAAAACAAAAAAACTTCATCACTGACTAACCACTTCTATGGTGTCAAAAATTATACCTCCTAAATGAGGTTAGACAACTCAGCAATTGTACCCTTATGGGTTTTTGACGAGCACTGTTCTGAAGTGACCTCTGTTCTTTTCCGCTAAATCCCCTCACACCCTTGTCACATTCGCCACAGCCTCCTCCCTCCCTATAAGGTCACTCCATGTGACCCAGGTAACACAATCTCACCCTACCTAGAGTTGATGCTCTGCCAAAAGAAATTTTATTCTACGAATGTTGTATGACTTTGAATAAATGTTTCTACTATTCATTTCCTCTGTGTTTGCGGGTAGTCTAAATAAGAATATTCTTACGTAATAACTTTCTTACTCTATTACGAAGCTTTCAAACGGATTCATTGCACAAATATCGTGAACAGAATTCAATACTACCATAGTATTAAGGCAAGTAACGTACAAAAACCTTTCAGTAACATTCGAATGTCAGCTCCGGGTTAAACCTCTCTGTTTCTTCGTAATCGAAATCCTGTATAAAAAATTTAGTCCAAAGATTCATCTGCGCATAATGAGACTCAAAAACCCGGATCTAATTATTCTAATATGATGCAACAACTAAATTGTTGCGAAATAGAAAATTCGAATCGAACCGAATCGATTTGCTGCAGAATAAATCGGTTCCAGTTCTGGATGAGACGAGCGAGGTCGACTTTGCCGAGCACCTCATCGGAGTCACTGAGCAAAAGACCGAGCGCAGTAACCTGAGGAATCGTTCGAAACGCTCGCAGGAAGTTGGTTGCCTACGCAGATCAACAGATAAGTAACGTAACGTAAACCAAATGCAGCTATGGGGAGCACCAAAAAGGTATGTATACTCAAAGTAAAGTAAAGTAACCGATGGTCACGCCACTGAAACTGACACATGTGAAGACTAACCAAGTCACATCAAATGTTGCCTTATTTAAACCTTTATAGAAACAAGACCCATAGTGAAATAAAAGATAAGATAAAAATATTCTTTAACTGAACAATTGCTATTCGCATAGTCAATCAAAAGTGAAATATTTCAAAATCATACACATCCTAAATCCATTGTAAGTATATTTTAACAGTCAGTGTCTACATAAATACTTTGAATAACTGCCACAAGTGAGAGTATATTCAAACAAAATGCAAGATCACAAACGTCAAGCTCTGGAAATGAATTCGATGAATGAGAGACAAGATGAAGGTCACACAGCTCTAGGTTGGTTGAAGGCCAATCTAGATGCACTTAGCAGTAATTGATTACCAGTATTAATGCTAGTGAAGACACACAAAAATATGCAATATATAAATATAAATGATGAATTTAAATATATATTACCTGACAAGTTCGTGTCGTCTGTTGTTGAAGCATATGAAAGAGAAATCCGAGTTCACAGCTGAGGCAAAACTCGCGTTCACACAGATGATTCATCAGAGTGTTTCTCAAAGGCTCAAGAAAATACAACACCTATAACATGTCAACCCCACAACAGTTTTACACATCAACAGCCGACCTAAGACTTTGAAAACTTGAGGATATAGATATAAACACTCATCTGCATAAACCTGGCCATACAAACGGCCATTCATCATCAGCACAAAACAAAACAGTTTCGGTTTGGAAGCATGCAAAACAATGTTTCAATCAAGTCTTGGACAGGTTTTGAACTAGAGAAATTATTAAGTCTGTCAAACACTTTTATATCCTCTGGCATCCTATGGTGCACAATTGCACATACAGATTAGAAACGTGCTTCTAATGTATTGTACAGGCTGAGCTTCTTGCCCCCCCACACGCGGACCTCCACAAGGCAACTCCACCTGTGGCACATCGCCATTACGCCAGGGTCTCTACCTTGTTCTATTTTAGTCTTAAGCCTGCTCTGTTCAGCCGGGGTTTGGTCAGGAGCGCTTCTGTTCAGATGGTCATGAAGGGCCACTATATAAATGATGATGATGATGATGGTGCTCTGCCCGAAGGCAGGTTCATTGGCTTACGCCCCTGGGGATGAGATGAGTGAGGTGGTTTCCCGTTGCCTTCCTCACAGACAATGATGGGTAAGCAACTTGCCCAAGGTCGCTCCGCAGGAGCTTGCGCCCCTGCGTCCCACACGTGCTAGCCCGAGATATCTAAATCTCTGAATGTCAACTCCCAGCCCGGGGCTTGAACCGCAGTCCGTTGCAACCAACAGACGAATGCAGCTGCCGCTTACCGGTGTAGCTAACTGGCCTAGTTAACTATATAAATGGTCTAATGAATTTTAAAAAATATATATTTACATCTGCCATCAATAACGCCACACTACCATACATAGACAACATAATCCAATCAAGTTAGCGAGTACATGGACTGAGCAAAATGTAGGAAATGTCAATGGCACATTGAAGATGATGATGAATCATATTATATTCAAATTATATTATTAGTGACTCATTGGCAAACCTGGATCATAGCATTGCAATATGCATTCGGAATATGTGTTTCCAGTCCAGCAAAGTTTGTCTTGTTGTAGGAACGAAAGTCAAAACCATCCACTCCGTACTTTGAATACTTTATCTCAACTTTTCTGTAGCACTTTGGAATGACAAACAGCTGGTCGTCTGCACCAGACGCTAACATGAAAATAAACAAATAATAGAAGGTTTTTAATTGGCCAACAGCAGATCACTGACTAGTTATAATGTGACTGACTGTTTATAATTTGACTGACAACTTCGTGAAAATCAAGATAAAACACAAAAGTCATTTCAAAATTTTACAGATATCATAAACTTATAATTGAAGATGTATCAAACTTTGAATAACCTCAAGTACTTTAAGATTGTTCATCATGATTTTTGTGTACATTTAAATATTCTGAGCATGTCAATTGCAGAAAAGGTTTTCAATTTGTAACAAAATACCATCTTCATAATACAAGTAACATGTAGACATTGCTAACTGCACTTTTTAGTGCCATCAAACAATGACTATTAATTCTGTTTTGACACCTTAAAATGTCATGAATTTCACTCATACACTTTGAATTCTCCATCTTCTGCTTATTACCTGGTTCTGATTGGCAACCAGCCAAGTTGAGACTGTTGGTTTTGATTTTTGAATGTGGCAGCTTAAATGATTCGTCACTGTCCGCTGACTTCATAGGGTTCCCTGGGTAGAATGAATTTGATTGGCCCTGATGCATCATGGAATGGTACAACGGGGAACCAATGTCCGCAGGATTTCTACAACAGCACGAAATGTCTGAAGTCACGCAAAGGAATGTCTGCACATAGACAGAATAAACTGAGTGCTTTTCCCTTGGATCTTGGCATCTGCAGGTCCAAGGTTTCTTTAGTCAAGAACTTCTCATTAGGCAGACTTCATTTGTGAAAACCATTGAGCAAGTCCTTAACAGACACACAACTGCATTGTACCATATACTCGAGCATGCTGCATACAAAATGGAAGAGTACATGGTGCATTGAGATGTTAGCGACAGCAAGATACCACTGCCTGAAAACCACACAAACTATTTGTAATCTATATCACAAACTTCTACTTTGTATGCCTCAATTTCACATGCAGACAACAAAATACAGTGTGCATACACGTCAAAGCAAAGATGTGTCTTGAGATACAACATGTAGACCAGGTCACGTATTCATTCATTCATTATATGCATTTATATAGCGCCTCTTCAAGAGGGCTACTCAGAGGCGCTCCCAACCTCAGCGTGCCAAATAAAACTGTCCTAAGACGAGAGAAGAAAGCCTGAGAAGGATTTTTAGAAAGAGAGCGGAGGGTCAGAGGAAAACCATTCCATGTTGAGGGTCCTACCACCGATAAAGCATGGTTCTGCATAGTAGAAGTGCGAGCAAAAGGGACTGAGAGCAGACTTTGTTCAGTCGAACGAAGGGAGTGGAAATGGCGAGAACTAACAAGTAGGGCTACAGAGCTCACAAAGGTAGGCAAGAGTAAGCAGCGCCAGACTAGAGTAGAGATCCTATACTCAATTCGGTAAGGAATCATACTGGAAAATTCAACATTTAATGCCACACCATAAGTCTTGCATGGTGCATTAAACAGTAATAAGATATGTAAGGTTAAAAGCATTGAGGATGGTACGTACATCACTTCACATTAAGCAGAATGGAATGTTAAGCAGGGAACACATAAAAGATTTCAAACTGTAATATGCAAATATACATCCAACAAATAAATACAATTTATTGAGGTTATTTGATCAAATTATCTTTAGTCAACAGAAAAATAGCCGAAAGTTAAAAAAATTAGACTTGTGACATGTCTAGAAGTAAAAATATAAGGTCTTGAAAGCTGGTGAAAAGGTCTCACATTAATTTTATTTATACATACAAACGTATGAGGCTAAAAGCATTGAGACTCATCTGCACAAGACCAGAATTTAAAAGCAATTTTTGACTTATTGAGCATAATATATCTAACATTTTAAAGAGAAACACCTCATCTTTACACTGACTCCAAACTTATCACTCTATTTCAATCCTAAGCGATCTATTGATAAAAACCACATGTACTTGCATACATGTATCAAAACTATTTTTCGACAAAACTGCATTCGTAGTTCGCCCATGTATAAATTGTAAATCATATCTAGTGCAAAATCATTTAAATAAAACCATTCAATGTTTCTTTCTTGCAAACAGTGTTTGTATAAAATATATTTTTTACAAAATTACAATCTACAACAATATAACATTGCAATTGAAAAAACTGACTTTATCAAGTTTCTGCTTATTTCCCTGAGACTGAATATTACAACTTACAACTGGTTTTGTGGGTCACATAATGCATTGCATGCACTCAATCATGTGAATGTACATGTAAACACACAATTGCATGCTTCACAGAACATGTTGATATAGCCAGTGAATTAGTCAACTCTACCTGTATGTGGCCTGGTTTACAGAACCGACCCAAGACGAAGGCTCTGGGTAAAATGAAGAAGCTGTTGAAAGTGGCGTCCCGAATCCAGCCAACTGCTCCTGCTCAGCCTAAAATAAACAAACAGCTGGAATTTTAAACAGTGCATCATAATACATGGCAACAACTTGCACACAATTTCTCACCTGATTTCCACACGAAAAATGGTGAAACAACAGCAATAATCGCAATCCACTTCCAAAATCATATTCAACTTCTTAAAACCAGTTTATTAATTCAACATAGTCATTTATAATAATAAAAGTGCCTTTAAAAGTCATACACACAGGTCACGGGTGTTTGAGTAACAGCAAGCATTGGGCACAAAGAGCGCAGGATCACTTTCCCTTCAAGAAGGTCCACTCAACCTCCCATTCGGCAGATGGCTTCAATGGTAAACTGAACAGTAGGACGCAATGGACACATTGCATGGCTGCAGACAGTCAAATTCTACCCTGTATTAACTATATTCGTCTATCACCAATTGTAATCATACATTGTTGTAATCATACATTGTTGTAATCATACATTGTTGTAATCATACATTGTTGTGTCAGTTTGAAATTAAAACAATGATTATTATTAATAGATTTTTATTAGAACAATCAAGATATTTCAGACACATACAATGATGTTTCAAGAAGAAATAAACAAAAATAATAAATCTACGGCTTACTGCTGCAAATTCTGTGTCTGGTAAGTAATGATTGAAGACTGGATTCTCGTGGTTACCAGTGAATGTGTGCACATAACCTGTGAAGGACAATGTACAGACAAATACAATGAAACTTTATGTAGCTCATTTATTCAGATCTGCTGGAATTCATACGCAAATCAGAATTGAAGTCAAAATAAAGCTCATAGACTTCTGTAAATGCATGTTTTAAATACATGTGTCTCGTTTTTAAAAATGTTCTGTAAAATAGTCACCTACTATTACTCGCAGAGGGACGACCTGGCCGAGTTAATAAGAAGAGTCAGGAAGGAAAGCGAAAAGGCGGGACTATACTTCAATGTAAAGAAAACAAAAGTTATGACAACTGCAACATGGGAAAACTTTGAGGTGGATGGAGAAATGATAGAGGTAGTATCGAGCTTCACATTCCTGGGATCTATGATAGAGAAAGAGGGAAGAAGTGATATGGAAATAAGGCGGAGGGTAACAATGGAGAAAACGGCAATGAACGGTCTGGGAAAGATTTGGAAGGATAAATACGTGAGTAGAGAAACAAAGAAAAGACTGGTAAGAGCACTGATCTTCCCAGTGGTCCTATATGGATGCGAAACATGGACAAAGACACAGGATATGGAAAAGAAAATCAACGCGTGCGAGATGAGGATTTGGAGAAAGATGCTAAGGATTTCATGGATGGAGAAGAGAAGTAACGAATCGGTGCGCGTGGAGCTCGAAATAGAGAGGGAAGAGACACTGCAGCAAACAGCAACTTGGAGGAAATTGAGCTACTTCGGCCATGTGATGAGATCTAACGGTTTGGAAAAGGAGCTGATGACGGCATGCGGTGAGGGAAGGAAGAGACGCGGAAGACCAAGGAAGAGATGGTTGGATGAGGTACAGGAAAAGTCTGGCATGAGCCTGGAGCAGCTAAGAGAGGCGACAAGAGAGAGGAGACACTGGAGAGGATACATCAAAAACTGTCGCCAGAGTTCTAAGAGCTGATGGCACCAGGTGACCAGGTGTGACTATTACTCGCAGTCTTGCATTCAAATTCTTATTCAACCAAACAGTGTGGTCAACAGTTTTTAATTGGGTCGACTACTAAAAACACTATCCGGTACAGCTCTAGCAGATATATTCAATTCAATAACCATGGGCACAGTGCTCGTAGGAGTCCGAAGCCCTCCTCATAATGTCTCTCCATTCCATTCTGTTCTGAGCTGCATGATATAAATTCGGCAAATCTGTTGTACACCACTCTTCAATGTCATCTGTCCATTCTTTATGCGGCCTGCCTCTTCTGTTCTTGCCTTCCATTATCCCAAATATCAGGGTCAGATAAATATATATGTATATATATATATATATATAAATACTGGAATATGGAAACTAAACTTAGGATTTAGGTCTAGGTTGTCTGATGGGACAGTTGGGGCATCATCCCAGCATATGGCAAATCTCTTATGATGACTCAATTACATAAGCTCTTTCAGGGGCGGATCCACGGGGGCCAATCCGGCCATGGCACCCCCCATTTCTTTATTTCTGACCAGCTATTTTGCTCGAAAAGTAGACATGGCCCCGCCATGAGTAGTTCTGTAGGACTTTGGCCCCTCCCTTCGAAAATTTCTGTATCCACCCTTGGCTCTTATGAGATGATATAGGATGAAATTCTTCACAAGCGATGCAGCAATGGAAGGTGGACAGCAAGTGATAATAAGTCATTCTGATGTTTCCAAATTTCTGTTGTAAGTAATGCACAAGTAATAATAATAATAATAACGACAATTTATATGGCGCCGTAACGCGGCCATACCGCTACAAGGGCGCCTCACAAACAGCCAACTGCGGGATACGCCTTAGCAAACAGATAAGTTTTAAGCTTTGTTTTGAAAGAGTCCACTGAGGCGGCCAATCTAATGTCCGGTGGAAGACTGTTCCAGCATCTGGGACCAGCAACCGAGAATGCGCGGTCGCCGAAACGTGTCCTCATCCTCCGTACACGGAGGTCGGTCTTCCCAAGCGACCTGAGTCGCAGCCCGGAAGCGGAGGAATGGGTCTCGGAACAGTAGTCGCGGATGTATTCAGGCGCAGTCCCATGAAGCGAGTTGTAGACCAGCAAACTGAGCTTGAACTCAATTCGGAACAGGACAGGCAGCCAATGCAAGACGTCGCGTAGGAGTGGTGTAACATGATCATATTTTCTCCTATTACAAATGAGCTTGGCCGCGGCATTGAGCACCGACTGAAGTCCGTCCAAAAGACACGCAGGCGCTCCGGCCAGCAGACTGTTACAGCGGTCCACTTGAGAGATGACGAAAGCAGAGACGGCTGCTCTAGCGGCCTCGAAAGGCAAGGACTTGAAAGTAAACGGCCAAAACGTAGATATACTCTCGCCGATGATTTTTTCAAGAAATGGATAAACCCAATCTGTAGATGACTAACCAGCTGACTCCCCGAATGCAAGCACCATACTCGATGAGCTGACTGCACATGACGTCAAGCTACTGCCGAACATTGGTACTTCATAAACTGGTGACTGGTAACCTGAACACCCCTGCTCAAGAACTTGGAACTTTCCATTCTAAGAACAAAACACAAATTGCACAAACTTAGCAACAGCACCTGAACAATTTAATGCATCAAAGGATTAGTAAACTCTACAATGTAACGTAAGACAATGGCCTATAAAACATAATACATGGTTAAGTGTATAATTGTATATGAGAGTTATTGCCTTAATAAAATCGTTTTTTGTTGCGTTATGTTTTTGGATTGTCTAAACACAGTGGGTGGACTCACTAAAAGTGATATAACTTTGGGTTTTTTAAGTTTTTTGCGCAATTTCGCTGTAATACGTAGATATGAATGACTTTTAAGCCTGTAAAATGCGATTTAAAAATCCTTACTTCTGGCCAAGATATTGGCAAAAAAGGCTGTAGGGGATTATTTTTGTGCCCACCCTGTAGATGCATACACACATATAATGTACATATAGCTCATGAAACAGAAAGCTGCTTAGTTACCTGCGAGACAACACCAATCTGGTTGGAATATGTTTGAACGAAGCGAAGATACATTGGATCAATAAGCATCTGCATTGGAGCCATTGCTTTGCAGTGACGTAGATCAAACATCATCAAGTGCCGATCTATTATCTGCTGACCATTGTTTCTAGATTACCACACAACAATTAACATCATCTTAATCGCTATATCAACTATTCCAATTTTGAAGTAATATTACGAATTTTAAATGAGACCAGAAGCAGCATAACATTCTGGAAAAGCTTCCATACAGCTGCATAAAAATTGTGTATTAGTATGAGCCAATTAGTACGAGCTAATTAGTATGAGCTAATTAGTATGAGCTAATTAGTATGAGCAATGAGCATTGAGCAATGTGATTCTAGCTACAGCAAGGTACGTCTGCCTGAAAACCATGTAAACTATTTGTCAGCTTCAAAATACTTAACTTGATAAAACTGAGTGATATAATGAAAATCGGTCTCACTACCACAGCAAAATATTGCCAATAGCATTTAGTGATGGTCATTTACATACGAAAGAGGCTATTCATAGCTATAATACAAGATCCTCCTCCATAAAAAATCACACTGACAAGGTTCACATAAATATGAAGTGCCTTCAATTAAATGCTCGGGTCTACATAAAAAAATTATTTTGTAACAATTGTACCACCTCCAAATCGATTTAAAATTCAACTTAAGTGCAACATGACCAGTTTGATTTTTCACCGACTAAAGAGCGAAGATTGAGTTCAAAGTTTTTGCATAATGATTGTTTTGTTCTTATATGTTTCAGCTGTTTAATTCAGGCATAAATATCGACTATAAGCTTGCAAATTCAACAAACTGTCTATAAACATAAGCAATGTGAAGGAACAAGCAGGTCCAATGAATACAATGATATGTGAAAATAATGTCATTTTGACACCCAAATAGCAATATCTAATAATTATCTATGCTTCAAATATATTAGTGAAAATGACCGCAACATCTGTTTTAATAAATGGAACGAAATGACTGACGTACTTGAGGGAGAAGCCACAGGTGATCAACTGATTTCCACAAACATCAAAGTCAGACAGACTACCGCTGTGTGCCTCCAATGTTCGCATGAGTTTCAGGCTGCTCGGATCTAAGAGAGACACCTGTTGTAAAGGAAGTTAGCACGTTATACGGATCAACTTTCTACTCAAACCACCATTAATTAAACTTCTGAACCTGCAGAGACTTTGAATATCTTAAAATTGAATAAAAGCCAGAATGCGAGAAATTAGTTGTAAAGGAAGTTGTAAAGCAAACCCAAATCACAGGATCGAAATTCTGGTAATAAAACAGGCTGCACTTACTGTTCTCACTTCCGCTCTTCTTTCAAGTTTGAGTTCAAACTCAGGCAATGAATTGATAATTACTTCTGCACACCAGATTTGAGTGCAAGTGGTTCATGAAGAATCTTTTGGTGAATCTATTATATGTCTAATTGCATTTCGTAAAAGAGGATTAAATGTGAGACTCAATTCCATGAAAATCATTTTATTTCGCTTCAATCGCTGTAAAATCTGACAATCACTTTAAAAAGAACAGCAGACAAATAAATTTCATTCATAAATAAACGAAGTTGAAATCAAAAGTCATACGATCAGAAGTCAGACAGCCACCAGAAATCATGAAATTTGAACAAACAAACACGGCAGATATATGAAACATTATATTGAAGCAAAAAGGCTTCGTGAGGTAATTGTTAAGGCGCTATATTCATTTACACACATTACCAAATTAAAGTACTTAAAAAGTCATGCGGGTACTTCAATAACAAAATCCATAGTTAAATATAGATGCAACGTTAACATACCTCGCCACTTGTGCTACCACTGCACAGGTATGAACTGGAAAATCGAAGTACCACATTTCCTGCATTTCCAATTTCCGCCTAAAATTCAAGAGCAACATTTCCTAAATACTCAAATAAAATGGTTATTAAGCCCAGAACCAATAACATGACAATGAAAACAAGACTAAAACAGTAAGAGGCAATTGTCTGATTCATCACTATCTGAAATCCTCAATGCACAATGCTGTCACCGTATTCCAACTCTTTCAATTTAAGATAAATATGCACAGAACCCACAAACATCATGTTAGTAGTCCCTGAAGCAGCAGTGACTGATAACTAAAATACATTTAGTGACACATTACAATTCTTTCTGGCATTCTTCTTTCTTCTCTCTCAAAACGTGAAACGCCTCTCAAGGCGTTTCACACTGGGAGTGCTTCTGAACTGTTCACTCTACTAGAAGCACTTTACATATACGAAAATACAATAAAATACAATACACCACAGATAACAAAACTGCCTTCAACTATAATGCCCCTACATGGAGAATTAATCAAAAATCTCTGTTCTCTTTTCTGTCATCAGTAATACAGAAAACAAGATCCAATGATGCATTTTTAAAGACAATAGGACCAAGCAGAAAGAACAACACCCACTAAGCAAAACCCAATCACAGGATCGAAATTCTGGTAATAAAACAGGCTGCACTTACTGTTCTCACTTCCGCTCTTCTTTCAAGATCGAATTCAACGATGCTCGAACTAAGTCCACCGAGATAAAGATGATTTACAGGCGATAGAAGAGCGCACTGCAAGTCCGATGTTGACCGACTCCTATGAAAACAAATGCACATCAAAAAGTCTACATTAGGTTCATGTGACCAATAAACTTATCCTGTTCAGAGGCAGAGAAAATGCTCTGCAGTCTGCTATAACAAGCACAATCTCTCTTTGCCAAATTAAAGAGGACAAGGTTCCCTTCTGGCTTTTCAGAAAGAAGAAAGTCTTAAAAATCATCAATTGTGACATAGAGGCTCAAACCCATCATATGTCGGTTTCTGACGTTTTTATTCAATCAATTTGCTAAAATGGCTCTGCTTTAATTCTACCTTTAACAGAATGAAAATATCTTTCTTCCAACTGTAGTTATGCTGGTTTGATTATTTCCTCAGTTTTTAACGAGAAAATGGAACAAAATGTTTCTCAATATCTGTGTAATCAGAAACCACGAATGGGTTATTCTGTAATTTGCTGGGCAATAAAGAAATATTCTGAATCAAATAACGCAAATGGCATCAAAATTGATTTACAACTTCGCAAATTATGGCAAATTCATAGCCATCTGCCAAATTGAAGAATATTCTACATTCTTGACCCCTCTCGCTTTTCTATTTCAGCTTCTAGCACAATATCTATGAAGTGACGAGTGATGGGTTTCGAGCCACAGCATCGCAATTGGTAATTTCTATTACACAGGTGTTTAATGAATGTGGCATCAAAATCATGCTGCTTCGAATCAAGTCAAAGTTTAAAGATTCGCTCAATAAGCCAATTACTGAAAACTAAGTTTTAAAATTTTAAAAATTTTAAGTTAAAAACGAATGAGCAGGTACAAAAAGAAGTTACAAAACCTCTCTAAGTTATTCAGCAAAGAAAGTATTTCCACAACAAACAGTTCCAGTCTCAAATAATAACCAAAGCAAAACAATCAGAAACGTAATTGAATAACAGTTGGTCGGAAGAATAAATTATAACCAACTCATTGAACTCATGATAATAATCTTTTTGCTCAGTATTGACTTTTCTAACTTTGCTATAAAACAAAGGCACCAACAATTCAAATAGATCATATATAGTTTAAAGTTGATCTCTTGCATGATACAAGTACGTTATTAGGATGATAAATAATCAGATAAGAATGGATGATGATAAGACTGAGACAGGAAAGGCAGCTAGTTAGAACTACAACGAATTCTTAAGTACACCACTTGTTGATAAAGATCATGACAAGAGCAATCTTGCTGACCAGCAATAAAGATGCCACGAAATCAGAATGTTGACAACAGTGATGAGAGACAATACTAAACTCTCCATAAATTGTTTTCGGAAGATGTTGCAAGCTTTTTTGTATTTATAAGAATACTACTATTCCTGTGTTTGTACATAACCATAGTCAGTGCATTAATTACTTTTTCTTAACCTTTTAATGCCGGAGCGTATAGGATTTCCCATACCATTTACTACCATCTCGGCATTAAAGGGTTCAATATCTAAGGCCAAGGTCAAACACTTGTAACACACTTCACATAAAAAGCATGCACGCACCAATGAAACACTCTATCATGCAAATAAATTATAAAGATCAGCAAATAATTAATTTCTCTGTTATACTATAATTGCCACTGATAACAGATGACATATGCTATTCTACTGACGGATAAATTTAGACAACATACAGTGCCTATCACAGTACAACTTAATCAGAGGTCCATATATATATGCACATCTAAAATGTTATCATTCGTAGTTTCGTACCGACCTTCTGCATACAACAAAGGCATCCCCTAGTCAAACTTGACGAGATGTCAACACAATCAGAAGAGTTGACTTACTTGTGATAGAACAGAGGTTGACCAAGTTTTGAAGAGCAGGCAACGGTGTCCGAAGTAAGAGAAACGATTCGCTGATCCAACGGTAAGAGAAATCGGACTTCAGAAGCATGCTGAGCCTGGAATGATGCATATGGATCCGAGTTCAGACCATAGAAAGATGAAATGAGTCCCTGCAAGCAAAAAGAAACATCAGGAAATAGAACTCAAATTAATCTCTTGCTAAATTTACTCAAGATGATAAAAGAAATAGATAAATTATCTAAAGGTCAGAGTGTTTGCACAAGCCTGTCACAGGTGACACTTCTCGTTATCCGAGCAACGCTTGATAAAAGAAAAATGCTATGTACTTAATGACATTTAACATTATCTAGACAAGCGCAGAGAAGGCATCTGATATGTCCACACTTTGAGTGGCATGATATAAATGCTCAATTATACATACAATACCAAAATACACATTGTTATGTCATACAATACAAATATACACATTGTTATGCCATACAATACCAATATACACATTGTTATGTCATACAATACCAACATACACATTTTGATGCTAAGCAAGTAATCCTGTCAAGTTCATACCGAATGACCCCCTGTCCATAGAAACTCATCTTCACCATCAAAAGCCACGGAAGCAACACCATTGCTGCCTTCAACAAGAATACTTTTAGCCTAGAAAAGAAACATAAAGCAACAGTAGAAAACATTCCCATTCAATATGATCATGTACAATGTGGAAACAGTCTAACTGTAGCTTTTCATAACTGAACTCTTCACCACAGTTGAAAAAGTAATTTGCAACACAATTTGAAATATTAATCAAGACACTAATCTCACTAATCTCTTATTTCATTATATACGCTGATGCAGCAATCCTCAGAGTCTTCTTTCTAAATATTCTTTAATTACTTTACTTTCAATCAATCAATCGTTCAACATCCATTCAATACAATAAATCTGGCTGTCAAGGACACAACTGGGTACAAGTAGCATCAATTAGTTGTAGAGCCGAGCAAGAGTCAGTTCGTGGAGTAGTAGTTATAAATCAATTTAATTCAATATACATAGATTTTCAATAAGACTCAAGGAATGCAGTTACACTTATCCATGGAGGGTGAAGCTGTGCAATCTAAGTCATAAGGACAGCTAAGAAATTCAGGATAAATAGAAACTGAAATCGCCGCATACCGGAAAAAATTCCTGTCGAACATAGTCGTCACATTGTTGACCATAAAATGAGAGGTCATTCATTATATAGGGCATCTGAAATCACAGATACAAACGCATTAAGCAAAAGCAAAACTTAACAGCAAATTCAATTCTGGAAGGATAACTAAACATGGAATGCAAGAAGATGGCTTGGATTAATTTCATACCAATAATACCAATTTCACACAAATCATCCATCAATCATTTGCACAGTCTCCAAGTCAATTTATTTCAACATTTTTAAATGACAGGCCTTGAAGTTACCCATTGGTAAAAAAAAAATAAATTAAGAAACTGACCCATCATCAATTCAATTTCAAGATTTTAGCTGTCTGTAGAACTTTCAGAAAGCTTTGGACAAAAAGTCACCAGCCATCAAATAACACACATCAATCCATATTGTGTTCCAAATATGCCAATTTGTGTACTCAAAAGTCAAGCAGCATACTTGGTGTAGTTATGAGAAATTAATACAAAAACTGGCAGACTGATGGCCAAACACAGTGCAATAACAAATTTAATTTCAAACAACTAGTCACAATCAAATGCAGAAACCGATTCAGATAAAGAACTACTGCATCTTCATAAAATGTAAGCATAATGCATCGTATAAAAAAACACAAAAGCATGTAACATAGTTGGTCATAAAATGAGGCAATACATAAAAACTTCATCAACATTGTTTCTTGTTTTTGCAAAATAAAGCTTGAAAGGCATAACTCCGAACGGCGGTCCCAAATTAAAATTGCTGCTTTTCCATGCTATTTTCATACTGCGCACACCACTGAGCATGTCACCAGCGTAAATTCCGCGTAAAATATGTGACGTCATTGTTTTTAAATTTCTTCAAGCAGTAGTTATGGCAGGCCGTTCGGAGTTTTGCCGACATATACAATAACAATCATATTTAATTGAGGGAATCATAAAAAGTGTGCTCGAAAACACGAAGGAAGTCTCAAACGGAAAGAAATGGAAGCTGGATGAGGATTAGCCTACTTATGGCTAAATGGTAGCTGGATTGATGAAAAGAACGCCTCAGAGATGGAAGCCGAATCAAGGCTCTGTAATAGTGGTTGAAATAGAGGCTGGAAGCTGGATAACAGTTTTTATAGATCTCAAATAGAAGATGGATTCGCGAATAGCACGAAAAAGAAATGGAAGCGGGATGAATGTTTTCTGAAATAGAAGCTGGATTTATGAAAAGAACGATAAAGAAATGGAAGCTGGATGAAGGTTGCAGAATTGATAAAATTGAAGCTGGATGAAGGTTGAAGAATTGATGAAATAGAAGCTGGATTGGCGAGTTGATGTTTTCGGAAAGTACCTCAAGTTGTTGTGTGACAATTACAACATTTGACGATATAGACTATATATTTTAATTTGGGACCGCCGTTCGGAGTTATGCCGCTTGAAACAACGAGAAAACTGCAAAAATATTAAATGTCTCCAAAATTTTTATGGCACAAATTTCTGGATACATATTTTTGTACTTTCTTCATTGTCTGAATACAGATTTTAAACTAAAACTGTCATTACCCTTCTTAGTACTTCAATAATAACAACATTAAGCGTTTTCACATATCTCTCCTCATATATCTCATATATATATATATATATATATATATATATATATATATATATATATATATATATATATATATATATATATATATATATATCTGTACTGGAATCCATGCCTCTAATTAATTAATATGAAACTATTCAATGACCAACCATGTTACGAAAGTCTAAAATTATACATTATGTTAAATAATATATAAATATATTGATTTAGTAACAAATAAATCATCAGATAGTACCTCATTTGCTGAAAAGTTATAATTTCCTGTAATCAATTAAACTAGTTGATGATTTATATTTTAGCATCAAGCATCACATGTGAACATTATTATCAGAGTTATCAACATTAAGTAACACATCAGGTTCAGTGTTGGCATGGTCGAATATTTCCTATATAAGAAGTTTCACTTTCACTGTACTCAAAGCAGAGGTAAATATATTGATTTCATGACGTTTATATATCACTTTAATGTTTTTTCCAACTTCAAAAGCGATTCTATAAATTCAAAATGACTCCTGTACAAAAGGCCATATGGAATTGTTGACATTCCTTTACCATTGACAAAGATGGTCCAATGTAAAGGAGTAACAACTTAGACTAAAAATTGTAATAAGCACAAATAAGACTATGCAATCGTATTGTGCGATAATAAGTAATGGGACGCACACTTGTAGTCTAATCCTCAGTTCTTCAGCTTGACAATACCTCTTAAATATAACATCATGTTGCTGGAAGTTTTCTCACTGAGCTAAATAAAGTCTGAGAAAAAGCACAATACGCCTTACGCAAGATTATTTTCCCATGACTTTATTCTTCTTTGTTACGCAATAAAAAACTCTTCACGTCCTGTTTCATCGCAAACCACCGACGGCTCATCATCTCATCAAAACAAACTAATAAACTAATAAACCATAAAATTATAAAACAGTGATTTTATCCTAAATTAACATCTTAAACAATGAAATGTAAACAATGACCAAATAAAGCGACAACTTAAACAGACCACTTCGTTCTCTTCCATATATAATTTATGTTGCGCAATTATTAAAATACTACGTATCAGATAAACAGAAGTGACGCTACCAATATTAGGCCTATGGCTAATGCAAAGCAAGACATTAATATATTCCCACCAATTTGAGAGCAAATTAGAGCTACAGCACTGCAAATTTGACTTTAGATAACGCGGAGGAAAGTTCAGTCGTGGGGCGCGGTGGTGTAGGCCTATATAGGTCTGTAGTTAAAGCGAGGCGGTGTGATGAAGTACGAGATCGGAATTACTGAGAGTTGACCATGTTCAACCGTTGCTGTTTGGTAGGCTTGGCGTGGGTGGGGGGAGTAGGGATCATTGGCCGCGAGGCAGCGGGAGCAGGTGAGAAGGAGGAGTAGAAGCGATAATGAATGCATTGGAGCGTAGCGCGAAGATGATTGGTTGGTCAGAGTAATGGCAGCGAGATTTGAAAATATTTGAAACAAAGGAATTAGGAAAAAGGCTATATTTTAGAATTTACAGAGTGTAGAAAGATTTGAAGAAATGGAACGAACTCACCGGGTTTATGGAGAGTTCCAAGCAGAAAACCAAAATTGTCGTTGTAAAGAAGACGATTAAAAGACGGAAAATGATGTTGAAGTCCTCAAGCGCGATGTGTAGCCTGTACCCTCACGTGATCACGTTCCTCACGTTCATTCTTCTCGGACAAAATCTCATCCCTTCGCTTCACATTGCAGTCCCTTCTCGATTCACAATCATCCAACACTGATCCACCTCCATTTCCAAATCCTACTCCTCCTGTCTCTCAGTCATCCCTTCCAATACTCCATCCCGCCTCTGAAGCTGAAGTGTCACTCCTGCTAAACTCTCTTCCCAACAAACAGTGTGAATTAGATCCTATCCCAACTGCTCTCCTAAAAGACTGCGCTTCCGTCCTCGTTCCTATAATCACTAAAATTATCAATCTTTCACTCTCCACTGGCAATTTTCCAACGGTCTTCAAGCAATCTCTCGTCACTCCTCTTCTGAAAAAAGCAAATCTTGACAAGGAAAACCTATCAAATTACCGACCCATCTCCAACCTTTCTTTTCTATCGAAATTAACTGAACGAATTGTCCTTGCCCGCCTAAACGATTACCTCTCTTCTAACTCACTCCTCAATCCCCACCAATCTGGCTTTACTAAACACCACTCCACAGAAACTCTACTCGTCTCTCTCTACAATAAACTGGTCTCGGCCGTCAGTCATCAGCAAGTCTCCTGCCTCTGTCTCCTTGACATCTCCGCTGCATTCGACACCATCGATCACAGTCTCCTTCTTAATCGACTCTCTTCTTCTTTTGGCCTCTCTGGCACTGCTCTACTCTGGTTCGAGTCCTACTTGTCTTCCAGAACTTTCTCTGTTAAAGCCTCCAGTCACTGTTCGAAACCTCTTCCACTATCTTGCGGCGTTCCTCAAGGCTCCGTCCTGGGTCCACTCCTCTTCATTCTCTACACCACTCCTTTGAGTCATCTCATAAAATCCTCGTCTGTTGACCACCATCTCTATGCAGACGACACCCAACTCTTCATATCCTTTTCCCCAGGCTCTTTCTCCACCTCCATTGCTGAACTTCTCAATGTGGTCAATCTGATCTCTCAATGGATGTCGTCCAACCTCCTCTGCCTCAACCCCTCCAAAACAGAGTTCATTATTCTAGGCCTTCCTGACCAAATCAAGAAAATCCCTGACCCCTCAATACACCTATCGACTAACTCTTCATCTATTACCTTCACCTCTGATGCTCCGGTCCGCAATCTTGGTGTAATGTTTGATTCACACCTCTCCTTCTCTAACCACATCTCTAATCTATCGCGCTCCTGCTTCATGCACATCCGGGACCTCCGACGCATCCGACCCATGCTTGATTTCAAAACTGCTTCCACCATTGCTACGTCCATCGTCCACTCAAAGCTTGATTATTGCAATTCCCTATTCTTAAACCTTGATGCCACACAACTTAAGCGCCTCCAACTCATACAAAATTCTCTTGCTAGAGCCGTCACCAGAACACCCAGACATCATCACATCACTCCCATCCTCAAGTCTCTTCACTGGTTGAAAATCCCAGAGCGAATTCACTACAAAGTTCTCTCCTTAACATACAACTCCTTACAATGCTCCCAGCCCAGATATCTTCGCGAACTGTTCACCATCCAGCCTACCCGCTCTACCCGATCATCCGCCTGCCTTACACTCTCTCGACCGCCGGTCACAAGTCATCTCAAGTTCTCCAACCGAGCCATATCCAACTCAGCACCACGCCTTTGGAATGATCTGCCTGCTGAGCTCCGATCCTTTTCAGTCCCTCCCCCATCATTACAAATCACACACCATCACCTTCCTCAGGCTCCTCTATCCATCACACCTCGGGCCTTTCACTCGAAATTAAAGACACTCCTGTTCAAGAACTCTTATCCTGTTTCATCTGATCCCCCACTCTCCAATTCCCGGCTCAGACGACACCCACCTTAGTAGCTGTTCCACACCTCTGATCATACGGTACCTCGACCCGGACCACCATGGACTACTCTTACGGACAACCCTTTTGACTCTACGCATTTGATCCTGATCCTATGGTAACTCGACCCGGACCACCACGGACTACTCTCACGGACAACCCTCCTAACACAACGCAGCGCTCGTGAATAAGCCGGTGCCCCGCGCTTGGCTTTCCAGTGGCGCTTTAGAAATTAGGAGATTACGATTACGATACGATTACGATTACTAGTAGGTGGCCTGTGTTCGCTTCCCCAGCTGCAGCCGGAAGGTTGCAGGTTCGAATTAAGCTCAAGCCACCTCGTAGGAACCTTGAGCAAGTCCTTCACTCGCAATTGCTCACGTGCTTCTAGTGAAGCTCCGAGTCAGTGTCCGCGCTCTAGACCTATAAGGCCGTATAGCCAGGATTTTCTTGGGGGGGGGCCCGAGTTACTCGATCTTGAGCAAGCTAACAAGCAACAAAATCAATTGACTAAAGCAGCTTCCACGTACAATAGGCTACATCATCATAATCAGGTCATCGTCGTGATTTGATTTATTGTAAAATTTCACCTCGATATAGGCCTATAGGCCTATAAGAGCCTCGAAGTTAAATCCTCCCTTAATTAGTTTTTACATCGTGTGTTAGTAAACGCACCATTTTATTTTTCCTTTATTCATTTCGGAGGTGTTCAAACACCCAAAACATCCCTTATAATTATATAGGCCTACGGCCTTGATCGTAAAAAATTAACATTCTATAGGCCTATGTCCTTGATTTTAAGCTATCGATCATCTCAAGAAATTTCTAATAATTAAGTTGTTTGCTGAAAGACAAGCATGATTTAAGGCCTTATAGTCCATTATATAATTATACAATATGTGTATATATTCACACACACACACACACACACACACACATTATATGCATACATATAGGCCTACATACATACATTATACACAAACACATACATACAATAAATCACCATCGTCGACCACGCAGTAAGTTACTGACCTTCGTTCGTTTGTCTTAGCCTATAAGTCCCCTATACCGTATGCTTCAGCGGCGGCGCCAAGATTTCAGTTGGGGGGGGCTGAATTTGCGGATAAAATTTTTCGTTTCGACCTTTTTTAGTCATCTACGAAAATTGATTGATTGATTGATTGATTGATTGATTGATTGATTGAAAATCTCAAGAAAATTTTTCATTTCGCCCGTCAAAATTTCTGATGACCTGTCTGCCAAAACCTCGTGCGTAGGCCCTACCTTTACGGTTATTTTTGGTGGGAGCTAAATGGGGTTAATCGTCCAAATTTTTTTACAAGGGATCAAAAATGGATGGCCTTTTGGGGGGCTTAGCCTCCCTAGTCCCCTAGCGACGCTACTGGTAATGCTTAGGCCTACTTCATATCGATTGTCAAGCTCCGGAAAGTCTCCAAGCAAAATCACGAACTATAGATACTGATGAGAACAAAATTAAAGGCCGCACAGCTAGAGGTGTGTTTTGGGTGTTTGAACACCCCCGAAATGGAAAAAGCAAAAACATTTATGCATTTACGAGCACATGATGAAAAAAGCATGAAATAAAACCATGAAAACACCCCCCCCCCAATGGAAAGACAGGAAAGTGGTAAAAAAAATAATGAACTAATTGGGGGTTTTGGGAAGATTTCTGATAGATGACTTAAAAAGTCAAGTTTTTTGTGAAGGGAAATTTTTTAAACACCCCCTTCCCAATAAATTCCTGGCTACGGCCTTGGATGAGAAGGATCAGAGGTCAAACACAAGCGACTGCAGCCACTCCTCAAAGTCAAGCCCAGCATCTGCCAAGGTCAACGCTGATTGGCTTCCGAGGTACAGCAACAGGAAGATCGATCAGACTGTCACTCGATCTTCCCCACCCTCAAAGACCGTTCTTCTGCAAGTTATTCAAAGCACACAGATTTACGTCGTCAACTCCCTGTCATGCCATCAACAACAGACTAACTGACGATATCTTTGCATCATCTGCATTGCACTAAATTTATGTTTCCATGGTTAGCCTTACGCTTTCTCCTTCTGCTCGCTCTACAATATGCTTCCTCCTTCTCTATTCTCCAAACCTTCTTCAATCTCGGTCACTTCGAGACCTCCTCACCAGAGTTTCAGTATGCTAAGATGTCTAACTGAAAGCCACAGTGAATGACTATAGTGAGGTAAGGTCAGATATAGTGTTTGTAGCGACGAGTAAATTTAATTTTAAGGTGCTTCAAGGTAAGAGAAAATCGGCAAGGCAAGGAAAGCATAAGAACAGACGACGGTGTCTGGTACGATCAGGAAATGGTAAGCAATGTAGAATAAGGTAGGACGAGGCAAGATATATTAAGCTAAGCTAAGGCAGATAAAGCGATGGTAATGCAGGCAAGGCAAGGTGAGGCAAGAGAGACAATTTTTTAAGTGAAGGCAAGGTGACCGATTGTAAGGCAATGCAAAGTAAGATAAGATAATGTAAGCGAGGCAGAACTCGGTAAGACTTAATTGTTGCTGTTTTACAACACTGTCATATCAAAGATGACTAGTGTCGCCCTCCTCGTTTATCCAGGCTTGGGACTGGCACTGGCAGAGTGCAACTATAGTGGCAGAGTTGAACTCGGTAAGTTAAGTGTGCTATAAAGGTTAAGCATGGGCGGAGTTTGGTTTCGGTTTTTTGGGGGGTTGGGGCTGAAAACTCGGTCTAGAAGGAGCGGCGCCGAAATTTTTTTTCCCTTCGGCTGGAAAAAAGTTGATACCTTTTAAGTCGTTAAAATCTAATGAAACTTACTATGTATTTCCCCGGGCGAAAATGTTGATGATCTTTTTTGTTTTTGTCATCAGTTGGAAGTCCTGGGGGGGCTAAGCCCGAAAAAATAGACCATTTGCACGGTAAAAAATGACTATGGGGCTTCTTGGGGGGTTAGCCACCTATATCCCCTGATAAACTCCGCCCATGAGGTTAAGCAAAGGCAAGTCTATTTGAAGTCGATTGTAAGATAAAGCAATAGGCTACGGTTGAAGTATATGTAAATTAAGGCACGTCATTTATTCAACAATTTTCTTGTAGGGCCCAGGTTCCTAATTTTAAATCGTCTACGATCAAATTTATGTTATAAAATTAAAATAGTTTCCTTTTATTCAGTCGAGGCAAAGAAAATTTAATTCTAACTTTAATTGCAGTTGTTGGCTACGATTTTCCAATTCTCAGCTAAGGTCTCATTAAAATGTTCAAGTCATCTCTCTGTAGGCTGCGGATGAGTTTACCTGATCTACAATGTTTTCGTAGAACGTTCTTTAGCAGCGGTTTGAAGAGGTAGTCGATAGATCGAAAGCATTTCTCTAAGATAGGCCTGTCATTTAATAATGTATTTCTGATCTGAAGTATAGCAGCAGAGATCGTTAGGTCTTCCCAATAAAAAAATATGAGCTCGAGGCACTCTAGCAAATCGTGGTGAACACGGTCTGCCTATTTGTAAACGCCTGCATGATACGTGGTGTTGTGGTGTTGTGGTGTTGTGGTAGGCCTACGTTCGATGCCTGGTATACGTGAAAGGCACGGGTTTGAATATAATCTCAAGCCGCCTCGTAGGGACCCATGAGCAAGTCCATCACTCGCAAATTGTTCCTGCGCTCCTCAGCTTGATAAAGTATGTGCGTGAGGCGATAGCCATCCAAATAAGAGCATAATTTTATGTGGGAGTGGCAACGATGATTGTGATTTAATCGTGAACCGTGTTTATTCAAAGTAAAGAGGCTGCCCTAGATGCATGAAAGCTCGCGACTTTAGCGTGGTGGAAAAAGTAGGACCATACCCGGTTTTTTGCCAATAATATTTCCTTTAATCAAGAAAAGTAAGTTGACAGACCGAAACTTATTACACGAAGAACACAAAAGAAAAAAAAAGAAATAAAATAGCAGTTTCTGCAAAATTCAAGGTTGGGATCGAGCATGTGAAGATTTGTCTGTTTGTTTGTATGTGCACTTGTTATAGCGCCCCTTCAAGCTCTCCATCTACTCAGAGGCGCTCCCGAATGCAGAGTGGACACTGCATCGAAGTTTCACGCCGAAGCGCTGAGCAATTGCGAGTGAAGGACTTGCCCAAGGTCCTTACGCGACGAGGTGGATTCGAACCTCGAACCTTCCGGCTTAAAGGCAACGACGCCACCACTACACCACCGCGCCCCACTAGTTCCTAGTGCTAACACTGCGCCGGTGAATAAGCAGGTCTCCCTCACGTGACTTTCGTGGGCGCTGAAAAATTCTCGAGGATTTACATTACATTACTGCGAACAACTTTCAGAAGTAAGAATCTTAAAATCATGTTTATAGACCTATATGTAATTCATATACAAGTACAACAGCCAAATTTCGCCAAACAATTTCAAAGAGAAAAAGTCATATCGCCGTAGGCTAAGTGAGTCGACATACTGTAACAGTTCTTGACGATTAAAAAATTAAACGCAAAAAGTAACAAAAACGATTATACAGAGTAACGTCTCAAATAAGTGTTACCAAACAAACTTTAGAGTCCTTCACAACATAACCTCAATGATGGAGACATCGCCAGTGTTCACAATGACGGAGCGCCTATATCAGATGACAGGATCCGACATATTGTCACAAGCAGATAATGAAGCGCCACGTTGAGGCGGCATCAACAAGGATATCTTCACCGGAGAATGATGGAGCACCTCTCCAGAGGTTGATGATGGATTGCCTCTCCACAGGATGGTTATGGATTGCCTCTCCACAGGCTGATGATGGATTGCCTCTCCACAGGATGGTTATGGATTGCCTCTCCACAGGCTGATGATGGATCGCCTCTCCACAGGATGGTAATGGATTGCCTCTCCACAGGATGGTTATGGATTGCCTCTCCACAGGCTGATGATGGATCGCCTCTCCACAGACTGATGATGGATCGCCTCTCCACAGGCTGATGATGGATCGCCTCTCCACAGGATGGTTATGGATTGCCTCTCCACAGGCTGATGATGGATCGCCTCTCCACAGGATGGTTATGGATTGCCTCTCCACAGGTTGATGATGGATCGCCTCTCCACAGGATGGTTATGGATTGCCTCTCCACAGGATGGTTATGGATTGCCTCTCCACAGGCTGATGATGGATTGCCTCTCCACAGGATGGTTATGGATTGCCTCTCCACAGGCTGATGATGGATCGCCTCTCCACAGGATGGTTATGGATTGCCTCTCCACAGGATGGTTATGGATTGCCTCTCCACAGGCTGATGATGGATCGCCTCTCCACAGACTGATGATGGATCGCCTCTCCACAGGCTGATGATGGATCGCCTCTCCACAGGATGGTTATGGATTGCCTCTCCACAGGCTGATGATGGATCGCCTCTCCACAGGATGGTTATGGATTGCCTCTCCACAGGTTGATGATGGATCGCCTCTCCACAGGCTGACGATGGATGGATTGCCTCTCCACAAAATGATGATGGATGGATTGCCTCTCCACAGGCTGATGATGGATTGCCTCTCCACAGGCTGATGATGGATGGATTGCCTCTCCACAGGCTGATGATAGATTGCCTCTCCACAGGCTGATGATGTATGGATTGCCTCTCCACAGGCTGATGATGGATTGCCTCTCCACAGGCTGATGACGGATCGCCTCTCCACAGGATGGTTATGGATTGCCTCTCCACAGGATGGTTATGGATTGCCTCTCCACAGGCTGATGATGGATGGATTGCCTCTCCACAGGCTGATGATGGATTGCCTCTCCACAGGCTGATGATGTATGGATTGCCTCTTCACAGGCTGATGATGGATGGATTGCCTCTCCACAGGATGGTTATGGATTGCCTCTCCACAGGCTGATGATGTATGGATTGCCTCTCCACAGGCTGATGATGGATTGCCTCTCCACAGGCTGATGATGGATGGATTGCCTCTCTACAGGCTGATGATGGATTGCCTCTCCACAGGCTGATGATGGATGGATCGCCTCTCCACAGGCTGATGATGGATCGCCTCTCCACAGGATGGTTATGGATTGACTCTCCAAAGGATGGTTATGGATTGCCTCTCCACAGGCTGATGATGGATGGATTGCCTCTCCACAGGCTGATGATGGATCGCCTCTCCACAGGATGGTTATGGATTGCCTCTCCACAGGATGGTTATGGATCGCCTCTCCACAGGATGGTTATGGATTGCCTCTCCACAGGATGGTTATGGATTGCCACTCCACAGGCTGATGATGGATCGCCTCTCCACAGGCTGATGATGGATCGCCTCTCCACAGGCTGATGATGGATGGATTGCCTCTCCACAGGCTGATGATGGATTGCCTCTCCACAGGCTGATGATGGATGGATCGCCTCTCCACAGGCTGATGATGGATCGCCTCTCCACAGGATGGTTATGGATTGCCTCTCCACAGGATGGTTATGGATTGCCTCTCCATAGGCTGATGATGGATCGCCTCTCCACAGGCTGAAGATGGATGGATTGCCTCTTCACAGGCTGATGATGGATCGCCTCTCCACAGGATGCCTATGGATTGCCTCCCCACAGGATGGTTATGGATTGCCTCTCCACAGGCTGATGATGGATGTATCGCCTCTCCACAGGCTGATGATGGATTGCCTCTCCACAGGATGGTTATGGATTGCCTCTCCACAGGATGGTTATGGATTACCTCTAGACAGGCTGATGATGGATCGCCTCTCCACAGGCTGATGATGGATCGCCTCTCCACAGGATGGTTATGGATTGCCTCTCCACAGGATGGTTATGGATTGCCTCTCCACAGGCTGATGATGGATTGCCTCTCCACAGGATGGTTATGGATTGCATCTCCACAGGATGGTTATGGATTGCCTCTCCACAGGCTGATGATGGATGGATTGCCTCTCCACAGGCTGATGATGGATCGCCTCTCCACAGGATGGTTATGGATTGCCTCTCCACAGGATGGTTATGGATTGCCTCTCCACAGGATGGTTATAGATCGCCTCTCCACAGGCTGATGATGGATCGCCTCTCCACATGATGGTTATGGATTGCCTCCCCACAGGCTGATGATGTATGGATTGCCTCTCCACAGGCTGATGATGGATAGATTGCCTCTCCACAGGCTGATGATGGATTGCCTCTCCACAGGCTGATGATGTATGGATTGCCTCTCCACAGGCTGATGATGGATTGCCTCTCCACAGGCTGATGATGGATGGTTTGCCTCTCTACAGGCTGATGATGGATTGCCTCTCCACAGGCCGATGATGGATGGATTGCCTCTCCACATTCTGATGATGGATAGATTGCCTCTCCACAGGCTGATGATGGATTGCCTCTCCACAGGCTGATGATGTATGGATTGCCTCTCCACAGGCTGATGATGGATTGCCTCTCCACAGGCTGATGATGGATGGATTGCCTCTCTACAGGCTGATGATGGATTGCCTCTCCACAGGCCGATGATGGATGGATTGCCTCTCCACATTCTGATGATGGATCGCCTCTCCACAGGATGGTTATGGATTGCCTCTCCACAGGATGGTTATGGATTGCCTCTCTACAGACTGATGATGGATCGCCTCTCCACAGGCTGATGATGGATCGCCTCTCCACAGGCTGATGATGGCTGGATTGCCTCTCCACAGGCTGATGATGGATCGCCCCTCCACAGGCTGATGATGGATGGATTGCCTCTCCACAGGCTGATGATGGATCGCCTCTCCACAGGATGGTTATGGATTGCCTCTCCACAGGATGGTTATGGATTGCCTCTCCACATTCTGATGATGGATCGCCTCTCCACAGGATGGTTATGGATTGACTCTCCACAGGATGGTTATGGATTGCCACTCCACAGGCTGATGATGGATTGCCTCTCCACAGGATGGTTATGGATTGCCTCTCCACAGGCTGATGATGGATCGCCTCTCCACAGGCTGATGATGGCTGGATTGCCTCTCCACAGGCTGATGATGGATCGCCTCTCCACAGGCTGATGATGGCTGGATTGCCTCTCCACAGGCTGATGATGGATCGCCCCTCCACAGGCTGATGATGGATGGATTGCCTCTCCACAGGCTGATGATGGATCGCCTCTCCACAGGCTGATGATGGCTCGCCTCTCCACAGGCTTATGATGGATCGCCTCTCCACAGGCTGATGATGGCTGGATTGCCTCTCCACAGGCTGATGATGGATCGCCTCTCCACAGGCTGATGATGGCTGGATTGCCTTTCCACAGGCTGATGATGGATCGCCTCTCCACAGGCTGATGATGGATGGATTGCCTCTCCACAGGCTGATGATGGATCGCCTCTCCACAGGCTGATGATGGATCGCCTCTCCACAGGCTGATGATGGATCGCTTCTCCACAGGATGGTTATGGATTGCCTCTCCACAGGCTGATGATGGATCGCCTCTCCACAGGCTGATGATGGATCGCCTCTCCACAGGCTGATGATGGATCGCCTCTCCACAGGCTGATGATGGATTGATTGCCTCTCCACAGGCTGATGATGGATGGATCGCCTCTCCACAGGCTGATGATGAATCGCCTCTCCGCAGGCTGATGATGGATCGCCTCTCCACAGGCTGATGATGGATGGATCGCCTCTCCACAGGCTGATGATGGATGGATCGCCTCTCCACAGGCTGATGATGAATCGCCTCTCCACAGTATGGTTATGGATTGCCTCTCCACAGGCTGATGATGGATGGATCGCCTCTCCACAGGCTGATGATGGATGGATCGCCTCTCCACAGGCTGATGATGAATCGCCTCTCCACAGTATGGTTATGGATTGCCTCTCCACAGGCTGATGATGGATCGCCTCTCCACAGGAAGGTTATGGATTGCCTCTCCATAGGCTGATGATGGATGGATTGGCTCTCCACAGGCTGATGATGGATTGCCTCTCGACAGGCTGATGATGGATCGCCTGTTTGCAGGTAATGTAGCCAGATTTTTTTCAAAGAAACTTGTGCCTAGTTTTTGTGTGAACATGGGTGAACAGTTCGACTTCGCAGAACCTGACGTGGTCAGTTTAATTTAAAAAAATAATTACATCCGTACGCAGCACAATATTTTCGTCTGTACCCTGCAGGCCAGCCGACAGAAATTCCGGGTCCCTGGGCTGAGCAGTCACGGTCCCTAAACTAGCTTTAGGGGCCTGGGCTTTTTGAGCAAATTTACACAAACACAAATGAAAATAACAATAGTTTGGGTACGATTGTACGGTAATGATTACATTTCTGATTTTAATCAGTTCTTAATGTTAAGAATGTAATTTTCAAATAATATGGCAATCAACAATCAACCGTTCTGGATTGAACTGCAACAAAAATTATAATGTAATTCTCCGTCTTGTCTGCGAACATAAAAAATGCACTTCGGAAATGCTCTTACTTCATCACCTGGAAAATTGTCAAAATGTCTTGGAGGACCGTTTCTTATAAGCTTTATAGCAGCCTATAAGGCTATCATCTCAATCGTTTGTGTAGCCTATATAGACCCAAAGTCGGGCCCTTGCGGCAGAGTCCAACATCAAAACAAAACCTTTCTACAGTTTTATAATTTCAGCATTTTCATAATTCTTATTTGTAATGTCTTCTTTTGGAATTAAGATACTAACACCACAAACTTCATTTTCATCCATTCAGTTATAATTATACGATCATCCTTCCTTGATCCTCATGCAGTCACGTTTAATTCACTAGAATCAACCGCTGCAGGAGTATATAGGTCTAATTACGGACTATGATTGCCTTCTTTTGAGATTCTGAATTGAGATAGGCTAGTGTGCGACTGTATAAGCTTGCCATCTTTTGCCTTTTCGAACTTATTACCTTTTTCTTTTTGCTTTTTGTACTCCAGATGTGTTTGTGTGTTTGTGAAATATTTCATCGTTGCGAGATAAATTTATCATTTAGATGTGTTCACTTGTGGTTGAAATCTGGTAGGTCTTACGACTAATTTAGCAGAAGAACGTTCTGGGAAGTGAGCGTGTTCTTTGGCAAAACACTGATAAGTAAGGTGCGCAGGCTAATGGACAGCTGCTTGAAACTTAAACAATTGTAGTTATGTAACAGTAATAGTTTATTTTAGGCTACAGGCCTATTTAAAGCAACATAAATCACAAGCAATAGGCTAAGTAGCCTATTAGGCCTATAAGTGAGTATAGGTTGGACCCGCCGCCCTTAATCAACATATGAAACATAATATTATATGCACTGTATAGCCCGGGTCTCCTTCAGGCCCCTAGTTATTCCAATCGCCGAGCCCCTGGCATTTGCTCCCCTGCCCACCTCTCGGCGGGCCTGGTACTCTGTACCGTTTGGTTTTCACTTTTGGCTGCAGCAAATCTTTCATGTCCGCCATTTTCCCACCCCGCAAGATAGCTCAGCAGAAATCATGTGATCCCATCGGCCTGCTCTGGACACTAGGCCTATCTAATGACAATAAGCTTATTAGCCCTAACCGACCCTCAGGCCGTCTCTACTGACCCCAACCGACACTCATGACTCTCAATCTGACCCTCCCTAACCGACCCTAACGACTCCTAACCTGACCCTGGTCGACCCTCACAATGTCCTCATGTATGTCCCACAGGGTGGGCCCACTGATAAATACTCAAATTTCATATGTCCCACCTCGCGGGACATCAGATAGGTAAAGGTTAAAATCAATGAATATTTGTTGCATGACTTCTGTCCCTTTAGGGTAGGCCTAAGCTTTGCATCCCCAGAAGCTGCGCCATTTTTTTGTAAGCAATGTCAAATGTCAATTACTATGGCTCATTAAGTGATTGATTGACCGATTAAGATTTAGACTTTCACAGATCGAGGTGGTAGGTACTTTTATTCCGATATCATCGTTGCAAAAATTTCAGTTAAACTAGAACCCAAAATGCACTGAATTTGGGCATCAAAATGCTTAAAATTGCGACGGTTTGCCTTCAGCATTCGCGGCTTCGCGCGTTTCGCGCTCGCTATTATTACTCTTACTTAGAATTTCCATTTGGTCCCCACAACTTTTAGGACGTGGTTGCGCCTATGAATATATGCAATACGCAATGCATGCAATAGGCATATACGCGATTTGCCCGATCTCATAAGAAGCAGGAGATGATAGGCCTACCTGATCTCAGCAGAGATTTTTCTCCAGTGGCGTCACCGGACATTTCTTGTCGCAGTCTTCTTCCAACGGTTGGAATCGACGAACTGACCGGACCAATCGAACGCAGACGAAACCAGATGAGGAAGACACGTCAGCACTCACGACAAGCAAGATCTTCTTGGCAACCATCCAAAGGGTTAAACGATTGGGTTAATCTTCCATCACACTACCCGGATGTAGACCGTTTGATGGGCGAAGTAGACGTCAGACTCTTGAAGGGGTCACCTGGAACTTGGATCATAATAATAACATTCTCTTTATTCAACAATCCGGTTGACAGACCGCAACCGGCTACTGCGTGCAATTATGCAGTTTAAACAATCTATATAAATAAAAATGTAAAACGTTCCTGTTTGTTACCACCGATCTCGGAAAGTTCTTGACCGATCGCTTTGAAAATTTTACCAAAACCTTCTATTCGAACATAAGCGGGTTGAAATAATGCTTTTTGGGAAAAAGCGCAATCTTTACGACCAATAACACAACTTTTAATTCCACTCCAGCGATTCCGATTTCAATTTCCATCCCACGTTGCTTACAATGCGGCCTTTTTATAACGTGCGGCCTTTTATAGCGCATTTATAGCTTTCTACCAAATCAACGATCTCGGAAATTTCTTCACATATTGCTTTCAAATTTTCACACAATACGAGCGGGTTTTTATATGCTTCTTTGTAAAAAAAACGCAATCTGCGCGTCTGTTTATAGCGAATGTATGTAGCCTAACTGTCGTTTTTACAAAATCAAGGATCTCGGAAAGTTTTACGGACGGACGGACGGACAACGGACGGAGAGGGACGGAGGACGGAGGGACAAAGGAGAGGAAGAGAGGGGTGAGTGAGGAAGGGAGGGGAGGGAGAAAGGAGTGGGGAGGGGAGGGAGCGAGGGGAGGGATGGAGGAAACGGGAGGAAGGGTGTGAGGGAGAGGAGGGGAGGTGAGGGTAGGGTAGGGTAGGGTAGGGGATGAGAGGGGAGGGGAGGGGAGGGGAGGGGAGGGGAGGGGAGGGGAGGGGAGGGGAGGGGAGGGGAGGGGAGGGGAGGGGAGGGGAGGGGAGGGGAGGGGAGAGTCCTTTCAGCCACAGCAACGCGTGGCCGGGTACAGCTAGTTCACAATAACGGAGGTCACAGAATACACAAATCTTAGCTATAAGCTTACTAACTGAGCAGACAGCCTACAATACATGGCGCTAATGGGCCTACAAAGCAAATCCGCCCATGGATAAATAACACCGCTCTAAGTAGATAAGTGCACTGCTGTTTATATTTTATGTAATTAATACAATATCATAAACAAGAAATCTACTAGTGTCTGATTATCATTAATATGATACTATTTAAAACCATGGAACTATTCTCTGCATTCCCATTAATGGACAAGGTGATTAGGATCTTAACTGACCACAACAATTTTTATCTATTGCACTCCGGAACCTGCTTCCACCTTCTGTTCGAAGGTCGTATGCTCTGCGCTATAGACGGTAGACCATATGAATTTGAACTGCCTCTAAGATGCCTTTAATTTCATCTCTCGAGTACACTTTTTCTGTCAACTTAATTTTCTTGAATAAACGAAGTATAATATTTATATACACACTTCAATAAGTTGCGGTCAGTCAACTTACTTTTCTCGAATAACACTTGAAAACGATATCGCAATCTTCAACCGTCAAACGAAGCAGAGATGCAGCTGCTGCCATGGATAGACGCACAATGACGATGACGTCATCATAATCAAATAAGCTGACGGAAATGGAAATGACGTCAGCATGACAACCGTATGACTATATATTATTAGAAAACGTTGATAATGACATGAAATGCATTACCGTATTTATTCATCCATTAATTAAAAGCATTTGTATAGCGCCTCTTTAAGGGGATTACTCAGAGGGGTCCAAACCACAGAGGGGCCAAATAAAACTGACTTAAGATGAGAAAGAGAGGGCAATGCCTGAGAAAGGGGTCTGATAGCGCAATGGACGACACGCTGGCGTAGGGAGCGAGAGGTAACGAGTTCGCGCCCCGTTGGGCGAACATGCTTTGTAGACTGCTATTACCGCCGTGTAGGCCTATTGCAGGCTGTCTGTTCTGTTAGTAGTTAATGTTGATGTTAATTAAGATTACTGCGCGTTTGCAAGCGTTTCATTAAAGAAAAAAATATTTGTAGGCTATATTAAGGAGTTCTAGAAATGGAAGCCACTCAATGACGAGAGTTCCACCACCGAGAAGGCACGGTTCTGCAATCTGCATGGTGGAGGTACGAGCAAAGGGACTGAGTATAGTCATTACTTTATATTAAAGTAGCCTACTATCAGATTTTGCTCAGCAAAACGAAGGGAGCGATATTGGCGAGTACTAAATGCCTAGGCCTACACTTACTACAGAGCTCACAAGGATAGGCTTGAGCGCATGTCTTGGGCATGATGACGACAATGACGACGATGATGATAATGATGACGATGATGATGATGATGACCATAGGCGGAGACTTGGTCTAGACTTTAGAAGTTGGGTGGGAAGGATAGTCGCCGAGGCGTGACTTTTCGGCGGACGGCTGAGTCGCCGACCGACGGCATTTTCCATTTTTCGTGGACGAAAAAAATTTATGACGAAATCTTTTTTATTTTTTAGCCATTTGGTCCAAATTTTCTCAAAACATACCAATTTTTCCCTGCCAAAAATAGTTGATGGCCTTTTAAAAATTTATTTTTAGTCATTCGGTCGAAATTTCCTCAAAAAGATCATTTTTCCATGCCAAAACTAGTTGATGAACTTTTTTCTTTTTAAGACATTTGCTCATTATTTTGCTCGAAGATCTTTTCCCCTTGTAATGTTACCAGTAACATTACAAGAACATTACATGTTCACCGATTAATTAACCATGCCATGCGTCCATGTATTGGGGGGGGGGGGGGGTGGCAAATGCATGGACGGTCTCCCCATCAGAAACATTGAGGAGGATAGCGAATAGTATTAATAAGTGTAATAATAATAGTAAGAGGTGGGTGGCGGTCGGATTGCGTCTGGAAGCCATTTTATGTCAACCCCATAATATATGCCCAAGTCGGCCCCCAGAGCAGCCACGACCTATCCTGCTCTCACGGCTTCGGTCGAATAGTTTGGCATTGTACCATCAACGACATATTAATACACCTTTCAAAAGCAGGGATCCCATCCATTGTTCTAATCAGCCTCTTGCGTCATTTCGATCGCTGCTATTCAGCACACCGAGTGTCTGGGTATCGACTTGGTTCAAGTTGGTTGAGGGTGCTGCAGAAATTTCCACTTGATAACGATAGGCCTATGCATGATGCGTTAGACTGGATCGGATGAAGCCTCCTGCTATTTTCTGTGGATAACAGGCTCGTTGCGATGTATGTATGAGCAATCATAGTTATGCTTCTTAAAGATTTCTACTCAGTGTGTACTGTATCAGAGTTTCACGCCGAGGCGCATGAGCAATTGCGAGTGAAGGACTTGTTCAGGGTCCTACGCGGCGGTTTGAGGTGGATTCGAACCCGCAACCTTTCGGCTCGAAAGCACCGAACATACACCACCGCGCCCCTCGCTGTTATACGCAAGCTGTTTTTGAATAAATCACAAATATATTTTCTGTGTCTCTCGGGGAGGGGCTGTTGGCTTTCTCGATTTGTTTGTCGACATAATAATTATAGAACTTTCTACCCTGCTGAACGATGTCGGTGTGATGACACGCAATGAATAGCCGTTGATGAGGACGGGAAACTCACACATGTTTCAGTATTAACTAGGTCAAACTAGCAACCGAAACTGTTTCGATGTGACTGCGACTCTGCGTTATCACTTTGAAAAACACACAGCAGCTGTGCCGATAAGAAAGAAGTGAGTTTATCGTCTGGTCTTATTTGTAGACTACTCTATGAGAGGGTGACAAATTGTGCTTCGATCAAGTTTTATTAAAATTATTTTCATATAAAAGTGTCTTGTGTCATGGCGACCTACTTTTAATTATAGTTTACTGTCTGACAGTTTTGTCTTCAGACCAAAAGTCGCAGAAATGTTCGGTCATGGACCACAGTGAGCCAGTGCATGACTGTCTTGAATGTTATTCTGTTTCTTGCAAGGCATTGCGCTGAAGAGTGAATGCCGACATTGCAGAGAAACGATCGGCTGTGGCCACGATGAATATCCCACCTTTTTATATTCCAATGAGTTCTCATAATTAGAGTGAGCGTAACACTGAAACAACTCAGAACTTCAGAAGCATATAGCCAGAAGACAATTTCAAGGGTTTTCATTGGTCGAGTTTTCTACATAGACCCTATTTGGTTTTTAATTACAGAATTGCCTTTATTTTGGGGGTCTGAGCCTCTGGCTTTCCCAAATACCCTTGGGAAACAAGGGTAGGCCCATAGGTGCCGGCAGAAATGTTTTGCAGAGAGGGCAAAACATAAAGGTCATGGTCAAATTCTTTATGTAGCAAGAGGCTGAAAAATGCAAAACAAGAAATCAAGAACATGCATGAGTATTTTTTCATAGAGGGCTTTTGATGCAAGATTTCTAAGTTACACTTGTAGAATTTTTAGTATGAATAGTTTTTTTAGCGCACAGAAATTTTCTAAAAATCAAAAAGTAGTAGTTGAAAAATAGGTTTCTGAATGGCCGCAATAAACTTATAGTTTGAATGAATAAAGGAATGAAAATTGGTGTCAGTTTTTCAGGGGCAAGTGCTCCCTCTAGTAGTGTATTTACTTCTATATATTTTAATCGCAATTTCTAATCTTCTAAGCCTAAGGCGCTACTCGAAAGTTAATCGTAGTCAGCAGCTGATTCACAAGCGCTGCATCGAGTCAGAGGGTTCTTCAAATGGTAGTCAGACGGAAGTCCGAGTCTGGTTGCTAGAGGGGCAGAGGGGGCAGAGTAGTTGCTATAGTGGGTGTAATATAGGACTGGAAGGTGGAGGACTCGATGATAAGATGAGTATGAACTCTTTGAATATGCAGTTTTATGTAGAAATACAGAGAAGGGATGAAACATAGAGTTCATTATAACAGTTTGGCTACATCTTGACCTCCTTAGATTCTGCACTGGCAGCAAAATAGACAAAAACCTGGCTATTGAAGATTTCAAATTTTGATATTAGGGCAATTTGTTGATAATTAATTTTGGGCAGTTGTGAAAGATTGCATTGCAGCGAGATTTCAATCATTGTAGGCCTACGTAGGCCTTTAGCGTATATTCCGTCTCACTCCTTGGTCTGCATTGTTTTTATCGTCTGCAGTTTGTGCACAATCTGCGCCTGATGAACTATTTCGGTGAAACCGGACTATTTTTCATTCAGATAAGCTACACCAATGGCCAAGGTCAGCGTGACGATACGCTGCAGCCTAGAGAGGTAGCGCAGATCGACTTTTGTCTCAATTATTATACTGTTAGCAGAGTATTATTGACGCATGTGACATCGAATCGAGAGGAATAATTGCATTGAAGGACATTGAAAGATGGTCGTATCCTGCTGGTGGCCATCAACAGCAATAGTTGCCCTGGTCCTAACAGTTTTCGCCGCTTCGTTCAGTCTAACTAAAGCTTACGGTTGGGTAAATATTCTTTACTACATTCAGAATCATCTGCCTCCTATCACACTAGTCTTAGCCAGTGGCGGCGCCAGACACTTTTTGTAGCCAGGGCATTGCCAGGGCAGTCACACAAGTAACCAGGGCAGATGGTGAGTCGCGTGTTCGGTAGTACGGGCTCACATAGGCCTATAATTTTGCGCTACCGTGCATGCCATAAATCACCCACCCTACATTATTAGGGTTCTCTGGTCAGAGGATCAAATGGGCGAAGTCATAAAACCAAACACTTTGACATTTGAAAAGTAAATCCTGGAATCCTTATACAGGATGGGTCATAAAAAGACCCCCTAAGGTTTTTACCAATATCATAGCCAGAAGTAAAAAAATTAACCAAATTTTACAGGCTTACAGAAAATTCATAACTATTTACGCAGAGTGACCAGATTTCACCGCAATATTTCAAACAGAACAAGAGTTATATCACTTTTAGTGAGACAACCGACTCTTTGACGGTTCAAAAACATAATGCAACAAAAAGTAGCAACAAACGATTTTTTAAATAAGTCTCATCTCAAATAATAATATTATTGTTATGAAATGAACGTGATAGTAGGCCTACACCACATCTTGTGTTCAATGTGTCCACCAACAATGCCCACACTTGTTTTGAGTCTTTTGCACAATTTTTAATGGACTTGGTGTTGTGTTGCAGAGATAAATCGTCCCAATCAGCTCCAATGTGACCACCAATTTTCAGTCTCTTATCGTTCTTGGTTTTGGCTGCAGATTGAGGTATTTCTCGAGCAATAGCTCCCCACTGTTGATAAAAATCATCGGGTTCAAATCTGGATATTTGGAACCATTGGTTCTTCTCAATGAAAACAGTACAGTAATATTGACGTTGAACCGATCTCCTTTCGTAAACGGCACATTTCTTAACTCTCTATTTCAATAAATTATTTAGCTCTTCATTTCTCTGCAATCGCTGTTCATCAGATTAAGCGGCGATTATAGCTTTATCTCCAAGACCTTGCTCAGGAAGTGCATGAATACAAATTTTGCCTGCCATCGACACCTTGGGAATTTTAATTTGATAGAAATTTCGATTTTATTATCTTAAAACCAAAATTACTAATCAGACAAATTCTTTTCTTATCAACTTAACAGTCATCTTGCTAAATAATGTCACAGCAACGTGCAGCTATGCTGGTAGGCCCTACCTGCTTTAAAAAAACAATAGCCTAATAACGATTTTCTGTCAATAACAAGTTTATTTGACACCAATTATTTGAGATGTTACTAACTTAATAAATACGTTTTTGAATCATCATAGGCCTATAGCCTAACAGTGAGTGGTCTCACTAAAAGGGATATAACTTCCGTTTTGTTTGAATATTTTAAATAAATCTGGCCATCATGTGTGAATAGACTATGAATTTTCTTTAAACCTAAATATTCATTGAAACAACTACTACCTCTGGCCAAGATTATGGGCAAAAAACTTTAGGGTCATCTTATGGCCCTCTTATGGCCCAACCTGTGGGCCAAACTCGGTGACTTAGTGAAGCATCGCAAATCCTCTTTCGAGTAGCATTTCGAAAGCAAAGCGTTCAGCAAATAAAGTAACTGAGTCAGGGAAATACATGTAGGTCTATTCTCTATTGCCTGTCTACGCAAATGCTTACGCTTCATTTGAAAAACAAGAAAGCGACACCTAGGCCTGCGCTGTAAGTCGCATATGGTAGGCTAATGTGGATAGACAGCAACAGAATTTTCCCTACAAGAACTTTTGACCCACCAGAATTTTTGCCCTGCCAGAATTTTCCTCTGTCAAAACTTTTGCCCTGCCATAATTTTACGGTCTTTACCCTGCCAGAATTTTTGCCCTAGGCCTACCAGAACTTTTGCCCTGCCAGAAAATTGCCCTGTCAGATTTTTTCTCTTCATGAACTTTTGCCCTGCCAGAATTTTGCCCTGCCAGAACTTTTGCCCTGCCAGAAAATTACCCTGTCAGATTTGTTCTCTTCATAAACTTTTGCCCTGCCAGAATTTTGCCCTGCCAGAACTTTTGCCCTGCCAGAAAATTACCCTGTCAGATTTTTTCTCTTCATAAACTTTTGCCCTGCCAGAATTTTGCCCTGCCAGAACTTTTGCCCTGCCCGAGAGCGGACGGATGTGAACAGTAAGAAACAATATGCCCGAACAAATTCTCCCAGGGCAAAATTTCTGGCAGGGCAACGACCAGGGCAACAGCCAGGGCAAAGGCTTTTTTGGCAGGGCATTTGCCCTGCCATGCCCTGGCGTAGCGCCGCCACTGGTCTTAGCTATATAGTGTTTAAGAAGATTAAGAGACAAAACTGTAGCCTGAACGATTTTTTATTGTTCATTGCTTGTGAATAAGTCCTGTGCCCAGCGCCTGTAGCTTCAAGTGGCTCTTTACTAAATGGAATTTACGATTTCGATTGCGATTAGTGAGTATTATCCGACTGTCGAAAGGTGTGACCTCTAAACAAATTCAAATAGATGTTTTGAATATTATGCAGCGTTGAATGTCTTCCGTTATTTGCACAGAGAATTGAAATGGCGCTATGAAGTTTCTGAGCAAATTTGATCATATCTTTTGAATTCAATCGTGACAGTCAGCAATACCTTCTCTACGGCTATAAATTTGACGAAACAATGGGTTGCTTTCAGTGTTGCATTGAAGCCTAAAGATCAAACCCCGTAGCCAAAGCCGTAGCACTGAGGCCTACGCACGAAAGGCGCAAAGACAGTCGGTCATTTGACATTGCTCCAGTGGCGTAGCCAGGAATTTATGATTGGGGGTTGGGTTTTTATAGCCTGGCCGGATGACCTTTCTGACACCAACCCAACAGTATTAGAGTAAATAAAAAGGGAATAAAGTATATAACAGAGGGAATAAAGAAAGAAAAACAATTGTTACTATAAGCGATTGTTTTTGTTTTTTTCTTATTAATTTACGTGAATAATAACCTTCAAAAAACTCTTTCCTTAAGCCAATGGGGTGTTTAACCCCGAAACCCCTTTGTCTACGCCACTGCTTTGCTCAACACCATATATTATAACGTACTTCTTTTTCTTTGGTCGGCTTTATAATACCATCTCTTTTCCCGGCTCACATTGTATTGACAACTGAAAACCTTCCATGCAAACGGTTGTCCAGACTTTGTGGACGACAACTTCATGCCTGCATGTATTGTCAATGAATCGGAATTCCCAATATAATATAATTATCTGCGTCACAGTTTATAATGCATTGCACCTGTTGCTCAACAATATCACATAGGCTTACTATAGCTGTTGTTGTTGTCTTCGTAGGATGTTGAAACGGATCTGGATCGTTACGTACACAGTGACGATGGTTACTTCAGTTGGGAGGAGTTAACGTCCTATGACGTATACGAAGGAGTTACCGTCTACATACTCAACATGACTTCGCAAAAGTACCAAGACGGTGACTATATCTATTAGGCCTATATGAAATGACTTTCTATATTGGTTTGTCCTTAGCTCAGATCGCTTACATTTAGGGCTTTCTATAGCCTACATGCTATATGCTACAACAGCAGATAGTGGCCATTGCATGCATGTGTTAAAACTATTCACTCAGTAACGCATGGCATAGAATTATTGTAAACGCATTCATTTCCTAAGATAGTAGGCATACAGTCGTCATAATGGTTATTGTAATTGTCCAGAGTCCAGACTGATGATAATAGATTCAGTGGCATTATAAATTGTAACCTAATCTTTTACTGTTGATAACAAATGTAACTGAATTCAACTGAAATCGAGTTTTCGTTGTGATTCATTGTAGAGACCTTTTCAGATCGTCCCATCTGGTGGCACATTATGGGAATTGCCATTCCAGATCAGATCGACTACCTTGATTTCGGAGTATTGTGGATTAGCCACGGAGGTAATTTCGACGACTCCATGTGAGTATAATCATAATCAAATCATCTGTAATCATCATCATCATCATCGTCATCGTCATCGTCATCATCATCATCATCCTGGCTATATTAATTCATCAAGTCATTAAGATAACCTATGAATAAATTCTTCATGGAAGTTAATAAACAATTATGTTCATTTTACTAATCAACGAGGTCCTTAATTAGGACCAGTGAATAATAATAATAATAATAATAATAATAATAATAATAATAATAATAATAATAATAATATAACTTGTACTTGTTTGTGCGTATGTTTGTGTTGTTGTGGGCTGCCCGTGTGAGGCGAAATAAAGTATATTTAATAATGTACAATGTTTGATGGTTATACATTTAATTCAAGACGTTATAAGTTCAACACCAGCCAGTTGGGACACACAGAAAACATACACCGTGTAGGCCTAATTAAACGCATGTGAAATTTGTGAATTCGAAACACATATAAACTCAGAAGCCAAATAAGCAAAAATACTAAGCCAGATGCAGTGGAATAATTCCAAAGCTGAGGTTCGTCAACGTACAAAATTCGCTCACTAAAGCAACTCTAGTTTTATTTATTGCCAAAAAACAGGCAATCAGTTGACCTTGTTGACGACTCTGATGAATGATGGCTGATTAAAGATTGTGTGATTAACTAGAATGCAGCAGGGTTATCCTATAAACATGAGCGCAGTTTACGAGCAATTTTTCCTTTGAATTGTGTAACTAAGTACCGTACTTTAAACATGAAAAAGTCTTTGATATTTTTGTGAAGGAACTCTAAGTAGCATTGGATGATAAATAAAGAAGACGTTATAGGCGGTAGGATTTAAAGCTAGACTGTTTGGAGGCCACAATGTAGGGAAAATAAGGCATGGTGTCTCTTTTGTTGGCATTTTCATGCATGGTTTCCCTGACTCTGTGGGCTGGCACTGTTCTGTTGAAAAAGAAAATAACTTTCTGGAACTATAGATTTAGGCTATATTTTATACTAACAGGTAGAAGATGTTGTGACAGCAGAACGTTGCGATAAGAGACACCGTTAATTTTTACTCCATGATCACTGAAGACCAAATGGAAACGACAAAGCGTCGAAACCGCAACGAACACCATAACGGACTTAATTGCTGAAAAACTTAAATTTCGGCAGATGAAGTTGAAAGATTCATATCTTTCTATCCGTTCAAATTTATGACATGATATGTAGGAGTCCTATTGTTCGTTCAATTCTCTAAATATTGGGAAAATTTTAGTACGATTAATCGTCAGGCATTAGAGATATATAAACTTTACTTTTTATTGAACCACGGTGTAGCTAAACAGTGGGAATTCTGATAAGATGGCAGGTTGATTTTTAGCTCATGCGCACCATGACATAGGCCGAATTGTCGACTGTAAGCCTGTAACCGCTGTAGTTATGTAAACCAAGAAGACGTCGTTTTGAAGATAACAGATGCAGTTGTTTATATTTCTAAAACGTTTGCGTGTTTCACATGCGATACAACGTTGTTCTGTTGCAGACCACCTGTTGATGATCAGTCGAACATCGTCTCCAGTCATTTTGCAAACGAATCTAAAGTCATCTTCGGATACATCAAACAAGTTCCCAATCAACCGACAGTTTTCGCCGTAAATATTCCGCTGCTATATATACATATTATATATATATATATATATATATATATATATATATATATATATAGCCTACTCGACAATAGTTTTCTGTATAATGTTACTGCATTAATCTACATTATAAGTCTGAAAGTTTGTCCGTCTGTTAGTATGGATGTAGGCCTATGGTGTCCCAAAAAAGGCTCTGAGACGGCAAGATTTAGCGCTTCCAAATATTTTGCCCAACATTCTCAGGCATATTTGTAGGTCAACGCGACTATGTTCTCAGCCTATACCGGTAATTCACTTTAAAACCCGAGATATGGACATTTTAAATTAAGAAGCCATTTCATGGTCTGATAACAGATTACAATTATCACTGACGATAATGTGGCAAACTGAAGGAATTTAGTGATGCATTTCAGAATGACCCTAATCAATATCCTCGATTCGACGACCATTTCATTTCGTGGACATGGAGAGAGTACTTGGATTCTCCCAACCCTGACAACACTGTCCTCGCCCGTATGCCAATGACTAAGGTCTGTACCACAAAGAGTCTTCAACGTGACTGTGAGTGAAATAAAGTCACGGCTTTCACACGCTTTTAGAGAAACTTGCTTTGGAAAGTGCGATCATTATGATCCACGAGTGCGATCATTATGATCCACAAGTGCGATGGATGATTTGTCTTTTCAAACTCTGTGATTTTCAGGTTCCTTCTTTCTTCTGGCAAAGAGGAAAGAAATTGTCAATGAGACACGGACTCATATGCTTCATTCAATTCACTCGCGTGGTGTTATAGAATGCTGCTATAGTTAGGCATAATGCTGGAAAGAGTTACACCTGCATTCAAGACATTTTCAGATTTTCCATGATGGTGCACTCAGCGTGTGCACCTGAGTTGTACTTGTGGGGATTTGAGATATATGCGAAAAGTGTTTTGTTCGAGTCTGATGTATCGGTGATTACAGTACGTAAGAAGGTCTTTGCACATGCTAATATGAGGTTAAATTCCTGGTCTTAAGGCACACCCAATTACTCAGAGATGCTGTCGATTTTTCGGAATCTCTGTATGTGGCTGTATATAATGGCAGGTGAACTGGGTAGTAGAGACGCAGAACAGCAGATGCCTACGGGAGATCAAGTGAGACTGTAAACTTTCGCCCCCTTGATGTCGTCGCTATCTCATCGAAGGGGGACGCCGAGGGAGCAATGGATGGATGATCATGAAGAGGCGTTGTAGCTTGATAACCTAGAGAGTCAGAATTCGGAATAGGTTGCAAAACGGAATGGTTCATTGAATAGGAGTCGTATATTTCAGAGTTAGCGGTTATTCTACCAGGACGCCGCTCGAGTGGAATAAAGGACATATCGTCGCCGGTTCTCTGTCCGAGAACGCCCGCCGCCAGGGGTCGGGCTGGGTCCGACTGCTCCCTGCCGTAGTCTGCTTCTAATTGGCCTGACACCACGCTAGCGTGCCACAACTGCATGAGTCCTACTCGGGCATCCGCTCGGGCCTCGTCGTCCGCCGCGGTTGTAATTATAGTTTCCCTCTGATCTCGTGTGAATGCGTCTTCTGCTCGATCGCAGGCGGAGTTATTAATGTTCGAGTACACGTGGGCAGTATTAAGGGTTGAATCATGGGAGGAATGTTTTTGTTGGGTTGCCATTTTATCTTGCATCAGTTCACCAACAAACAACTCACAAAGATTCGCAAACTTAATCACCACTCGCAGTGTATTATCATTAAAGTAAAATCGCAAACAAACTGTCCGATTCAACTAAAATTACTAAAACCGGCCATATGACAACGTGTCAACCATTACAGAACGCAACCAGAAAAAGGAAAGATCTTAATCTTAAAGCGTTAACTATCAGTCGGTCGCTATGAGTAATTAATTGGCGCCCGCTAAATCTCGGCGGTTTCCACTATACCGTTTGGCCGTATCACGTGGCACGTGAGCTAAGGGCTGGTCCTTTACAAGACGAGGATGGGGGTACACGGGGAGTCAGTCCGTGTAGAACGATCAAGTTTTGCAGAACTCATTGTAGTTTGTACAACGCAGCTGGTGTGACGAAAATGACTAACTCTGGACACAATGACTTTGTTTCATTTAAAAAACGTCTTCGCTCATCGTTCTTTGTGTGATATTATGATGTATGATATTTGACCTAATTTTGCCGCTATGTATAAGTCTATTTGGTGCATACGATAGGTCATATATTTGCTCTTTGTCTTTGTTATAGAATATATTGTTTGTAAAATTATAAAAAAAGCAATATACTGGTGGGCAGAAAACCCTGGCAATATCTTGACCAAAGCAAGAATGTTTAAATCACATTTTATAGGCTTAAAGACAGTTTATAATTTTTTATCAAATTTCACCCAATTTCTTCAAACAGAACAAAAGTCTATAAACACCAGGCCAGAGGTCATCTTTACGCTGATGATGTACAAGCTCTTGTACATGGCTCACCTTATGAGCAGATCTCTTTGGTTGAAAGGATGAGCTCTCTGTTGCAAGATCTCCACTTCTGGATGTCGTCAAACAAACTTAGCCTTAATCCTTCCAAGACCCAATTAATTTGGTTTGGAACCAAACAACAATTACATAAGCTTGATCTTCAATTACTGGCCACATTATTCCCTCATTTTACCTTTTCCTCTAGTGTTCGTGATCTGGGTGTCACACTTGATAGTGCTCTGACATTTACTGAACACCTGTCACTCTTGACCCGTTCCTGTTACTACCACTTGAGACGCCTCAGGGCAATTAGAAGATCTGTGTCCTCCAAGGTGTTTACAACTATGGTACATGCCTTTATCTCCTCACGAATTGACTACTGTAACTCCCTACTAATTGGGCTTCCTAAAGTTCGCTTGTCATCTGTACAATCTGTCTTAAATTCTGCTGCTAGACTTATTGCACGACTTCCTCGATACTCGCACATCTCTACATTCATGACTCATGACCTTCACTGGCTTCCGATCTTTGCCCGAATCAGATACAAAGTCTTGCTTCTAGTTACTAAGTCCCTGCAGGGCTTAGCGCCTAAATACCTGTGTGACTTAATGTGTAAGCCTCTTTCTGCAAGATCTTCACGCCCTCTTCGTTCTGCTGACCGCTTTGATCTATTTGTACCCAGATCACGAACATCATTAACCCAACACCGAGCTTTTGCTATTGTTGGTCCTTTAATTTGGAATCACCTTCCTTCTGAAATTCGTGGCAGGATTCTTGTAGGAAATTCACCTGCATCTTTTCGCTGCTTGAAGACTTTTCTTTTTTCATGGGCCTGTCACGCTGAGAGCGCTTCTGAATAGCTCTGCTGTGAGAAGCGCTTTACAAATGCTTTATTAGATTAGATTAGATTAGATTAGAAAAGTCATGCTAATCCTATCGCTCTTGATTTTGGCTGCAGATTGTTATTTTTCCAGCATAGCTCTCCACATTTGATAATCTAACGGATTCAAATTCGGAGATTGACTTTCTAAAACTGATAAAACTTTTGTTATGTTAGGAATGCTTTGGTTAAATTTGGTTATTGTACGTAGATATGAATTGTATTTAAGTAGAAAAGATTTTTATTAAAAAATTCTCACCTTTGGCCAAGATATTGGCAAAACACTTTAGGCCTAAGGGGTCGTGTAGAAACTGACATTATATATATTTTAAATAGACCTAATTATAACCTCATTGTTGTGATCATGTTTTATTGAATATACAAGGCTGCAAAGAGAGGTTTGGACACAATCCATCAGTTTGCCCAGACGAAAGTACCTGAGTCGGATATTCAGCGCTTCGCAGTGGGCGGTCCATCAGAGGTAGGCCTAATGCGGAGAGATCGCTTTACAAATGAAATTAAAAAAATTCCAACAACCTTGCACAACGAAGTGATATTAGATTTTCCTAGATACATCGGGTTTCTGTGCGGTGGAATATTAAGCTTCTGAGGTCGGACGACGACCCGCTGCAGGGGAGGGTTAGCCTCACTGCAGCTGGACAAACCCCGCGCGACATTAAACATTGGCTATTTGGCAGCGTGATAAAAACGTTGTATGCTATTCCAATGCATCAAGAAGTGGGAGTTATCGAGAATCTATTGATTGGATATCTCCATGAAATGACTCTCTTGCTCACAACTGACGAACATTTATTTTGTTTAGCAACTCAAGTTTTGATTTATATAAATCTCACTCGCATACTATATAGAAGTGGAAAGCTGAAAACGAACAATGAACTTATCTTCGTATACGGTCAATCTTGTTCGTACGGTTAATCTTGTTCGTATGGTATACGCATACTCACACATACAATGTCAAACATTCATATATACATGCAATACATACACACATGCATCACATACATACACACACATACATACATACATACATACATACATACATACATACATACATACATACATACATACATACATACATACATGCATACATACATCACATACCTACATACATACATACATACATACATACATGCATACATACATACGTATACATACATACATACATACATACACACTTACATACATACATACATACATACATACATACATACATACATACATGCATGCATACATACATCACATACCTACATACATACATACATACATACATACATGCATACATACATACATACATACATACACACTTACATACATACATACACACATACATACATACATACATACATACATACATACATACATACATACATACATGCATACATACATACATACATACACACATACATACATGCATACATACATAGATGCATACATACATACATACATACACACATACATGCATAGTTGTATACAGAGTAAATCGTCGTCGTCGTAATCTTCTTGTTTCTTCAAACCAGTTGGGACAACTCATATTATGAAGCGGATCCAAATGATGAGTCACTTAATGATCTAACAGATTGGTTCTGACATGCGGCATAATTAAATGACATAATGCGTTTTGCTATTTCAGAGAGGCTGGACAGCGTGGAGCCTGGCTGCAACCGATCAAAGGGTTGTCATATTGACCCCACTGATCTTCGGCCTGATAAATATCCAGCAGGTAAATCGCACACCATCTGATGTGTATGATGTAGACTATAGTTGTATTCGTCTACACGAATAGAACAATTTACATCATAGACTTCATATAACTAGGCCTACAACACAGCTTTAAACATCATAGACTTTGCATGCATGTGGCATAGTTCCTGCACACGTAATTGCACGCAAATAAAGGCTACATAAATAAATTATACTGTTGCACTTATAGGCATTTTATACATAACAGATATTTAGTGCAGAGATTAAATGTATACCTATGCATTAAATATAGACTTATGCAAATGAATGATTGATCACATATTTTGCATTATATTTTGCATATACGGTGTGATTGACATTTACTACAGCGTTCAAATAGTCAATTATTATGCAAGGGCGAAGATAGGAGTTTTAACATTGGGGTGTGTTGGTAAAAGGAGGAAAGGAATGTCGTGCAATCTTTATCCGTAGTTTGAAGTCAGAGAAAATCAAATAGAGAAGTTACTCGAATTTGATTCTAGTTTTAGCTTAAGCAGTGAACTTTAGCCTAAGCTTATAGGGTAAGAGTTGTAAAGTAGTTGAGAAAAGAAGATAACGTCTGTTGTGAAGCCCAAGTGAAGTCGAAATATTGGTGGAAGCAGTGGAATACAAAATCCAAAGTATGTCTGTATTACTATTATTGGTTTTAATATTTATGTTTTTCAGATAACAACCCTTTAATTTATTTAGTTTAATCAATGTTGAGATCAGTCTGTAAAGTTGGTGAGATGGTCGTTGATATGATGCCCGATTGCATGTTTATCAGGATTGTAATGTAAATTATTCGATTACATCTATTGTAACTAAGGTAAGTCTACGTTCGCAACTTTTGAAGAAAATCTTCTCTCTGTGAAAGAAAGAAAGAGGCAATGTAAGCAACATTTAGCACAACCCTCTGATAGATAGCCTAATTGTTATTCAAGAGCGAATGGATATTGGATGTGTGATAAGGTATCACACTTGGTGAAATGTTCGCACAAAAATAAACCTGTAGGCCTATTGCTGATACATATATAGAGACAGAGAGATAAAGAGAGAAACAAAGAGAGGAAGGAAAAGAGGTCGAGAGAGGAAACTTGGCTGTGGGCAAAGAAAGATACCGGTAACGTATCTCTAACGTAAAGCGCTGACGAAATAGTTCAGTTGTCGATTTTCAGAAGATGCTGTAACAGTGGCGCGTTTGATGTTGAAATGTCAGTTTTTCGTATTAGGCCGACGGAACTGATGTAGCCAACTTTCAAAAGAAAAACAGAGAAAATGTCGTCTTTATTCTTTTAGTATAAGGTCAGAAGAATCTGAAGTCAAATAAGGAAGTTAGATTAATCGAATTCAGAACTAGTTATAGTTCAAAAGTGTAGGCCACATATTCATCGGATATATATGTAGGCCTGGGCATGACTTGCAATGTTGGCGAGAAAAAGAAGATAGTTTTTTTCTGAACGAAAAAGAGATCACATGGGTCCCATGTATATGGAACAAGCGTGAGTATAAAATAATTAGCAGCTTGATCGTGAGAAACTGGTTGATGATGATAGAATCTGTAAACGAAGATCTTTACTTTTAGACGGATCGATCAGAGTCAAACTGGATTCGATTTCTTTTTATACAGGTGTTAATGAACCACTTCCAGAGCATGGATGGTGATTGGTCGTTTGCATTATGGGCATACTATAGCGACAACTTAACTCAGGAGATCTCTAATCCGAAGACCCAAGGAATCTACGACGTTGAAGATATGTATCGTACGCAGATGTAAACATTATTCAAAAGCTAGAGTCTGTGAAAATAACCGTCGGATGATATCGACGACAAAAAGACATTATTTAACAATTCATTTTAATTGTTCTGTCACAAATTCTTTGAACTATAACTGTCAAATGAAAACCTAGCCTAAGATAAAAGCATACAGCACACGGCAAAAACGCGACTAATTTAAAAGTGCACATAAACTAGTTTTCCTGATTCCTGTACAAAATTTTGATCTGATATTTTATAGTTTAGATTATATGGACAATTTCAATCTTCAGATAGAATTAATCTAAGCAAAGGCAGTATAAAAATCCTTTACACATGAAAACCTTCATATTGCTTGAGTGTTGAGCTATTCTAACTGTTGTCTGTCTAAAATTCTCTAAGGCGCCGGAATTGTTTCCTGCTTTTATTCGTAGGTTACCGTGAGCGTTTTACAATTCCAATCCTTCAAGTCTCGGCATCAGGGGATGAATTATATCTATGTGATGAGAATATTTTCTGGTGGGATGGTATTCCATCAACGAATCAATTTCTGCTGTAAGTTTACACGAAATTATCCAGGATCGTTGTATTCATTCAATTAACCTGACCAAGTCTCGATTTGATAGTTCTATAGTGATCTTGTTTCTTCTTCAAATGTGCTTCTGATCTGCAATTTTACCGAATGGTTGCCTTGAGCATCGACTTCTCTCACTGGATTTGATGTCTTTGATCAGTGGACGGTCTACTACTGAAGAGCTGTGAGTAAGCTGCTATGATTGTTTCTCTTTTGTAGTATGTTACCAAACGCCGAGCACAATATGGAACCTCATTACCCGAAGCCCTATCAAACTTTTTTGTCGGTTTTGTTGACTTTCTTGCAGGTAAGAATCTTGGATATCCATTTCAAAAGACATTTCACATTTGATCTGATTTCAGTTAGGCCCTATTCACCGAGAGTCATTGAATATCTGTAGGCCTACATACACACATCTACATTGTTGACAAGCAGTTTATACAAAGTTAATTATCGCCGTAATTTGAATTTATTTCACCGTTTGCATGAACGTAATTAGCCATTATCGATCTTTTAAGGGTTAGGCCTATCCACGTAAAATTCAATTAGGCATATTTCCAATGAAAGTCTTCTAGAACCTGTAACAACGGTATCTCGCCGTATCTCACTGATCTGAAGTATAAACGTCTGACTGAAATCGTGGTAGACCTACTAGCATTGTGGTGCCGTCTTGAAGCATGTGATGTACGCAGACAGTCATCGTATTCGTATCCTCCAAACTTCTAAAGCGCCACTCAAAAGACAAGCGCTGGGGGCCAAATTTTATTCACGAGCACTGCGCCAAGTCCGAAGATTTCTCAGCAATTACACAGAATGAGATGCTTGAAATATTGTAGGCCTACGATGATAACACTGAATAACATTATTGTGGTTGATATTATTGTTTAGACCGATCTATTTACCCTGAAACTCTTCGCTAACCTTCTGCCTGTATGGACCGCAACAGACATTGGTAATCTGCTGCTTTGATGCGATTAACTAGATTTAGAATTACATCACAAAGAATCTGAATTACATTTTGTAGGAGATCCCGTTTCCGGAAGTCTGGTGGGAAATGAATCCGGTAAGCATATCAAAACGGAAGTTCAACCTTTTGAAATTATTGTAGCGCTACTGCATGAGTTTGTGTGTTTGTTTTCGTATTAAGCTATGCCTGCTTTTAACAGTGGCCTAAAGTCAATCCATTTAGCCAGCATGTACACATTATAGGCCTAGTTGTAAGCTCGATCAAAATCACGAATTTATAGACTATCAGTGAGAGATTAATCACGGGCGACAAAAATAAATACACAGTAGGTTATTGCAAATTATATAAATTAATTAGACTGGCAGTGTTGACGGTCCTGTCAAGCTAGGTTTAATTGAAGATAAAGAATATAGATATTGCAGATATTGTAATAACCTTGCATGAAGAACGCGTGTTCAATAAGGATCATGGCATTTGTAGGCCTACCGTCATGTTTCAATGTCACTTATTGCAGTTTGTCAGTGAGCCAGTAGTAAAACACGTTTGATGTTATTTTCGTTAAACCGTTACATAAATTAATATCGTTCTAGTTGCCTTCGATATAAGATTGATTCAAATTACAAAGGATTATCCAATAATTTTGATCGTAATATAAAACTGCTAGTTACATACGAATGATGTTGATAACTCTGTGTAGACTAGCACTGGAGGAGAGACGATCTTTCATACAAATCCTCCTCCTGTCGAACTCTTTGCTTACAAAGCAGTCACATTCGAAAATGACACAAGGTAAGACATTATTTAGTTCACAGTTAATGGCCCAGGAAAAGCATATATTTTATGACAGTCCATCTAAACAATATGAACAAGTTCGTCTGCATACAAACGATGCCTAAATAAATCGAAACTGATATCAAGAAACGCTGTAATATAATTATTTGAAGCATTTTTTCGGAGAAGAATGGAAACTGGCAGCCAATCTCACAACAATGTGAGATGTTTTCCCACCCAAATGCCGCGGCACTAAGGGTCCTCCGGCATCCAAGGATTCCCCTCGGCCTCCCAGGGTCCCCGGAATCCAATTGTTCACGGCATCCAAAGGTTCCTCCGTAATCCAAGGGTTCATTTGGCATCCAAGGGTTTCTTCGGCATACAAGGGTCCGCGCATTTAAGGATTCCCGTCATCTAAGGGTTTCTTCGGCATACAAGAGTCCCCGGCACCCAAGGGTTCCCGTCATCCAAGGATTTCTTCAGCATACAAGGGTCCTCGGCACCCAAGGGTTCCCGTCATCCAAGGATTTCTTCAGCACACAAGGGTCCTCGGCACCCAAGGGCTCCCCGTCATCCAAGATTTCCTTTGGCATTCAAGGGTCCTCGGCATCCAAGGGTTCTTCGTTATCCAAGGGTTTCTTCGGCATAAAGGGTCCCGGCATTCAAAAGATGCCGCTGTAAATTTACCTAAGGTTTGTCGGTTGCAAACGTCATAAGTTGCTGAGCATCTATATTGTTTTAAAACTAGCCTATAATTAGTGGAGTAAAAAAATGCCACTACGACAAGTCTGAATGCTAGGAGCGTTGCTTGTAACCGAAATGAAGAACTAATTGAAAGGATAAAAGATGTGAAAAGCTCCCTCCTTGAGTGTGTTCCTCCTTATTAGCAGATGGACGATTTGTGAAATTCTGTAACATCCCTTGCCTAATTCCTGTGCATTTTAAAAGCATTTTCACTTGTTAGAAGTTTTTTTCTAAGCAATCTTAATAATACTAAATGAGAGTCTAATTCGATGCGTGTATGTTTGTTATAGGCGTGATTTTCGTTTGCTAGCTGGTCCTTATTCTGACGTCGTTCGGCATCCTGTTCCTTGGCTTCGAGATATCGACATCGAAGATTTGGTAGGCCTACGTCATCGTCGCTTAACTTATCAGATTTACGATCTTTTATAGCGCCCGTTCATCGTCTGAATAAAAAAGGAATGTGAGGATAATTAATTGAACAACGATTATAATATTCTTGATTATAATATTCTTGATTATAATATTCTTGATTATAATATTCTTGATTATTATATTCTTGATTAGGCCCTATTATATTATTGATTATAATATTCTTGATTATAATATTCTTGATTATTATATTCTTGATTATAATATTCTTTGTTCGAACACAGCGCCCTTAGCCAACCGTAGGGCCTACAGGTTTCAAACTCAAGAATGATTAGCCTAGCCTATAATAAATTAGTAGATTTTTGTGGGACGAGGTGGTGTAGTGAATATATTTGTTGTCTTGCAGCCGGAGGGTTGCAGGTTCGAATCCACCTCAATCCACATCTTAGGAACTTGAGCAAGTCCTTGACTCGCAATTGCTCATGCGGTTCGGCGTGAAACTACAAAGTGTCCGCGCTGCATTCAGGAGCGCTTCTGAGTAGATAGCTTGAAGGGACGCTATAAAAGTTGTCCATAGACACGCACGTTAAAGTTGGGTGCCTATTCTAAGGAAAAGAACGGAATATTTGATTTAAAAAACCGGTCTCTAATGTCACACGAAACTTATCTTAGAACTTTCGCACGGCTTGGCCTCTGCTTTTTGTTTTAATGTCATGGCATTTCGCATTGGAAAATTGCTGCAGATGACACTGTTGTCCCTTTGAGCTGCCCGGCTGAGTTTTTCCCGTTCCTCCTCCATATTTGCTGACCCAACATCACCTTTCCCAAGCTCCTCTATATATCACTTCTGATCTTCCACCTTCCAATTTTCGATCTAAGCGCCACTCACCTTTACAGCTACTCTGCCACCTCTGAACCTCTGGTAACCGGTCTACGACCTCCTTCGGATTACTCTTTTGGACAACCCTTCTAATTAGATACAGCGCTCGTGAATAAGCTGGTGCCCTGCGCCTGGCTTTCGAGTGCGCTTTAGAAATTTGCAGATTATGACTACGATTGCAAAATTTCCATATATATATATATATATATTATCTAGAATTGTATGTAATTATTAGCCTATGTCATAATATGCAATTAAATTGAAATTAAAGCATAAATATTTCTTGCCTTTGTTTTGTCATATTATAGGGCGGTGGGAATTATCGCATAGCAACCGACGAAGTGCCCGGTGAATGGGTTGGATTTTTCATCGAGGTATAGCAAAGATTGGGATGCATTAATCTATTGATTTTAGTGACCTGATTGCGATACATGGCTATGCTTAGTATACAAAGCGCTTATTAACATCGACAAGATTCTGTCAATGGTGCATGTCTGTCAAAGAAGTAGGGACACAGATGTAGTGGCCCGACTAACCTATGAGGCAGTCATGGCTATCTATAATAATTATGAATGGTGGTTACATACGCATCATTTGGTCACATTGGTATCTCACGTCTCTTGTCTCTCTTTCATAATTTACTCTTCAACCCCAATTTTTAATCCGATTTCTACACGCACCCATCCACAGGAAGACCATGCCTGGCCCTCCGTGTCATGAACAAGTCTATGCTGAGCAGAGAGAGAAAACAGAAAGGAGATGAAAGACAATAAATATTTGCATGATTCGGTCAATTTTTGGTTCGAGAACGTTGAAGACAAGTAACACAATAAATTATTACGTGTTTACCGCAAAATAGGCGCAGATCTATGCATTGGACTGCATCAGTATATTACATACAAAGTCATGTACACCATTAAGTCTATGCAATAGGCTCTACCCATTACACAGCGCTGTTCTGTTAATGGTTCAACAGAAGTTGCCCTTTAATCCCGTGTTTAAATACAGCAGAATATCTTGTGATTTGTAGGGTCAATGGGAGGGACCATCAGGAGACCGAATGTGCTTCACATCACAGGTCCACGTCATTCCCTACACTTACCCACACGAAGCTTGCACAGACGCTGCTTCCTGCTATGGAACTCTCGTCTGAACATCTCAACCGGATTCCAGTGAAAGATATTCACGGAATAATTGTTGTGCTGAATGTCATTCTGTTATTCGTAAAAGTTTCGCAATAGCAAAAAACTCTTATTTCCAGAACTTTGGAAGACATCAGTTCTCGTGTTGTAACTTTACTGCTGTTCCTTATTGAACTGAGTATGGCTGAAAAGGAGACTTTGCTTTGGTCAAATTCCGTGTGCCGCTTTTACTTAGTTTTCTTCTCTTCTTCACATTCTCTGCCACTACGCAGGTTCGAATGCAAAATGTCGCCACTCCATCCTCCACTGTGCTTTCTCCTTAAGTTTTTGGTAACCGTCCTCCATCATCCAGTCTAGTATCATCTGTCTCGGTTTCTCTTGTTCTTTCCCCTAAAATTTATCCCTTGATCACTATTCTTTGCAAAGAATCTCCTCTTAGTGTATGTCCAATCCATTTTCATTGCCTTTCTCTTATCGTTCTTTCACTTAGTGCTAGACGGAAAATATCTACTAAGTTCTAGATATAGTCCTACGTCATTGCCTTTAGCGGCGTTTAAAAATTATATGTGAGTTCGTTTATTGACAACAGGCCGACAAACAGTAACAATGTACAGAAATCAGGTCCGTAATTATGCATGCGTATACGTGCAAATACAACATCGTGAAGCTCGATCTCTGTCCTGTTCTCTCTTCTATTTATATTTCTTATTTAATCTACTTCTTCTTCAATTGAATTTCTGTCTCTATAATACGTTCATCTTCTTTATCTTCGTATTCTTTATCTTCATCTTCTTTATCTTCATCTTCTTTATCTTCATCTTCTTTATCTTCATCTTCTTTATCTTCTGTTCTCCAAGGTATTGTCTACATCGTCTGTTTCTTTCTGTGATTCCGTCTCATCCCTCCTCTTCTTTTCCTTCTTTTTTTCCAAAGGAGCGACTTTTCTAGACTTGAAATAAAGGCGAAACTAATTTCCTTCGTCTGACTTTCCTATAGGACTCCTGGCGGCAAGTTAACTTACTGATGAACTAGGATAAAATAAAAATAGCTTAGTAGAACGAAGTGATCTTCTTGCAATATCTTCTGCGAGGTTGCCACTAGATCTTAGAGGAAGAGTTTAGAAAGTTCAACGAGAGGCCAATATAAGCTGCAGCCTTGCCTCTTAATCACAACTTCTGCCCACAACGTTAGAAGCAATCTTCCCGCAAATGTCTTTTCTTCTGTTCTTGTGTTAATCGTTCTCAACTAAAAACAAACCGTTTTCACCTTGATCATCCACGATATCCTGGAACTAATCGTGGCTATGACACTGGCATAGCGGAGGAAGGGGCTGATTGAAGGGCAGATGGTAAGTGTCTTGAGATTTGAGGACGATATCGCTCTTGTGGCGGAGCAAGCGATGGGACTACACGTAGGCCTATCGGTAAAAAGGGGGGCAAGCGAGTCAGGAAATGGGCATGGGCATTTATATACTAAAAACAGAAAGCCAGTTCCTTGGAAGGGGCAAGATCAGGTTTTAGTTAGAAGCGGATGGGCAACAACTAGAAAAAGGAGAAAGTCATGACGAGCACGTGCATGTAGGCCTACTGGAGATTTTGTGTTGCTCCAGATGATGGCCCAATTTCACTTCCTTCCTTCAAAAAGCGATTCAAAACTCACTACTTCTCCTTGACTTTCAGGCACATGGATCTCTCTCTAACTGCATCCTTCTCTGCGACTGACTATCCGCACCTCAGATTCACATTTCGGTGTGACTTTGCGCGCGTTACAAATTTATTTAATAATAATAATAATAATAATAATAATAATAATAATAATAATAATAATAATAATAATAATAATAATAATAGGCTAATAATAACTTATCTGAGGGCGAGACGTCCAGGCCCGCATTAAGGTAGGTGCTAAGGGTGCTGCAGCACCCGGGCCCGCAGCTTTAGGGGCCCGCATTTTCGGAAATGATGAAATTTTTTAGCAAGAATACTGCAGCAATAATAAAAGTTATCGTCGATTAAATGTTGGCAAAGTTCTCCCACACATCAGATTTATTAGCCCCAGCTTATGAATTGGTTGAAATCGCAGGAACTTATTGTTACTGTAAATTTATCTTTGAGAACAGGGCCGGATAAAGAAATGTGGGGCCCTGTTTGGAAACTTTTTGCGGATCTTCGGCCAAAAATGTTGATGACCTTTTTAGTCGTTTGGTTTAAATTCGCTAAAAATCTTTTAAAAATCCCGTATGTGTGGGGCCCCTAAAGTGTGCGCCCTCTGTTCGGCCAAGCATGCTGAACATGCCTTAATCCGGCCCTGTTTGTGAAGTAGGCCTATCAACAGTGATGGGCTATCTTAAATTAGGCGATGCGGGTCAATCATTTTGACTGGCCTCTATAAAATAATAAGAGAAATAACGTTATATAGAAGACTTGTTATTGGATAACTCTTAATTTCTTAAAACTATTATATCTTATCATCTTCTTGTCTAGTGTTCTGTCTCCGAGGATGGCTGAAATGTCCGATGCCTCTTCCTCAAACATTCCATAGGCCTATCCATTTGTTATTATCCAATCCAGCATAACCTGTCGTGGTCCTCCTCTTGTTCGCTTCCCTTCATTTTTTCTTCATGACCGTTCTTCGCAGTGAATCTGCCCTCAGTCTGTATCCTACCCCTTCCTTTGTCTCGATCTCTTTCACTGTGTATATGTCTACTCTTCTCCGATAATTCCTAGACCTAGATAATTGGTGCAAGAAGATCATGACGCTCTAAAGACCGTTTTGCCAGGATATTATTGGAGTCTGCAAAAGAAATATGATGCTATATTTTATTAGACCTGGAAATAGGAATAATGAACTTATAAATTTAAATTTAAGAATTACGATGAACTGAAAAGAAAAGAGGAAACAGGAATCCAGAGAAACGGATGATAAAACATTGACATGGAGTGCACGTGGTGTTGTTTGAAGGTGAGACATGAACCATGAGAGCAAGCAATAGGCCTATAGCCTAATCATAAGAAGACTGGAGGTCTTCGAAATGTGGACGTGGGGAACAATGAAGAAATCAACTGGAAAGATCATAATAAGCATATCATAAATATAAATATCAATTGAAGAATCTAGTCGTTCGTTACTTCCTTCTGTCACGCATTATAGACTTATATCTACATGTAGGCCTACACGCGTAGAAAACTTTTCCTTAGAAACAATTTCACGTGCGCATATCAAAGGATAAGTGTCCCTTGGCTGTATAGTGTAGGCCTATACTCATTAGTAAACACGGTATAATTACATGCGTGTGGGAGAACTTTGCCATGGTAGACCAGTGGCTGACAGAAGTTGAGAGGAGGGCCCGCAAGGTTACCACAGCACCCGGGCCCGCACTAACCTTAATGCGGCCCTGGAGACGTCCTTCCTATTCCAAAGACTATCGATTCTTATTCAGCGCTTTAACGCTGGGGCTTCGCGGGCTCTTTCGTTAACCCTTTGACCGATTAAAATGGAAAGGGTAGCCTTCTAACAGCAATAACATAATAATAATAATAGTGATAATTAATAATAATGATAATTATGATGATCATGATGATAATAATAATAATAATAATAGTAATAATTTTAAGTATACATGTACATCGGAAAACTGTTGAAAATTCGGTGAACGAAAACTATATCCAATGAACCAATAGGTGTATAGGCTATTATTAAAACGAAGCGTCAATTTTTTAATAATTATAATGCAGAATCAATGCACTTGGCGAGTTCGAGGAGCCCTCTAAGCTCTTTGTACGATAGCCTATTGCATAATTAAGTCATTTGAAAACACGGTTGCGACTGCGTTATTAAAAATTGTTGACATCTTTATATGCAATCGAATGCTGTCAGCTTTCTGACCAACACAACGGAAGACTGTGCTCCCTCATACATGCGTGATCTTTGCTGTCCAGTCTCTGACGTTGCAGAACGTCGTGTACTTCGCTCTTCGGCTAGGGACGAGCTTCTGGTTCCGTGGGCTCGCTTGGCTATTAAGCAGCGCCGTGCTTTCTCGGTCGTGACTCGTGGGACCTACTGTCTGGAACGCTCTACCGGTTACGCTTCGTTCTCTACTTGTGGCCCATCCAGCTGGGTTCTACAAGTCTCTCAAGTATTTTCTCTTTGTTCATGGCTGGGTTGGGAGCGCCTCTGAATAGTTTCTTGAAGGGGCGCTATATAAATGCTCTGAATGAATGAATGGAAAGCGACTGGCATCGAATTGCATTCAGTAAATTGCTAAGAAGATAACCACGGGAGGCTCACACCTGTTTCATTCAAACCTAACCAACCACACTGCTCTCATTGTAACGCAATAGATATCATGTTGTGGCACAGGTGTGATGATAAAGAAAAGATATTACCGACATTGTTTTATATGGGCTTAGTCTATCTGCAAATCAAGATTTAACATAATATGTTAAATCTTGATTTGCAGATATTTGCACATATTATGTGTTGCACATATAATGAAAAACCAAACTACCAACCTATAAAATATCACAGAAATAATTTACCAGCTGCATTGTTTGATTAGTCGAGATCAGAGGTTAAAAAGCCGATCCTACGTGTGGGTCATTTCAGACCCGCCGATGATTTTTCTGGCTGCTCGAGCTTTGGATAATAACTGCCCTTTTAAGAATTAGAGCTACAGTTTTAAAGTTGAGCGCTTTTTATGTGATGTGTTGTGACTGATGACTTAGAGGTATTAGAATTAAGACCTCTAAGTCTAAAACATTTCAACGCAGCCTGTATTGTCTGGTATTCATGACCAGTCTTTAGACGCACAGAAAAAGTCTGGAGGTAAGCGACGATAAAATAAAGATTACTTTTACACTGTTTTACATCATTCTTAATGTGTGCAAAGTGGTATCTGCTGTTAGTTGACATAAATTTGGCATTTGTTTCAAAGCGCATAAAACAAAATTCCTATTTGGCATATAGACCTACTGTATAGGCCTATATATAGGCCTATATATAGACCTATATATATAGGCCTATATATATTATAACTGGACCATCAAGATAAGCTATGACAGCGGTTAAGAACTCACAAGTATTCGTTTAAAGGCGGAGGTGATTGCGTATAAGGCCTCAGATGTTACTCGGTTCGCAGTGTATTGATGCATGTAACATTGAACTGATCTAAAAGATGTTGGTTTCCAGTTGTCCAACAGCAGCGATAGTTGCTCTGGTCTTAACAGTCTTCACAACCAACGCTTACGATTGGGTAGATATTCCTTTCATAACCTCCTTTGCCTTGTTAACTGCGACTGCTATAAGGCGAAATGCTTGTGAGGTGGGCCAGACTGTCAGTGTGTAACATGGGCCACGACTGTTTCTCCTACCTATCGTGTCTGAGGAGAGCTCTAACAGTGGGAAACCATCCGTCCACTGATTTCAACTTCCTGCTTTGAATGTGTCCACTTGCTCATAATTTCTGCACGAAATATAGCAGTTTTTCTGTTTTGATATAGGCCCTAGTTTGCTCATAAAATTGATCAAACTTCAGCAGCCGTTGTGAAGTTTAGGATTTCAATTAGGCCTATGCCATGCCCTGTTGTTTGAGAAAGCAGACAATTTCTTTATCATGTAACTTTGTTTATCTATAAAACTGTCGTTGATCACGCTATACCAGATTTTGCCCAGGTATGCCACTGTGTGTAATATAGGCTACACCTGTGATCGATTATGTAATATCGGCTACTGACATCCATACAAGCACACAAGGCCGTGTAATATGGGCTACTTTCTGTAGTTAGAGAAATATTTTAAAATTTACAATCGTGGCTCATATTGCACACTGGGTCCTGTGAACGGAACCACTTTCTGTATTTGTGCAATAATCGTTTAAAAATTCATTTGCACAGAATAAGGAACAATTCCTTTATATTATTTGATCGCACTCATGCCAAGCAATGCATGGAATAGCAAAATTGCACGCACAATTGCTTCTGTACTATAAGAATAGGAAAAGTCCCTTACATACGGGGTCCATATTATAGCCTTTTCCCCTTGATTGCACATGAAAAGTAAAACATGAAAAGTAAACAGGCCAATTATTATTAGACTGTGTGTAGAACCGAGCCGCCTCTGATTATCGCAGTCACATAGCCTACATGTTCTTGCTTAGACAGTTCTGACTGCAGTTTTTCACATGGAAATGAAATGGTATGATACATTGTCTACGCACACTGGACAAGTGAACATGTCTCTTTACTCTTAGGCCTAAGCAGTTTCTGACAGTCTGCAAATGTAGGCTAATATCTATTGACGAATTAGGAAACTGCTTTTTGGCTTGTTTTAAATTAGTCACATCTAGACATATGAAGGATCTAACTTTTCTAAGGATCTTATAGATGAAGCGCTGGAGAATAAGTTAGTCCTTCAGACGTGATTTTTATGAGCGCCGAGAAATTCTCGAAGATTTACATTGCAGGCTGTTTGTTCTGTTAGTAGTTAACGATTTGTGGTTTATGTTCTTGTGAATTGTTTCAATTGCATAACTGTGCACTCTAACCGGTTGCGATCTGTCAACTGAAGTGTTTAATAAACGACTAATATATTACATTTGCAAGGAAATGCTCATCAAGGTCGTTCAGTCGCCTTTGCTCGATTCCAGTTTAGTCATTTTGCTAGTTCTATCTGTTTCTTAGACTGACGAAATAATTGTTCGCTTATTTTACTTTAGTTGACTTTGTGGAAGCTTCTTCTTGCCAGTCATGCGTGTCGAGTTGAAACTATCTTTGCAATACAGAAATATTGCATTAGGACAGAAGGTCGAAGGACCGCCACAAAACCTTCCGCTCAACCCCATCAATTTGCCTTTTCATGGAAACTGTTACAATGCCTTGCATAATGAAAATAAAAGCTCAATTAGGTCTTAAATGTCTGCATTGCTGAACTCAATAAATTCCGCAAAATCCTCCACAGTTTGCAACGAGTTTTACTGGGACATAGCGTGTCCAGGACCTTGGGATTCGTCCATTGCCGACTCAAGGGCCAAGAAAAGGAGATGAGCGCCTCACCAATGGGCCTTCGACCCTCGGATGACTTTACTTACTTTAAACCTACCATAGTCTTATAGTTTATGAGCCTAATCATAACTGTTTTGATAGGATGTTGAGACGGATCTGGATCGTTACGTACAAAGCGACGATGGTTACTTCAGTTGGGAAGAGTTGACGTCCTATGACTACGACGGAGTTACCGTCTACATTCTCAACATGACTTCGCAAAAATGGCAAGACGGTAAAATGTCGATAATTACACCCACAATATGTAGGCTAGCGACTGCTTATCATCAGATCATATACATTTGAAGCACTATAATTTTGCTAAGATGTGACAGTCGATAATTTATTTATAGGCCATTGTACAGATGTATTACGCTTGATGTACTCATGCACGCATTGCATATAGGCTACATGAAACCTAGATATTCGCAGAACGTGTTTCCAAAGCAGAAAAGCCAAGCACCATCTGGCTATTTATTTAGACACGACTGATTCAGTTGCAACGTTGAACGCAATGTCTTACTGCTGCACATGGGCGCCCGCAGAAATTTTTGCAGGGGAGGGCAAAATTTTTAAGATGGTCACGGTTAAATTTCTTAGTCGCAATGCACAGATGGGAAGTGAGAACACGGGTATTTTTCAAAGAGGTTTCTTAATGCATATTTCTCAGTTTTATTTTGTGTAGGCCTATCATTTTCAATATGAATAGTTTTCTTAGTGTGAAGAAATAAAAAAAAATCAAAAGTAGAATGTTAAAAAGTAGGTTTTGGAAGGGGCGCTATATAATGAATGAATGAATAACAGGTAGGCCTATCAGTTTTGAAGGGACAAGTGCTCCGTCAGGTTAGTTCTATATTTTAATCATAATTTCTAAACTTCTAAAGTGCCACTCCAAAGTCAATTATAGGGCACCAGCTTATTCAGAAGCGCTGCATCGAATCAGCAGGCTGTTCAGTGTTCAAAGTGTAGTCAAGTAAGAGATCCGAGTCTGGTAGCCAGCGGGTCAGATGTTAATGCAGGTGTCGTTTAGGAAGGTGGAGGATCCCGAGGATCAGAAGAATGAGGTATCAATTCTTTTGAACAGGCGAGACGTTGGTTTTGGGAGAAAATCTCGAGGTGTGATAACCAGAGTCAATTATTCAAGTTTCTCCACAGCTTGACCTACCTAAATTCTGTACTGGCGGCATGCAAAATGGACAAAATGCAACCTGACTTAAAAGCAGACTTAATTCCATAACGCTGGTGAATATGTAGATCTCTCTGACTTAATTTCAATGGGCTGTTGATAAATTTCAAATTTTTGCATTCGTGTAATTTTATCGATAATTAATTCTTTTGCAGTTGTGAAAAATTGCATTAGCCTACAACAGAATTCCAGACAAGTGGGCCTTAATCGATAGGAATACTATTTGAATGGGCACCTGCAGGAGGGTTGCAAGTTTTTTTTACCATTTTCAGCAAGAGCTTGAAAAAAATGCAAGGCAGAAAATTAAGAGCTTTTTAGTTTCTAGAGAGATTTCTATACTTAAATTTGAGACTTTTACTGAAGTGTATCATTCGCAACATTAGTATTTCAATGGAAAGAAATTTCTTTAACCCCAAAAGTAGTAATTAAAAACTAGGTGTCAATTTTCCAGGGGGGGCAAGTGCCACCCCTTGCCCCTATGTGCGGGTGCCCATGCTGCTGCAGACAAGACTTCACAAATGTTCCAAGATAATTGGCCTAGAGCCCTAGACCAACTCATAATAATACGAAGTGACTTCCTATGTCCACAGCTCACATCATTTACATTTACAGCATGCTACAAGATACAATAGCAGATATTTTCCGTTGTATGTTTGTGTTAAGATATTATGATACGCAATTACGCATGCAGGCATTGTATAGTCATTGGTCATTGGCACACAGCGTGTTTCCAAACACAGTAGAGTCGTCACAGTAATTATTATAACTGTCCACAGTCCACATTAATTAGGATGACTCAGTGACTGACGTTAAATTGTAATGTCTGACTGTAAATGTTAAGATATGCAATCGAATATTTTATTCTACTGTGAGTGTCTTCTGGAGAAACGAGTTTTCGTTGTGATTCATTGCAGAGACCTTTTCAAATCGTCCCATCTGGTGGCACACCATGGGAATTGCCATTCCCGATCAGATCGACTACCTCGATTTCGGAGTACTATGGATTGGCGGCGGAGGTAATGAGGATTCTAATGTCATGTGAGTGAAATCATATCAAGTCCTCATAATTTATAATCATCAACAATAGTGATTGTATTAAGTGATAAAGTCATTATGCAATTCTTCAAAGAGGTTAATTAACATATTACATATTAAATATGTGGTGCTAGGACAAAATGTCCCCGGACAAAATGTCCCGGACAAAATGTCCCGGACAAAATGTCCCTGGACAAAAAGTCCCCGGACAAAAAGTCCCCGGACAAAAAGTCCCCGGATAAAATGTCCCCGGACAAAAAGTCCCCGGACAAAATGTCCCCGGACAAAAAGTCCCCGGATAAAATGTCCCTGGACAAAAAGTCCCCGGATAAAAAGTCCCGGACAAAATGTCCCCAGACAAAATGTCCCTTACAGAAAGTCGCAGGGTAAAAGTGATGTCCCTTCACCAGAGGTTCTCAACCATTTTCGTTCCGCGACACACCTAAACTTGCGACTAAATTTAGCGACACATCATTCAATCGGCATAATGTGAATGTCGTTCAGATTGAAAAGTGTTAAAGTTAAACAGTAAACATGTTTATTTGTATCAAATTTGATATCAAACTCATTTTTATTTAAAATACTAAATTGCAGACATATTTAATAAATAAAAGTAATTATATTGAATTTCTATCAAATTCCTTAGTATGATTCAAAACTTCTAGATTAGGCTATAGCTTTGCCCAGAACTGAGTTCTTGAAAATTGTTTTTACATGTCCTTCATTTTGTGATCACATTTCAGCTCAAAGAGTTGTTTACTGTTCATTGTCGTTTAAGTTTTTTCCCAGGTGCGATCGCAAACGTGTTTAAATAGGTCTATGTCATATACGTTTAAAGGTAGTCACAAACGTCATAGCTGCCCCATATCGCGGTAAAATGGAAAAGATAAATAAAGCGCAATGAATTCACACTGCAGTCATCCGCTGAACTTCCAAAGTACCTGTAATTAAGTCAGTTTGTAATGCGAGAACGACGGACGTATGTTGTGATAATTTAGTAGTTAAGATTGATTTTAATTATGATTATTTATACATACAGCGTTATGTCAGTTTGAAAAATAAACGAAGATTAGACCTATTGTAATCTTTATTAAATCGCGTCTTCTTATGATTATAGGCCTATTGCTTGCTCTCATGGTTCATGTCTCAAATCCAAACAACACCACGCGCACTCCATGTCAATGTTTTATCATCCGTTTCTCTGGATTCCTGTATTCTCTTTTCTTTTCAGTTTATCGTAATTCCTAAATTTAAATTTGTAAGCTCCTTCTTCCTATTTTCAGGTCTAATAAAATAGACCTATAGCATCATATTTCTTTCGCAGACTCCAATAATATCCTGGCAAACCGCTCTTTAGAGCGTCGTGATCTTCTTGCACCAATTATATATTATAAGGTCTAGGAATTATCGAAGTATACTCTTCGATAATTCCTACACAGTGAAAAAGATCGAGACAAAGGAAGTGGGTATGGACACAGACTGAGGGCAGACTCACTGCGAACAACGGTCATGAAAGAAAAATAAATAGAAGCGAACAAGAGGAGGACCACGACAGGTTATGCTGAATTGGATAATATCAAATGGATCAGCCTATCGAAAGTTTGAAGAAGAGGCATCGGACATTTCAGCCAGCCTCGGAGGCAGAAAACTAGAGAAGAAGGTGATAAGCTATAATAGGTTTAAGAAATTAAAAGTTATCCAATAACATGTCTTAATTCTAACGTTATTTCTCTCAAAATTTTAAAGAAGCCAGTCAAAATGATTGACCCGCATATGGCCTAATTTAAGCTAGCCCATCACTGTTAAATTACTTCCCAAACAGGGCCGCATGTTCAACATGTTCGGCCGAACACTATACGGGGCCAAAATTTTCCCGAATTTTAATTTTTTTTAGCAAATTTCAACCAAACGACTAAAAAGTCATCAACATTTTTGGCCGAAGATCTGAGAACATTTCCCGAGCAGTGCCCCACATTTCTTAATGCGGCCCTGTTCCCAAAGATAAATTTACAATAGGCATAACAATAAGTTCCTGCGATTTCAACCAATTCATAAGCTGCTGGAGCTAATTAATCGTAGGCCCATGTGTGGGAGAACTTTGCCAAAATTTCGTCGACGATAACTTCGTATTTATTATTGGTGCAGTAGGCCTATTCTAGCTAAGAAATTTCATCATTTCCGAAAATACGGGCCCCAAAAACTGCGTGCATGGGTGCTGCAGCACCCTTAGCACCTACCTTAACGCGGACCCGCATGGACGCGAGAATCGGAATTCTTCTAAAATAGTGAACCAAATACAGTTTGCAATTGGTTGATTTGCTAAGAATGTTCTGTTATATTCAAAATGACTCGTTTTCATGCATTTAGAGAAGGTGGACTCTTTTTCTCAATGTAGGTATACCTATTGCTAGGCGCCCTTGCGCTGCGTTTGGGTAGTGTAGAGACATGACTTTTATCCTGGGACTTTTTGTCCGGGACATTTTGTCCGGGACATTTTGTCCGGGACATTTTGTCCGGGGACTTTTTGTCCGGGGACATTTTGTCCGGGGACATTTTGTCCGGGGACATTTTGTCCGGGGACTTTTTGTCCGGGGACATTTTGTCCGGGACATTTTGTCCGGGACATTTTGTCCGGGGACATTTTGTCCGTCCACGAAATATGTTTGTTAATCTATTAATGAGTGAGTTCCATATCACCAAAGCATATCATCATCTGCTGGTGTACAATACATTATCAGATGATAATTATGCATCAGAATCATCAAGCAACCATCAGTTCAACATCCACGCTTAGTGTTGTGAGGCGGAAACTTTCTCCGTGAAGCGGGCCAAAGCACAGTACACATAGTGAACCGCTTCAGCGTGAAGCGCAAAAAAGTTTTTTGTCATCGGTCCGAAATGTCGATGAAAAACCCAATTTTCACTGTACAAAAAGTTAATGACCCTTTTTATAGTCATTACCTCGTTTGTTCGAAGATCTTCTATCTTCTAACGTTTTCTAACGTTATAACCTCGCAGTGTGTTTCGTGAAGTGTGGTGTAATGTTCCAACACTTAACGGTTGGGGGGCAAATGCATGGGCCGTCCCCCCATCACATCCATTGAGGGGACCGTCTCCCTGTCCCCTCTGAGTCTCTGCCCATGGGTAGACGACAACAACAACAACAACGGCCATCGCAGTCCGTTGCAGTGTAAACCGATGAACGTACACCTCTGAAGTGCACATGCACTTGGTCATCGAATCACAGTTTATCGTTCTGTCGATTTTGTGAGGACGAAAGAGTATGATCGTCAGCGATAAGAAAATCCTTGAATTGATCAAATCATCTGTTAAGCATACCGCAGTAGCCTATACCGTTTTGTCGCTACTGACGGACGATTGAACTGTTCTGCGAAGTGTTTGATGTATTGTATAAACATTGTTCAGTCAACCTCACATGGGCATGCACCAACCCAAAAGTATTGCAGTAGGGCATAGATAAAAAGGGAATAAAGTAACAAAGAAAACAAAGTAAGAAAAACAATTGTTACTACAAGAAATTGCTTTGTTTTTCTTATTTCATGGATAAATACCCTTTAAAACTTGTTCCTAGGCCAATGGGAGGGTTTTAACCCCCGAAACCCCATTGTCTACGCCACTTTTTCTATGGAAGCAGTGCACCGAAGTTTTCCTCCCATCCGCGATTTAATGGCTCTAGTTTTGCCTCGCGTTCATTATGTGTTGCAAGTAGTTGGCATGATCTGCGCACCAGGAAGGCCCCTCGCTGAATGTGGCCTCTGATTTCGCTGCTCGTGGGAAGAAGAGTGTCAATTCCGACTGTGAATGTCCTGTAATTTTCTAGTTTCAGCTGGTCGAATGTTTCACAGGTTGTACTTGACCTTGCTCCTGCCCAGACACGTACTCTGCTAATGTCGCATCTTGTTCTTACAGCGTGTCTGTCTCTCAAACGTTTGTTAGATACTGTACTGGGTCGCAGGCTAATTTGCAGTGGTTTCAAACTTGATTAAGATTTCAAAGCAATGCCTAGAATTGAACAGTTGCTGCAGGCGACATAATTATTCGCTGTCAGAGCCGATCAGATGTCTATACATATAGGTCTTGCTCTGATGTGATAGGAACAAGATTTAAAAAGATATGTTTGTGTTTGTGTTTGTGTTGTCGCAATGAAAACCTATAGGCTATACTGTCCATACCACCGAAAAAATTTAACTGATGGACTAGAAAATGCACATAAACCGTCTCGTACTAAGTGATTCATTTTAGTGAAAGATTGTGACTTCTGTTTTGATTAAAAATGACGATTTCTAGCCTCCTGTAGAATTGAATTCTGCACATGCGCACCATGACCTAGTCCTAGTCAAAGGCAATGCAGCCACTGTATAGTTATATAAACCTGGTGGACGTCGTATTGATGTTTACTCTAGACAACAGATGCAGTTGTTTGAATTTTTAAATAAAACATACATGTATGTATCTTTCACATGCGAGACAATGTTGTTCTTTTGCAGACCACCTATTGATGACGAGTTGAACATCATCTCCAGCCAATTTGCTAACGACTCTAAAGTCATCTTCGGATACATGAGGAATGTTCCCAATGAGCCAACAGTTTTCGCAGTAAATACTCCACTGCTACTCGACAAGAGTCTTCTATAAATAAATTATTATTGTCAATGCACTCACAGGGTGAGAATTGCCAGGGGTTGGGGGTTTCAACCAGGGCCATGTTTAACATAGGTCCATTCGGTGCGGTGCACCGAATGCCCTTGAGCCGAGAGTTTTGTTGCCATTGGCCAAATTCTTTTGCGAGTATCAGTGTTACTTCAACCTTTTGTAAAATCAGTAAGTGTAAGAAAACATTAATTTCACTAAGTTCACCGACGATGCGTGATTGTTTACTGACCCGCCACAGCCGACAAATCACGTAGGTTAGCCTATTGAACAGCGGATTTTTGTAAATGACTAATATGGTAAGACTGCCGAACGGCACTTTGCCTCTGCTGTAGCACTTTGCACCGACACTTCAAGAACCTTAAACACGGCCCTGGTTTCAACCCCACAGTCTTTCTTATAGAGCCCCATAGTAGAATATGCTTTTACACCCCAATTCCAAGTGGATCATATTCCAACCCGTTATTTTTCCACAATAATTATTCTCACACTGTGTACGTCAAGTGGCCTAGCTATGACAGATAGGTCGATTCACAATTCGAAATTTTCATTTTGTTCCTCAAGTCTCAATTTGGTCCTACCTCGAAGTATCTTTGTGACCTTATATTTCGCCCCTCTTTGTCACTTCGCCGTGTCATCTTGGATCTTCTGATCGGCTTGATCTCTCTGTTGCCCGCGTATGACTGCCATGGCTCAATCAACATGCTTTGCCTGAATTAGTCTCGTTCAGTGAAAATAATGGACTCCTCCATCATTTTCCTACAACATCGTTTCTGGTAGTCATTTTTCATCTCTTTCTCGCCTCGAATCAACTGCCTTTTCTCTCGGAGTCGCTTGTACTTTGAGCGTCTATCTATCTTGCCTATTGCTGTTTAACGACACTGCCATTTAAATGAAGATGAGTGTCGCCCTCCTCCTTTATCTAGGCCTAGGGACTGGCACTGTCAGGGTGCGAACAGGGTCGGAGTTCGAAAGGCAGTTGCTGAGAAGCGCTTTATAAGATTTAATGGCCAAACAAAATATAATGTTTTAGTGTGGTTTGGATTTTGAACGGCATTTGAACGCTTTACAATTTGCGATTAGAGTCGGTCAAGCTGTTGAGAGACGGGACCAACTTTAGTAGTTCGAAATAAGTGATCGCATCAGGTTCAAACTTTGTATCCTATATAAATGGTTTGAGTCCACTATTCCGAGGGTCCACTATTCCGAAGGTCCACTATTCCGAACCCTAACCTTAAACTTAGCCCTAAACCTAACCATAACCATAACCCTAACTCACCCCAACCCTAACCATAACCCTAAACCTAACCCTAACCCACCCCAACCAACCCTAACCATAACCCTAAACATACATGTAACCCTAACCCATCCCAACCATAACCATAGCCCTAACGCTAACCCTCCCAGCCCTAACCCTAACCATAAACCTAATTCTAACCTACCCAACCCTAACCCACTCTAACCCCAACCCTAACCCATTGTAACCCTAACCATGCACAAGGATAACGAACAAAATATAGCGGATATTCGGAATAGTGGACCTTCGTAATAGTGGACCCTCGGAATAGCGGGCCGTTACCATATAAATACTACATAAATTGTCTGAATTACAATTACAATGTAGACGGATGTTATGATTAAGTGATCCTGTCAGGAAGTTATTCTATAGACTGATGTATCATACTAATTATAACTAACTGAAGATTGACTTATTTTAAATGTGAAGGCATTTCGTGATGCATATTTTCAGAATGATCCGAACCAAGTTAGACGATACGATGGTCAGTTTGTCGCCTGGACATGGAGAGAGTACCTCGATTCTCCCAACCCTGACAACACTATCCTCGCCCGTATGCCAATGACTAAGGTCAGTAACACAATTCTTCAACGTTTCAGTATAATAAACACGTTTCCAGAGAAGCTTGTTTCGGGGAAGGGATATGATCATACGCCAACAGTACGATAAAAAAAAATTGCCTTTTCCGAGTCTGTGATGGTCAGGTTCCTTCTTTTCTCTGGCAGAGCGAAAAGAAATTGTCAATGAGATACGGACTCGTAAAATTATAACTTCATTAAATTAACTCGTCGTCTTATTCTATATTATGGCGTGAATGAAATGCAGATCTGTTACATTCGTGTACTTGACTGCTACATGTAAGGTCAGTCACGAGTAGATTTCGTGCTCGTGAATAAACTGGTGCTCTATGCTACCGAGTGGCGCTTTAGAAGTTTACGATTGCGATTACGATACCCATTTCAATATGAATACGAGTGTGTTCATTGAAAATGCATTTTGAATGCTATAGTTAGAACAGAATCATCAGAAGTCTTTGTGCGAGTCGTACGGATTTTTAATTACAATCTCACACATGCATAACGCGTCTGCAAGAAAACAAAGACGCAAAAGTTGAAAAACACGATACAGCATGCAGCATGACTTTCAATTGCTGAAGGAATCACCCAATTACTTAGAGATGCCGTAACTTTGGCATCTAGATCTACATCTTAAGGAATCTCTGCACTCTAACCAAGCAGGTGAACTTGGTAGAGAGACAGAGCAGCAGATGCCAGCGGGAGATCAAGTGAGATTGGGTCAGTAAGTGCAATTGAAGAACGATCGAACTTGCATAATTAAATTTGCGCCATTGCACTTCGCTTATTGCCCGGCTGGTGTGACGAGATTTGACTTTGTGTTTATTATAAAAAAATAAGTATTTGTTTATCGTTTTTGTGCGATACGATATATACACCGTCGTTCAAAAAAGTAAGCCAAATTGTCTTTCATATTTCTCTAATACCTGATGACATATCACGCTAAAATTTTCCGAATATTTAGAGAATTGGACCAAGAATAAGATTCCAAAATTTCATCAGATAAAGTTGAACGGTTAAAAAGATATGAATCTTTCAACTTCATATGCCGAAATTTGAGTTTACAAGCAATTTTCTGTTATATTAAATAAAATTTGAGCCAAACTGTTTTCCATTATCTTTATGGCCTGAAAATTAATCATTCTGAAGTTTTCCAGATAAGCAGAGAATTGAACTAGCAATATGATTCTAATAGTGTGGTTTGATTATTTAATTAAATAAGATGCTCAAAATGTACTCCTGCTTGCACGCAAGCCTGGAGGCGCTGGCGCCATTGGGCAACAGCATCGTCGATTATCCTCTGGTCCAGGCGATCCCACACTTCAAACAAGCATTGCTTCAGATCGTTTATATCATGGATTGTTGTCTGGTAGACTCGGTCCTGCATCACGCTCCACACTTTATAGTTGAGAGGATTAAAATATGGCCATAATGTGGGAGAAATGGTATGCGGACGTTTCATCCCAAGACGGTGCATTCCCTGACGGTTCATCCCGGACGATTCATCCAGTTGACCAACGTGATGGTTACATGACATTTGAACGGACGACAAAAGAACGTGCGACATTAGAACGGCGACAGTAGAACGGGCGACAGATGACCGCCGAGACTGTTGAACGGCTGGACAGTTGATCGGGCGACAGATGACCGGAGGACAATTGATCGGTAAAGTTTGTTAATTTTTATAAGCAATCGAGCATTTACTGTCTTGGACATGTAGGCAGGCCCGCCGAGAGGGGGGGGCAGGGGGGCAAATGCCCAGAAGCCCGGCGACTTTTAGGGGCCCGGAGGGGCCCGGGCTTGGGTGATTATTATATGTTTCATATGCTGATTACGGGCGGCGGGGCGAACCTATAATCACTCATATTACTTAGCCTATTGCTTGTGATTTATGTTGTTTCAAATAGAGCCTAATAGGCTGTTAGTATAGTGGCCTAGTACTGTTACACTACTACAACTGTTTAAGTATCAAGCAGTTTCTGCTGTCCATTACCTTAGTTATCAGTGTTTTGCCAAAGAACACGCTCACTTCCGTCTCAGAACGTTCTTTTGCTAAAATTATGCGTGGTCAGATTCCAATCACAAGTGAAAAAAAATTTAATCATAAATTTCTCTCGCAACGATGGAATATTTTATAAACACAAATCTGGAGCACAGAGACAAAAAGAAAAAGCTAATAAGTTTGAAAAGACAAAAGTTGGTAAGCTTATACAGTCCCACACTATTTCAATTCAGACTCTCAAAAGAAGGCAGTCAGAGCCAGTATAATTAGGCCTACTCCTCCATCGGTTGATTCTAGTGAATTAAACGTGCCTGCATGATGATCCTATACACTGAATGGATGAAAATGAAGTTTGTGGCGTTAATATCTTAATTCCAAATGAAGACGTTATAAATAAGAATTAAGAAAATTCTGAAATTATGGAAACCGTAAAGAGGCATTTTTGATGTTGGTACTCTGCCGCCAGGGCTTGAGACGAGATAGGCTGCTATAAAGCTTCGGACAATTTTCCAGGCGATGAAAAAGAGAATTTCCGAAGTGCATTTTTTATGTTCGCAGACAAAGATGGAGAACTACCAGTTTATTATAAAAGATATTGTTCAATTGTTGCAGTTAAATCCAGAAAGGTTGCTTGTTGACTAGGCCTACCATTCCCGCAGTGCGTTTGCAGGCGGTCCATTAAAGTATATACTTACTTATATTATTTGAAAATTTAATTCTTAACATTAAGAACTGATTAAAAGCATAAAATTTATTAAATAAAAATAAAAATTGTGTGGGTATGAATGTACGCTGATGCTTACATTTAATGCATACGCAACAGCATACATTCATACCTACACTATTGTTATTTTTATTTGTTTTGTGTAAATTTGCTCAACAAGTCTAAACATAGTTTGGGGCCCGTAACTGCTCAGCCCAGGGGCCCGGAATTTCTGTCGGCGGGCCTGCATGTAGGCCTACCAAATTCAATGTCTGGTTGTGTGACAAATTTAACAACTGAGTTTAAATAATTAGGCTATATCAAAATTTCTGACTTGCCATAGCTGGCGAGTGGCGACTATAATTATTGTTTCATTTCCCCTGTGGCTTTCCTTGCTATCGAAAGTTTCCAGAATGCGTGTGTTCCATTTGTCTTTCGCTGACCATCTGGTCGTCTGCGGTTACAAGTCGGGCCTTGCAACTGAATCGTTTTGTACATTCAACATCGCCATGATATTCTGCCTCTCTTGTATTGTTTTTCTTTCAAATAATCATTTCGAGGTATGAGCGTCGTTTTACCTTTTGAGGCTACATCCATGCATTAATGTAAAAAACATGTAAAAACAAAAACTATGTTTCACACCTAAAAGTAACAATAAAACTTTGCACAATTTTCTCTAATATTCAGTGTCATCAAATGTCGCGCCCAACATTAAGTCAAAACTCAAAGTAGGCTATAGGCTTACGTGCATAGTGTAGGCCTAGGCCTACAGCGCCGCATCTTGTGAATTGTTCATAAGTCGGCCCGTTAATACTAATAGGACGTTCCGGTTGTGTCGCCTGTTCTATTGTCGGCGCGTTCTAATATCGCCCGTTAAATTGTCGCCGTTCAAGTGTCGTCCGTTCAAATGACCACCGTTCAGATGTCCGTACACCAGCGTGATATGTCATCAGGTATTAGAGATATATGCAAAACAATTTGGCTTACTTTTTGAACCACGGTGTATATAATAGTTCACTTAGTTTTTCCGCTAAATTTAGCCTACTCATACTCAGTACATGCTGTAGATTCTATGCGTCCCATTATATATTACTCATTGACTATGTTATAGAATTGGAATAGTTTTAAATCAACAATATGGAAAGACCGACTCGAACCTCGTTGCTATATTGTTCTGTTTCACTGAATATATACTAGGCTGCAAAAAGAGGTTTAGACACAATCCATCAGTTTGCCCAGTCGCGAGTTCCTCAGTCGAACATTCAGCGCTTCGCAGCCACCGGTACATCAGAGGTAGGATAATCCGAAGAGATATAGCCTACATGTACATGTATCTATTGAGCTGTAGCCTAACAAATTTCCTTTTCCGATAGTTTTGCACGTCGTATATATTAGACCTATCTAATTCGCGAACATTTGTCTCGCAATTCAGTTTTAGATTTATTTATATTGGATTCGCAAATGTAAAAAAAACCCGACCAATAAATTGATCTTCGTCTGAAATTTATCGAGAGACTGCTTATGCCTAAATGAGTTCCTTGAAAGTTTTAATTAAATTATGACAAAAAGTCTGTATGAAAACAGGGCTGATTTAGCACCAAAACGTATAAGGTAGCATTCATTCCTGCTTTCCACTCAGTTCTTTTTTCATTATGTCGCCCAGCCATATTTTGTTTGTCTTACATCATTTTACTACACAAAATCCACAAATATAATGAGCACTGAAGGCAGTGGAGGGTCTCTTGAAACCGAACGCCGGCCGCATATTACACGCGAACACACATTTGCATATAATATACACATAGGCCTATATACGTAGACTCGCAGGCACACACACACAGACACATGTAGGCCTACAACGCACATCGTCTTTGTTTTCCTATTTAATCATTTATTTGCACTGAAGCACATGTTCTGCTAAGTTAGTATTGACAAATGATGTTTTGAAGAGGAACAAATGAGTTACTTAAAAGATGCTAACCTTTGACCAATGACATGATGAGTAGGCCTAATCCTGTTGCTATTTCAGGGGGGCTGGACAACGTGGAGCCTGGCTGCAACTGATCAAAGGATTGTGATAATGGCGCCATGGACATTCAGCCTGATAAATGCCCAGGCGGTAAATTACATGTACATACGATCATGCACATGATATGATAACTGCTGTATTCGTACAGGCCTATAAATAATTTAGTATATATATAAAATGTGTGTATTTAAGGCCTATATAGTAAGGTGGAGTGAAAAAATTTTTTCTTGAATTTCAAAATGCCTGGGTGCGGGAATGTTGCATTATGATCTAAGAAGTTCATGTGAAAAATATTTTAAATTTATTCCTTTTTTAAGAGGTGCCCCAACGGCATCATAAATTTGCCATAATTTGTAAAAAAATCGAATTTTTTTATTTTCTTAGTAAAGTTTGTGAACCACTTAACCACATTGCAAAGCAAGTTTTCAACTGATAATAATGCTTTTAAAGAGAATTCTTGTCCAAAATCATTTTATTGTCACATTTAAGTGATTCCAGACTTGCCATAAAATCTACATTTAGGCCTACATAAGCCTATTTTGTCAAAATTTGTCTAATACTTAAATAATAAAAATAGGCCCTATCTTGCTATTTGGGCACTCTAAAATGCTTAATATGTGTAAAAGTATTCATACATTGTCAAGTGCTTTGGTCTATGATTTCAATTAAATGGGTTGTGATTGAGATAAAAATTAAAAATTCAATTAAAATGGCGACAAGTTGTAGTAGAAATGAATGACATTAAGGCTAAAAGTCTTAGACCGAAAACAAGACAGTTGACAAGATGTCCCGTGTTTGGAGGTTCTTCCAATATGCCGGTAAATATGCTACCAACGTACAACACCGTGATGAAAGCATATTTATTTAAACGAAACGAACTAAAAGTTACTCCGATTTCAAAGGAACCAATGTTTGCAGAAGTAGCAATCCCGATCGCACTGCAAATAGCAGGTTTGTGGTTGAAGTCTTCAATACCAATAATATCTCATCAAAGGGTAGTAGAGAAGCTAAAACTCTATCATGACAAGTACAGAAACTTGCTCAAACCATACAAATCTCGGAAATACGACCAGAAATACATATCTAAACTTGAAGAATTTGCGAAGCAATCTGAAACTCAATTATTCGATATTGCAGCTTGTAAATGTATGGAAATAAATAATTGCACTTGTGCAAAGGATAGAAAAGTTCCAATGGCAGAACGAAAATTTCTCATTGATCAAAGGAAAACAAGAGCAATGATGATTGGTGGTATTGATGTGAATATGACTAACTCTGTTAAAAGAAGAAAAGCAAGGAAACGCAAAGATCGATCGCAGCAAAGTTCGAAGAGAAAGATCAAAAGTTCGAAAACGTCTACAGTGCAATTCCGTAAAGCAACTATCTGGATTGTACTTCGATGGACGTAAAGATAGGACCAGAGTGCAAATGAAAAATGGCAAGAAATCGTATCTTAAAATCATTTCTCAAGAGCACATAACACTGGTACTTGAACCGAATTCACAATATCTGGGTCATGTCACTCCTGAGAGTGGATCAGCCAAAAATATTCACACAAGTATCAACAAGTTTCTGTTAGATAACGAAACAGCAACTAAAGATTTAGTTGCTATTGGATGCGACGGAACCAATGTCAATACTGGTGTAACTGGAGGGATAATACGTCTTTTGGAAATACAACTTGGTAGACCTTTGCATTGGTTTATTTGCATGTTGCATGCCAACGAATTGCCTCTGCGACATCTAATTCAAAGGCTGGATGGCGGAACACAGGGCCCAACACTATTTTCAGGAAACATAGGCAAGGCTCTTGGAAACTGTGAATCATTACCTCTGGTACATTACAACGCAATTGAGTTCGAGAATTGCCCAGATATGGAAGGTATCGAATTAAGTACCGATCAGCAATATTTGTACAATATATGTAAAGCTGTATCATACGGAATTTGTTCACCAGATCTTGCCTTTCAAAAGCCAGGTCCTGTTTGCCACTCAAGGTGGTTGACAACAGCAAATAGAATTTTGAGATTGTATATAGCAACCGAATGTCCAAGTGAGAATCTTACAACGCTAGCCACGTTTATCATGAAAGTTTATGCACCAGTTTGGTTTCATATCAAGACGAAGTCAGCATGCACTGAAGGCTCTAAGCACTTGTGGAGGATGATAAAATATTCCAGATATCTGCCACAAAATTTACGAGACATTGTGGATGAAGTTATTCAAAGAAATGGATATTTCGGGCATGCAGAAAATATATTGCTTGCAATGTTGACCGACGAAAGATCTCATATCCGTGAATTAGCATACAGAAGAATACTTGCAGCAAGAGTTGAAAATGAATTATCAACAAAAATCAGACAATTTCGAGTACCCTTACTCAACTTTAACTCTGAGGATTATACTGACCTAGTCGAATGGCAAACGATCGATCGATATGAGCCACCTCTCATGAAGCATATTCCGGACAAGGATATTGCAAATTATGTAAAATCAAACAGTGTTGCAGAGGCACATAAAATTGCTCTGTTTCCATGCCACACCCAAGCGACAGAGCGATGCATACGTCTTGTTACAGAAGCTTCGGCAAAAGTCAGTGGTCAGACTGCAAGAGATGGATTTATTCGGGCAGGAATAGCATCAAGACAAATTATGAAAACGTTTAACACTAAATCAGAGTTTCACCTCTATTAGAATAAACTGACAGAAACTTCTTAATGTAGGCCTGAATGAAGGCGAATTTTGGAATATGGAATATGGTAGTTAATTGGAATATGGAATATGGTAGTTAATTCTATCATCATTAAACAGCATTGCAACAATTGGTTATTATCTTAGGTTACCTATGGCCAAAAGTACATTTTCACGAAAAATTGCAAATTTTGTCAAAAATTTTCGATTTTCTTTATAGTTGGGGCACCTCTTAACAAAGGAATTAGTTCAACATATTTTGCAAAACAACTAACCATATCAAAATGCAACTTTTGCACACCCAGGCATTTTTAATTTATGACATAAAATTTTTCACCATTGTATTCACTCCACCTTACTATATAGGTCATGCATTGTTCCTACATAGGCTACATGCATACGTAACTCCACTCAAATGAATGGTGGATTGGTGAAATAAATAAGTTGTTACACTCTAGGCATTGGATACATAACTGACATAATGGATGGCATCTAAATCGCTTGTTACTGAATCCCTCTAAAACTCAGTTCATCTGGTTCGTTATTCGCAGGCAATTGGCATCCATTGACCTGCACTTAATAGCAGCAACTTTTCCTGATATCTCGTTCTCAACTCACAGTGCGAAACTCTTTTCAAAGTCAAAGTCAAATTTGTTTATTCAAAGAGATCAATGAATAAGGACAATCAATATACAACAAAAACGATACTGACAAAAATAATAAGCAAACACAATGTAAAATCATGAACAAAACATCAGCAGCTATAGAAATAGATGATCCCTGTGAAAGGGTGACCCAGAAAAGGGAATGACCCCGCTAGCCTAGGCACTCACTAACAGGAAAAAGAAGAAAAGAAATTATCATGACAGCTGAGGAAAAAATTTGTTGTTAAGCATAATAGAGAAAAAGAAAAGAATATAGAAAGAGCCAAAAAAGAAAAAACAAAATAAAGCGATTAGTGCAAAATAGGAATTTCCTTAAAGGCAAAAATGAGGAAGTGATGCATACGGGGCACAGCATATAATATTGACTTATGAGTATAAATAAGCATACAATTGAAAGTGCCAAACCATGATGATCAAACTATAATGATCAAAGTGGAATCAGATATAATATAATTAAAACAAGAACCAATAATTAGCTATAAGATATTTTTAAAGCAGTTTTCAAAAAGGCCGATAGATTGAAGAGAGATTAAGTAGGTCGGGAGTTCATTCCATATAATTTTTAGGACCCAAATATTTAATAGAAAATTGTTTAATTTTTAAGCGCGCATACTCACTACGGTAACACTTTGCATATCGGGTGGCATGATTATGAATTTTAGAGCCAACAGTAAAGTAATTTAAGAAAGAATAAGGCAATAAGTTGTGATGATAGCGAAACATAAAGAGGCCAATTTGAAATTTGTTTATGTTCGGTAGAGAAAGCAGAATATGGTTTAAATACAGGGGAGCAGTAGAAGTCCTCCAATGTGCCCCACAGATAATTCTTATGGCCCGTTTATGTAGAGTGATCAGAGGTTTGAGTCGTGAGGAGTAGTTGGAACCCCAAGATATATTACAATAGGACAGATAAGGGTGGATGAGTGAGTAATAGAGATCAATAAGAACTTTATTAGGGAGGCAATGTTTAATTCTGAGTAAGACCCCAATATTTTTAGCAATATTTTTAGAGATGGCTGAAATATGATCACGCCAAGTAAGATGATCATCAATAATAACACCAAGAAATTTAGTAGAATTCGTTTGGGTAATAGGAATATTGTTGATTAAAAGAGATTTATTCAGAGCTAGAACATTTTTGTTTTTCGTATGAAATAACATAAAATTGGTTTTGTCTAGGTTAAGGGATAATCTGCTAGTTTTGAACCATTCACCTATTAAATTAATTTCATTAATTGCAATATTAAATAGGCAATCAAGGGAGTGGTGTGAAAGGAAAACATTAGTATCATCAGCAAATAAAATAAATTTGAATATAGTAGAGGACATAGATAAATCATTAATGTATAATAGAAAAAGAAGCGGTCCCAGAATCGACCCCTGGGTAACACCACATAAAACATTCAAAGCCAGTGATTTAGGCTATGTCCATTAAAACAAACATATTGGGTTCTATTACTTAAATATTCCAAGAACCAATCATTACTAATCCCACGAAAACCATAACATTCAAGTTTTTTAACCAAAATGTTATGATCTACCGTGTCAAACGCCTTTGAGAGATCAAAGAAGATTCCCAAAAAGATTTTTTTTATCATCCATAGAATCAATAATATTGCATTGCAGATCAAGCAAGACCATGTAAGTAGAAAGGTTACGTTAGAAGCCATATTGGGTTGAAGATAGGAGTTTAAATTCATTAAGGTAGTCTATTACCCTGTTAGACATAAGTTTTTCAAATATTTTAGAAAAAAAAGAAAGTACAGAAATTGGACGATAATTACTAATCAGCTTTTTATCACGATTTTGAAGATAGGAGAGATTTTAGCAGTTTTTAGTTCGGTGGGAACTAAACCAGTAGAGAAGGAGGCATTAATTATAATATTTAGGGGTGTGGCAATAGCACAAATCTATTATTTAGATTTAGCAATTAAGGGACTGATATCATCAGGGCTAGATGAGGAAGATCTTAGCAAGTTAGAAACTTGAATAATCTCCTGTTCTGAGGCAGGAGCAATGTCAAAGGAACACATTGGTGAGGCGGCATAAAGTATTCAAAGGGGTAGAGGCTTTAGGGATATTAGCTGCAAGTGTGGTGCCAATAGTAGTGAAATAGCTGTTAAAGGTATTAGCAATGAGAATTGGGTCCTGCTCCAGCCCAGATCCAATAAGAAAGGAAGTAGGAAGACAAGATTCTTCATTGGTGTTAAGAATTTGCTTAATTATTTTCCAGGTTAAGTTTAAGTTATTGCCACATTGGATAAAGCAATCAGAGTAATAACGTGCCTCACATTCTTTTCTAACAGACTTAAATTTGTTACGATATTGGGTAAATAATTGTTTATTCAAAATAGTGGGGTTCAATAAGTATTGTTTATGAAGACTTGCCTTTTTTCTACAGGATTTAAGAAGAGATTTAGTCATCCAAGGTTGTTTAAAGCAATTTCGACCCTTATTTTAAACATATATCAATGGAAAAGCTTTATCATATAATATTTTATATTTATGAAAGAAGGCGGTGTAAGCTTGGTTTGGACCATTGGTTGAACAAAAATTGCCTACAAAATCCCAATCCGTTACATTAAGAGAGTTTAAGAATAAAGTCTTAGCCTCCGGTGTAAATTTACGTGTCTGCGTTTAGGAGATAGATGTCCGGAGAGTAGGACAGAGATTGGTGTGGAGAAGTATAGGGAGATGATCAGAAATATCATTAATTAAAATACACGAATCCTGAATAGGGCACAAACAGTTGGTGAATATATTATCTATAAGAGTTGCAGTGGTATCAGTGATTCTGGTGGGCCGAAGAATCGTTGGGAAAAATTTGAACGAGAACATGGCATTTAGAAAAGCAGCAGAGGGGGCTGTTCATTATGTCGAAGAAGATTAATGTTAAAATCACCCATTAGGAAAACACGACTAGTAGATTTGGATAGATACGATAGGGTGGCATCAAAGTCCACAAGAAAATCAGAAATTGGATTGCCAGGGGGGCGGTAGACGGAGCCTATTATTATTTCCTTTGTTTTATTTTGAGGCAATTTAATAAATAAACATTCAAAAGTATTCTTTTTAGAATTTGTCCAATCAAGGTCCAGAATTTCAAAATCAATGTCCTTTCGAGTAAAAAAACCTACACCGCCAGGTCCGCCACCCATACCAGCTGACCTAGATTTGTGAGAAAAGTTAAATCCCGGAATAGAGATGGTAGATGCCAGATCATTAGAAAGCCAAGTTTCAGTGAGAGCAAGGACTGAAGTGTTAGAATTACATGTAGTTAAAAGGAGCTGGATATCAGAGATTTTTAGATTCATACCACGGCAATCAAGATGGGTCAAACAGAAATGATCATTAGTATTAAAATTATTAAAAAATTCAGGCAATTGAGATATGTCTTTATACAGACTAGAAAAGGCAGTCCTGGCATTGTAAAAATTTAAATCAGGATCAAGGTCATCATCTCTCAAAAGCGACCTACATACAATATTAATGTCACATATATTCAAGCAAAAATCGCTATTATCATCCAACGAGAGAAATCTAGGACAAGCAGAGTTATGAGTATTTCCTAAATTTGGACCAAAGTCATCATCCAAAATATTAGTCCAGGCAATCTAGCTCAAATATACAGTGAACCTGGGCAAAATTGCAACACAAGCTTTTAAGACGGTTTCCTGCTCAGAATTTCCTGCTGAATAACATATCCAAAATCCGACAAAATCCGACCATGGGGTCACCCCCCAAAATGGGGTTCAAAATTATGGGTTTTCGTGCTTTTTTGCATAGAATATCGGGCTGCTAGTACAGAGGCCTGGTTAAAAATTGTTCACTTTGTGATGCAAACATGAAATTTGGTACATTCTACGAGCATTTCATAAGAAAGAGATTTGGCTATAGGGCCTTCGCATATTTGACCCCTGGCCCCAATGTCAGCCATTTTTCAAAATGGCCCCCGGTTTACAGATTTTAAATTATCTCAGCTTCCAGTACACTTAGAATCGTCATCTTGGTGTCTAAACATACATAGTTAAGGGCGAGGATTCCAGCAGAGCCATCGCAAATTTTCCCAACGGCTTCAATGGCGGCCATTTTCCAAAATGGCCGACCCAAAAACTGAATTTTCAATATCTTGTCTTCCAGTATACCTAGAAACGTCCTCTTGGTGTCTAAACATACATAGTTAGGGGCGAAGATTTCAACAGTTCCATTGAAAATGTTCCCAACGGCTTCAATGGCGGCCATTTTCCAAAATGGCCGACCAAATACTGATTTTTCGATATCTCAGCTTCCAGTACACCTAGAAACGTCATCTTGGTGTCTAAACATACATAGTTAGGGGAGAAGATTCCAAAAGAGCCACTGAAACTGTTCCCAACGGCTTCGATGGTGGCCATTTTCCAAAATGGCCAACCAAAATGCGGATTTTTCAATATCTCAGCTTCCAGTACACTTAGAATCGTCATGTTGGGTCCACACAAAAATAGTTAAAGGCCAGGATTCCAATGAAATTAAATACAAACTTTTTTACAAGATTTGCCGCCATGGACGTCAATAATGTGGCAAGGTAGAAATTTCCTGCTCATTAGAAAATCAGCTGTTATGAACTCATGGTGCGTAAAGTGTAAATATGGTATGATCCAAGCTATATGTTGCATCATACTATTTTTGAAACTTCTGATTGTGTTCATGTTCATTTGGCAATGAAACATGTTTAGGACTATATGCAATTCAAGATATAATTTATGTTCTCGTAAATGTGCACCGTGACATATTTAAGTCGATATTTGGGAACCTTTATCCCTACAAAGTACTGGCCACAGAATAATTATACAACTTCATCCATGTCATTCACGGTCGCATATAGGCCTCTACAGAGACAGAGACTATAGTACACTGTAGAGAAGCTTTTACACATTTGCACTGTCCCCAACAGCCCTTCTCAAAGCCACATCTGAGCAGTTCATGACAGGCAAGAGACGTTTCAGGAAGTGTTGTCCACTTCACTTCCCACCCACCTTCATTCGTTTGCAGCAACTCCCAATGACCAGAACGTGGTAGTCTATATAAGATCAGTTATGAACATCTGTGCCCAACGTGACCTGCTTGGTAGGCAACTCTCTCTGTGTGTTCCACCAGAGCAGCCTGAGTTGGTGGAAGGCCATCCATAGGCCTGTATTTCTGTGCGAACAGTTAGTTCCTTGTCTCGTTCACCTGCTCACCACTGCCCATGCAGTCGTACAGCGGAACCACAAAACGCTCGATTACATCGAGCTTATCATAAACAGAGCTGCATGGGAGTTGATACTAAGGTGCAGAAGGCGGGGTGACATTGCTGAATGTCTTCGAAATGTCCCAGACAGTCTTTTTCCGCGGCCAGCAAAGGATGTTACTGTGTCACATCCGCTGAATGCGTGAATGGGTTGATAGGTATCTGAAGCTTTTGTCTGAGGCAAAGCCAACCAACGGCTCATCAATGTTCAGCTGCTATGACCAACACCGACGTCTGAGTAAACTGTGCGTATCATCACTTTATGATAACCAAGTTTGATGGCACCGGAGACATGCAGAAAAATCCTTGTATCAGCTTCCTCCCGAGTACACGGATGAAGTCCATTTGTGTCTCTTTGCCGAGTACAGACCTTGTGGTTATGTGGCTATGATCTGTCTTCCTGTTTCTATTAGTTTTGATATTTGCAGACTTGAGAAAGAAAACAACTCTGACTTGTTTTCGTCGTTCCATAATAATTCCTGCCAGTTTCTGGGTTGAGCACTAGAAGATTTGACGCGCCTTTGACTTCCCTTACCCCTCACACTGCGTGTGTAGGCCTATGTCTTAAAGCTGCCATCCACATATTTACTCAATATAACATCTACTCTATGCACATGCTCTAGCTGTCTTGTGATGTTGGGCAAGAAAATATGGGAGGCATACTCTGAAAGGTGCATACATTACCAGGCTTCAGTATGTTGACTATATGGCGGCTCCATCCAGTATAATAGCGTCAGCAATTGGAACACCCAGTGAATAGCATGACTGGATATCTGCCGTGGCCTCATTTCCTCAAGTAGGAATCAGTTCTTCTAGGCAACTCACAATGTCTGACTTAGTTCCTAGTCGTAATTAGCCCATATTCGAGAGTGATGGTGGGCATGCCTGGTTCTCGCGCGCAAAAGTGCGTCCAGGTCTCCTTCTCGTGTCTGACAGGAAACGTGCAACCTGCAGAATCGACTAATAGTGAACAGTCCTTATTCACCGGTGACAAATGTCGTTTTGCTCACGACTTGTCCCATACAGGTGGACGACAGAAGAGAGGGATATCATTTCTTTCATTGGATCACGGACAGGTCGCGTGTGATTAATGAGACGTTCCTTGACAAATGTTTCGCACTGCTCTTGTGAGTCTTGTCCTGTTTTCTTAAGGTTGCACAATAGTGTTTATGACTGCTTGATCGGCCAGATCTCTGGTATCCAGGACAAGTATAGGTCATTGCTGTCGATAGCAGAGATATTGAAAAATCCGCATTTTGGTTGGCCATTTTGGAAATGGCCACCATCGATGCCATGGGGAACAATTTCAATGGCTCTGTTGGAATCTTCTCCCCTAACTATGTATGTTTAGACACCAAGATGACGTTTCTAGGTGTACTAGAAGCTGAGATATCAAAAAATCAGTATTTGGTCGGCCATTTTGAAAAATGGCCGCCATTGAAGCCTTTGGGAACATTTTCAATGGCTCTGTTGAAATCTCCGCCCCTAACTATGTATGTTTAGACACCAAGATGACGTTTCTAGGTATACTGGAAGACAAGATATTGAAAATTCAGTTTTTGGGTCGGCCATTTTGGAAAATGGCCGCCATTGAAGCCGTTGGAAAAATTTGCAATGGCTCTATTGGAATCCTCGCCCTTAACTATGTATGTTTAGACACCAAGATGACGATTCTAAGTGTACTGGAAGCTGAGATAATTTAAAATCTGTAAACCGGGGGCCATTTTGAAAAATGGCTGACATTGGGGCCAGGGGTCAAATATGCGAAGGCCCTATAGCCAAATCTCTTTCTTATGACATGCTCGTAGAATGTACCAAATTTCATGTTTGCATCACAAAGTGAACAATTTTTAACCAGGCCTCTGTACTAGCAGCCCGATATTCTATGCAAAAAAGCACGAAAACCCATAATTTTGAACCCCATTTTGGGGGGTGACCCCATGGTCGGATTTTGTCGGATTTTGAATATGTTATTCAGCAGGAAATTCTGAGCAGGAAACCGTCTTAAAGGCTTGTGTTGCAATTTTGCCCAGGTGAAACTGTATCTTGCCTGGACTATATTGGCAAAAGGAAGGCTGGAGTTAATACAATCATTGCAACACCACTTATTTCCACTTAGATCATATGATTGAAAAACATTGCATTGTAAGTGAAAATAATCCCCACATACATCACATTCAATCACATCAGACAAGTCATTAGTTGCATAATCACAATGAGAACATTTATAAAGTAACTGTGACATAAACTAGCAAAATACTCTATATAAGAGAAAAAAACAGAAGCAAACAATGAAACAAACAAATAAATGAGAAAAGAAAAAGTCAACACAAAATGTGTAAACAGTGTGCACTGCACAGTAGGAGGAGACAGGAGGAGGACAGGTCAAATGAGATATTATCTCATTTGACCTGTACTCCTCCTGTCTCTTTCTTCTTCACTTTACTAGGCTATATTATAGTAAAGTGAAGAACATGATAATCCTTAATCAAAACAAATTACGTAAGAATAAACTATCCGTCATCCATGGAATAAGAAGAAAAAGATTAAACTAACCGCCTACAAAATCCATCACTTAATTGAAACAAAAGAAGGAATATAAGGATCAAACACAAAACAAAATAAACATGAGAATGAATCATCACAAAGCAAAATAAACATGTGAAAGAAATATCAGATTAGACATCTATACAAAACAAAAGGCCTTTTTTGGCATATAAATCCGGTATAGGAATAGTTGTGCACACAAAACAGCATGTAGACAACCAAACAGGGTCTACACTGACATGTAATGACACATAGAAGAAATAAAAGAACATAGAGGAAGGAGACTTTTTCCCTTCACTCCTCCACATTTGCTACATAATCACACTAGCAAAAATAAACATGAGAAGGAATCATCAGATTAGACATCTATACAAAACAAAAGGCCATTGTCTTTGACATATAAATCCGGTATAGGAATAGTTGTGCACAAAAAAAGCAAGTAGAAAACCAAATGGGTCTACACTAAAATGTAATAACACAAAGAAGAATTAAAAGAACATAGAGGATGGAAATTATTATTTTTCTTTACTCCTCTTCATTTGCTACATAATCACACTATCCCCTATCATATCTTCAATTTACAGACAGACAGAGACGGAGACACACAGAGGGAGACAAAAAAGACAGAGAGAGACGGAAGGACACAGGGAGAGAAAGGGAGAGGGAGATAGAGAGAAGTAGAGGCAGACGTAGAGGCAGACATAGACATAGAAAGTGACACATACACAGACACAGAGGGAGACAGAGGAAGAGACAGAAAAAGAACGAGAGCCTGGCTGTATCCAATCAAAAGGTTAATGACATCCTTTGATCACATAATTATGTTGATCTCTATCTCTTAGCGACAGAGACAAAGATAGAGAGCGAGAGAGAGAGAGAGAGAGAGAGAGAGAGAGAGAGACAGACAGACAGACAGACAGACAGACAGAGACAGAGACAGAGACGTAGAGAGAGAGAGAGTAAGAGAGACAGAGACATAGGCAGAGACAGACAGAGACAGATACAAAGAAAGAGATGCAGAGAGAGTGAGAGAGACAGAGACAGAGGCAGAGACAGAGACAGAGGCGGAGACAGACAGAGGAAGAGAAATAGACGGAGAAAACGTGGCCGTGGACTGAGAAAGAAAGCGTATGACGCAGAGTGCAGGCGAAATACTTTAGTTGTCGATTTGATGAAGACGAGAACTTATAACATTGACGACGCGTTTAATATGCTACCTTGCTCTCAAGTGCTGTAAAATGCCGAGCAAATTTCTGTCCAGGGTAACGGCCTCTGTTGTCATAGACCCTGGTCAAATCGGATCCATCCATCCAATACTTTTTATCGATGTTGAATTGCTGTCATTTTAAAGAATTACGGAACCGATGTTTGGTGTTAATTAATTTCTTCAAACATGTAATCTATATGAACGATTGAATGTGCACTTTAAGATGATGATGATGCAGAGTGAATATTTCTTTTGCAACAGGTGTTGATGAACCACTTCCAGAACATGGATGGTGCTTGGTCGTTTGCATTACGATATCCCTATTTCGAGAATTTGACTCAGGAAGCCTTTAATCCCAAGGCTCAAGAGATTTTCGACGTCGAAGATATGTATCGTAAGTATACAACAGGGTCGCAAGTATACAACAGGGTCGCAAGTATACAACAGGGTCGTAAGTATACAACTGGGTCGTAAGTATACAACAGGGTCGTAAGTATAGGCTACAACAGGATCGTAAGTATGCAACAGGGTCGCAAGTATACAACAGGGTCGTAAGTATACAACCGGGTCGTAAGTATACAACAGGGTCGTAAGTATAGGCTACAACAGGATCGTAAGTATACAACAGGATCGTAAGTATACAACCGGGTCGTAAGTATACAACAGGGTCGTAAGCATAGGTTACAACAGGATCGTAAGTATACAACCGGGCCGTAAGTATACAACAAGGTCGTAAGTATGCAACAGCTTTGGTCGACTACAAGATAATCGTCGAATAATCTCAACGACAAAAGTAATTTTAATTCATTTCCACTGAAGTCACGTGTCATGTCACAAATTCTTTGAATCACAGCTATCAGATGAAAACTTGACAAACTGAACACACTCAATGATCTCATTGACCTAATTATGACCACATCACCACAACCCGTCCATACAGGCGCGAATGAATTTTAAACGCAGTCTTCTGATTGCCGAGTCCACACTAATTCATCTCCTTCTTATGACATTGTGCCCTCCCTTGTATAGCACCATGTTCATCTCTCCAATCCCGACAAGAACTACGCTCTTTCATCTTAAGGTGTCTTTATGGTCACACGTATGTTCAGTCAGAGTTTTTTTAAACCGTGCATATGAACTATAATAATCTGGCCCGACTGAATGGAATAAACAACAGTAAGATATGTAATGACGTAGGCCTAATGTATGTAATGTTATGTAATAACACTAACCGACCCTCACGACGCCAAACGTTACCATACGCGAACGACACCTAGATCTGCGATGCTAAAAATTTACGTTAAAGTGACAGTGCAAGACGTTCGTCCATGTATGAAGTCATTTGTGAGAAATTGAAATTGCCAAACGAGGAACTTTTTATATTGCAATCCGTCCAAAATCGTTATAGCCTTCCGACACGCACATGTTGACACTTCAGACAGGGATGGTGACTTTGGTGACACAGCGCGCATTGGTTGTTGTTTCGTCATTGGTCAAACGAAATTCTTCGCCTCGTCCCTAAGGATGAGGTGTGATTGGTTGAGCTAAAAATAGGTGATCGATTCAGCATTTAAGGGAAAATTACAAAAGTCTATCCCCGTCCTAGCGTACATCTCACCTGCAATCGCTCTGCCTATTATTTTATGTCTCTCTCTCTCTCTCTCTCTCTCTCTCTCTCTCTCTCTCTCTCTCTCTCTCTCTCTCTCTCTCTCTCTCTCTCTCTCTCTCTCTCTATCTCTCTCTCTCTCTCTCTCTCTCTCTCTCTCTCTCTCCCTCAGGTACGCCTATAGCGCTTGGCGGCGCTCTCCCGCCTTAACTTACCAGGTGCACTAAGCACACAAATGTCAGCGACGACTATTGTCGCACACTCAATGATCGTTATACAAATGCAATACAAAAATCAGCTTACAATATAATAATAATAAAACACGGCTAAAGTGCACTTAACCAATTTCCCAGGATTTTGGCACAATTTTTCTAAGGATTATTTTGTAGTTTAACCTTCGACTGACAATTTCAGTTTTCGAACAGAATAAATAAGAAGTGCAGTATGTAAATTGTCCTCCCTGTAAAAACCTTCACCTTTGTTAAGTTCTGAACTATTCTAACCGTTGTCTGTTTAAACTCTAAACCTCTCTAAGCTGTTGAATTGATAATCGCAGGTTACCGCGAGCGTATCACAATTCCAATGCTGCAAGTGTCATCGAGTGGGGACGAGTACTTCCTATGTGATGAGAATATTTTCTGGTGGGACGACATTCCATCAACGAATCAATTCCTGCTGTAAGTTTGCATGAAACCAGCATCGTTGAACTCATTAAACCTGACCAGGTCTCATCAAGGCCGTAGCCAGGACTTTATTTCGGGAGTGTTTACTTGACCGTGATCAAGCCCATCGGCAAACCGAATCAACTGACTAAGGGGTTTTGAGGAGCTTCGTCAGCTCTATTATAGAGGGTTTTGGACTGCCAATACATTACACACTGTAGTTCTCATACATCACGAACCAGTAACCTAAGTGAATTAATCGATTTTGCATTATTTCATTTCGGGGGTTGTTCAAACACCCAAAACACTCCCTAGCTACGGCCTTGGGTCTCATACTGCTCCTTGGATCTCATACCGATAGTTCTAGTGCGCTTGTGTCTTTTAATCTGCTTTTGACAGGACCTATATCATTTATTGAATGACCACATTGAGAAGATTGTAGGGTCTGAGCTATCTACGTCTTCTCACTGAAGTCAATATCTTCGATCAGTGAAAGTTCTTCTTTTAAAAGGTTGTGAGTGAGTAAGTTAATTTGATTGTTTTTCTTTTGCAGTATGTTACCAAATGCCACGAACTATATGGGAAGATATTATCTGAAGATTTTTCAAACTTTTTTATCGGTCGTTCTGACATTCCTGCAGGTAAGGAGCTCGGATACCCATTTCAAAAGACATTTAGCATTTGATTTCATTTCAGTTATTCACCAAGAGCCCTTGTATGTCTGCACATGCACACATCTGCATTGTTGATAGGCAGTTTATGCAAAGTTAGAAATTGCCGCAGTTTGAATGTATTTCATCGTCAGTGGCGGCGCTAAGGGGGACTAAGCTCCCCTTGCAAGAGGCTCAGCCCCCCTAAAAATGGCCATCTTAATTATTTTACATTGAAATATCCACGATTTTCGGCTGATGACTAGAAAAAGGTCGTCAGAAATTTTGGCAGATGGAAATATCAAATTTTGCCGCGGGGCTTTAGCCCCCCCCCGGGCCGGATTTAGGTTGGTGGGGGCCCTGAGGCAAACACTAAGCCAAACAGTACCATCACTACAATTTACCTCAGACACAGGGTCAGACTCAATCTTCACTAGTAAGGACTCTAAGGATGAAGACGGTTTATCGTCTGCTTCAGAAGATTCTCCGACAGTTGCCACGCTAGAAGTTCTCGTCAAAAAATCAAAAATGTTTCCAGACTTTTTGGCATCTTTCTGTTGTTTTAAATGTTTCTCATTTGATAATTTTCTCTTCTTAGCACCACTACCATACTGTCGCGGTGTTTTGTGCCGGTCTCCTGGTCTGCTCATGATGACCACTTAATAAATTTCAATAGAAAAATTATTATAACTGACTTACGGATTTCAGGATAACAATCATAACATCATGATTATTAATTTATTATATTTCTTGTCTTTTTAAAATTTATCTTATTTTACAATTTCAACGTGACAATGTCTGCCGTTTTGCCGGAAATCAACATCAGACTCAGTTTATAATATATTTATATAGCGCTTACATTTTTATATCGCGACGCTGACAATAAGTTACAAGTAATATGACTAATATCTACTATTTTTAGTTTTGTAGGTCTATTTAAAATATTTATTACATTCATTTATTTCCATTTATCTATTTTTGTTTGTTTGGTGGAATTGGTGGGGGCCCTGAGGCAGCTGCCTCATTTGCCCCATAGTAAATCCGGCCCTGGCCCCCCCCCGAAACTGAAATCCTGGCGCCGCCACTGTTCATCGTTATGTACTGAATGTTAGCAGACGTTTTTGATCGCTGAAGGTTTACGTCTGTAACTAGAATGTTTCTATTGAAAATTTTCAATAGAAAAATTGGGCCTGCAATCAAGGTATCTCGTCGTATCTCACTGTTATGAAGTAAAAACGTCTGATTGAAATTGCATTGCGGTGCCGTCTTGAAGCATGTCATTTACGCAGACAGTCATCGTAATCGAAGCCTCCAAACTTCTAAAGCGCTACTCAAAAGACAAGCGCAGGGTGTCAACTTTCATTCAGGAACACTACGCCAAGTCTGAAGGTTTCCCAGCAGTTAGACAAAACGATGTCCAAGCCCGGTCTCCGAAACATGCAGACTATAAGACACGTAGGCCTATATAGGCGTAGGCCTATATAACATAACTATTAGGCAGAAATTCAAATCGGGTTAGTCTTACTTTTCTTTGCAGTCTCCATTGCATTGCTTTGTTTCATCTGATCGTAATCCATAAACTGCATTTCCAATTGACTATTATTTTAAATTTGACTTCGTATTTTCAGTAGGCCCTAATTATAAGAACAGTAGGCCTATGCCTATAGTCATGGCCTTCGTTCGGAAGTCGAAACATTTGGCGACAATTCGCTAAAAAACCAGAGCATTATAATAATTATGACGATTCAATTGTAGATGTTACTGATGCAATTATTTCTGGAGCAGTATCGATAATAGACAGGAATTTAGCCTAGTTACGGAGATCTTTAGTGTATGTGAGTGTCGTTGACTTATGGAGTCGCTTGGATGAAGGTATACAGACGATTTGTAGAATGTAAATTGGCAAGTGAAGGATAGAGTTACTAAGTATTTGTTCCAATTTGCAGTGCTTTAAAACTTTAATTAAATATAATGTAATTAATACAATTTCTATTGTGTCGGCAGTAGCAAGCTACTTCTAGGATGCTTTATACGCGTATTGGTAACTGTCAGAGTTAGTGCACAGTACTTGAAAGCAGGTGCAGTTTTAATTGCTTTTTGAAAGGTCTTGATCTTCCTGGAAGACTGTTCCAGGCGTGTGCTTTTGTGCTAGCATACAATATTTCAAGCAGTTCAAATGCGTTATTATAACATACTATAGCTGGGTACCCGGCGTTGCACGGGAAATTTCGATTTTTCGTCCCCAAATAGCAAGCCCATTTGGGGTTTATAAATGGTTATATATTTATGCCCCTCTGCTTGGAAGGTCTTCCCCAATTCTGCTGGTTAAACTCATGTTGCATGGGGCTCCTCTTAGTGTAGCCTATATTATACTCCTTGGCCTAAGGCATTTATCTTTCCCAGGGCGGTTGCCCTGCGTAAGCTTTGGCGAAAATGACGTCATTTGTTATTGCACGACGATTCAAATAATGGCGTCGCATTTGCAGCGATCGCGCAAATAACACGGCGGAAATTAAAATGTCTAATATCTCGAGTTCTAAAGTGAATAAGGAGGTGAAAATAGCGCGCCTGAGTAAGTTGAGTGAAAGTCTATTTATGTACAATGTTTAAGGTCAGTAGCTGCAAAACTGTGAGCGTGCATTCTGGACAAAGTCCGCCAAGTCCTTTCTTATAGATATAGATAATTGAAAAAGTATCGTCCACTAAAAGCAAAAATGTTCTAACTCTGATTTCGTCAATATCAGCCTAACCATAGCCTCGTTGAGTAAATTCATTTATCTTTCGTGCAAAAATGTTCCAGCTCTATAGCACATACCAGTACTGACATCTAGCGAAGCACTTTTGTTTCAACTGTGACTATTATTATATTCTATAGTGCGAATTTGTTCCAAGTGTAGATAGAACATTTTTGCCTCAAATCATCAACATCCCGGATTAGGCTATTGAGAGCAATGTTGTTTCAACTGTAGTTGGAATATTTTTGCTCACCACTGATCAACTTCCGGCGGCTGTTAACGATGATATTTTGTGATAATTTTGGTTAATTTTCGCGACAATAATTATTTTTTAGCAAGTTTCGAACAATGTCACGATCAAATAATTATAGGCAAAGCAAATTTAAAGCTTGTGAAGTGCTGCGACTGCTCATGCTCGATGAATCTGACGCAGGTAAGATTTATTTCATGCTTTTGATTTAATGAAACGCGAGTATCCGTAACTGCGGGCAATATTATGTGCTTGTCGCCACACGCTTGATATTAAATGTAATAATACCGAAATATATTCGCAAGTTACTCAAACATCGAGATATCGTTGGATTTGAAATATTTACTAGGAAACCTTAACGCAGAATCTGATGTTCACTTAATCTGGATCGCTCAATATCATCCCATCTGCTCACAATGACTCCTTCATTATTATGCACCAATGTTTCAACTCTGAATTTGCCAATAACAGCCTAACCATGGCCTCGATGAGTAAATTCATTGCTAATTACGGCTAAAATTAATGAGGGTTAAAGTTATGGCTTGGGTTTGGGCTACATAACCCAAACCCAAATTAACATTGAAGCGCATAACCAAGGTAAGATAAAATCATTATGGGACATAATTTACTCTTAAACAATATTGATCCAGATAACTCGGCAGTCGACGAAGATTACAAGCTCAGTGATGATGAGTCGAACGACGACGGTACGTGTATGAAACAGTCTGGACGCTCATCCCCTCCTGTTACCGACCACTTCACGCTTGCTGCATCGGCCACAGTAGACCAGCCTCAACCTGCTTTGCTGGCCACCGTCGACCAGTCTCTACATGCCCCTCTGGACAATGTCAACCAGTCTCTACATGCCATTCTGGACACCGTCGACCAATCTCAACCTGCTTTGCTGGCCGCTGTCGACCAATCTCAACCTGCTTTGCTGGCCGGTGTCGACCAGTCTCTACATGCCATTCTGGACAATATCAACCAGCCTCCGCCCCCAGTGTCTGCAATTGAAGACCAGTCTGAGTCTCAGCATAAGAAGACCCGGAAGCGCAAAAGAAATGAACTGGAATGGAAACGATTCGTGCAGAAAAAAGCTTACAATTGTGGAGAACAAGTTAAACGCAAGAAAAAAAATACCAATATGCCAGAGACCTCGAAGAGAGTAGTAAGAGGTATGTGCATGGCAGAAAAGTGCAGGAGAAAGTGTAGTACAAAAATTGATGAGCAGCAACAGGATAAGATAAACAAAGCTTTTTGGGAAATGGTTTTGAAGGAACGACGACATGATTTTGTTGGTAGCAATACTGAGAAGCAGGTTGTATCGACCAGAACCAAGCTGAATAACGGTGGTAAGAGTAAACCACGAAATCATTCATATTACTTTTTCTTGCCCAATATAGAGAACGAGAGAGTGAGTGTGTGTAAAAATTTCTTTCTAAATACGTTGGACATATCAGCCGCAATGGTACGTGAAGCACACAAAATTGGCATTCGTGGCGCAACACCAGGCAGAGGTTCTGTAAATGAAAAACGAGGGGGTCATAACAAAACCAAGCCAGATTCCTTGGCTGAAGTCAAATTACACATTGAGTCATTTCCACACCTGGAAAGTCATTATTGTCGTTCAACCAGAGTGTGTAAGTATCTCGAGGGAGCTTTGACCATTTCTGCCATGTATCGATTATATAAGGACAAGTGCATGAGTGAGGCAAAAGAGGTCGTACACGAGAGTGTGTATCGATCTGTGTTTGTGAATGATTACAACCTAAGATTTCATAAGCCATCGAAGGACACATGTGATTCGTGTTGTAAGTTTGAGTTGCGCAAGAAGTCAAATGGAGGTGTTTTAGCAGCAGAGGAACAAGCGGAATACGCTGCACATATTCGAAGGAAAGAGCAAGCCCGAACGAGCAAGAATATCGATAAAGAAGGCACTTCTGATAGCAAAATATGCGCAGCAATGGACCTTGAACAAGTTCTTACCGTTCCGAAGTTATCAGTGGGTTCAGCATATTATTTGCGAAAACTTAGCATGTATAATCTAACTTTCTATAACTTGGGAACAAAGGAAGGGAGCTGCTACATGTGGACAGAGTCAGAGGCCGGAAGAGGAGCCAATGAAATTGCATCAGCTTTATACCATTGGCTGGTTGAAGAAGATAAAAAGGGCGCTGAGCAGATAACAGTATACAGTGATACTTGTGCAGGGCAGAATAGAAACAGGGTGGTGTGTAGTATGATAATTGTGTTTCTCAGCAGGAGTGTGAATACGCAAAAAGTCGAACAAAAGTACTTTGAATCTGGCCACTCGCAGATGGAATGCGATGCTATTCACAGCTCAATTGAAAACAAAGTTCGAAAGCGAGATATTCATCTTCCCAGTCAATACGAGGAGGCCGCACGTACCGCTAGACCAAAAATGCCATATAAAGTTATTTCTCTGAACAGAGAAAATATCTATGACTGGAGTGCAGTTAACACTGTGATGCGTGGCAACGCTTTTGCAGGCATCATAACAAAGCACTCTATCATCTACTGTAACAGCCGAGACGATGCGCGCGATGTAGCAGTTTCGTTTTCCAACGAAATTGGAGGAGTGAGTGAGGCGGTTGTCTACAAGAAGAGGGGAAGGAATGTCAATTTCAGTAATATGGAGCTAACACACGCGTATACCGCACCACTGGGGGTAGACAAAAACAAGAAGGAAGACCTGCTCAAACTTTGCGCTTTTCTGCCAAATGATTGTAAACCGTTCTACGAGTCTCTCGCTGTTCGTAACTGAGGCAATTGAGCAAGAACAACATACTGGATAAATAATAACTTGGTTTTGCTTTTATGTGTAGTATCATCATTTTTCTGGTTTCATCACACTTAACAAAGCAACAAAGTTTATTTAGTTAGAATGTTTTGACTTTCAACTTTTAAGTGCAAAAATGTACCATCTAGAATGAATTGACACTTATATCAATGATGTGTTAAGTAATATTGATCAGACTATTTCATCTTGTTTTACTGAGGTTTTATGCATAATATTCAACTGTTGATTGTAGTCACTAATAAAATGACGATTTGCAATTTGGTATTGAAACTGCTTTTTGGATTCCTGAAAATAATGGTTTTCAGAGTTGGAACTTTTTTGCTCTAAGTAGACGGTATGATATAATTATTAGTCTTTGAGTTGCCTGAAATGTTGTAGGCCTATCATATCACAGAGGCTAAACTGTTATCTATTTACCTTAAAACGCTTCACTGACCTTCTGCCTGTTTAGACCACAACATCTGCTGCTGAACCTAATCATTGATAATCTGCTGTTTCGAAAAGGTTTAGCTAGAGTTACATCACAAAAAATATAAATTACATTTTGTAGGAGATCCCGTTTCCCGAAGTCTGGTGGGAAATGAATCCGGTGAGCATTTCAAAACGAAAGTTCAACCTTTTGAAATTATTGTAGCGCTACTGCATGAGTTTTTGCACTGATTTCTATAAACCTTGCTTGCTTTGTAACGAGCTCATAAAAATAATTAGCGAATTACATGAACCGTTGATTTGGGATTCTTTAGCTAGCGCGTGTACGTGGTCGTAATCTTGACAATAATAGGGCCTATCGGATCTCGCAAGAATCTTTTCATAGTCAACGAATATAAATACATAGCAGTGCAACTATACAAAATAATTAGACTAGCAGTGTTAACGGACCTGTCAAGCTAAATTTGATCGAAGATAGGAATGATACAATTTTAACAGCATTCTTGCTTGGGGAACAAACAGCTAGATCTTGAAAGACGCGGCTCGATACCCGCAGCCCCTCGATGTCAACTCAGCCGTGCACCTCCTAGTGACAGCCGTAAATAAGGGCGCCAACAGCCAAGCATCATGTTTCAATGTCACTTACTGCGGTTTGTCTGTCGAGTTTGTATTAAAACACGTTTAATGCTATTTTATTAAACGGTTACCTAAGTTAGTCATGTCTCTTTTTGTCTTCGATACCAGATTGGTTCAAATTTCCAAGTTTTTCCGACAATTTTAATCCAAGTATAAAATTGGTAGATGATCTAACAATGATGTTGATAACTCTGTGTAGACTAGCACTGGAGGAGAGACGATCTTTCATACAAACCCTCCTCCGGTCGAACTCATTGCCTACAAAGCAGTCACACTTGGAAATGACACAAGGTAGGCTAAATATTTAGTTTACAATTAAGAGCAAAAACAGCACATGCAGATATTTATGATGATTTAAACAAATGGAAACAGTTTTCGAGAAACACTGAAATATAATTATTTAATGCATCTGTTTCTCAGAAGACGGGAAATATTTGGCAGCCGATGTCACACCCGTGAACCATTATTTAGCACAATGTTTCTCAACTCGGATGCCGCGGCATCCTAGGGTCCCGACATTCAGGGCACAGGGGTTCCGTGAATTTGTCCGTCGGCTGAATGACAGAGCGTCAAATTTGTTTTAAACTTTAAGCAGTGAAGCAATTAATTTGCATTCTGCCATTGAACAGTACGCGCGCTAGATACTGGTTTCTGCCGTCAGTCATCAGCAAGTCTCCTGCCTCTGCCTCCTTGACATCTCCGCTGCATTCGACACCATCGATCACAATCTCCTTCTAAATCGACTTTCTTCTTCTTTTGGCGTCTCTGGCACCGCTCTACTCTGGTTCCAGTCCTATTTGTCTTCCAGGTCCTTCTCCGTCAAAGCCTCCGGTCACTGTTCACAACCCCTTCCACTATCTTGTGGCGTTCCTCAAGGCTCCGTCCTGGGTCCGTTGCTCTTCATTCTCTACACCACTCCTTTAAGTCATCTAATAAAATCCTCGTCTGTTGACCACCATCTCTACGCAGACGACACCCAACTCTTTATATCGTTCTCCCCAGGCTCTTTCTCCACCGCCATTGCTCAACTTCTCAATGTGGTCAATCTGATCTCTCAATGGATGTCCTCAAACCTCCTCTGCCTCAACCCATCAAAAACAGAGTTCATTATTCTTGGCCTTCCTGACCAAATCAAGAAAATCCCTGACCCTTCAATACACCTATCGACTAACTCTTCAACTCTCGCCTTTACTTCCGATGCTCCTGTTCGCAATCTTGGTATAATGTTTGACTCGCATCTCTCCTTCTCTAACCACATCTCTAGCCTATCACGCTCCTGTTTCATGCACATCCGGGACCTCCGACGCATCCGACCTATGCTTGATTTCAAAACTGCTTCAACCATTGCTACGTCCATCGTCCACTCAAAGCTTGACTACTGCAACTCCCTGTTCTTAAACCTTGATTCAACACAACTTAAGCGCCTCCAACTCATTCAAAATTCTCTAGCTAGAGCCGTCACCAGAACACCCAGACATCATCACATCACCCCTGTCCTCAAGTCTCTTCACTGGCTGAAAATCCCAGAGCGAATCCACTTCAAAGTTCTCTCCTTAACTTACAACTCTTTACAATGCTCCCAGCCCAGTTATCTTCGCGAACTCTTCACCATCCAGCCTACCCGTTCTACCCGATCATCCGCCTGCCTTACACTTTCTCGACTCCCGGTCACAAGTCATCTCAAGTTCTCCAACCAAGCCATATCCATCTCAGCACCACGCCTTTGGAATGATCTGCCTCCTGAATTCCGATCCTTTTCAGTCCCTTCATCATCATTTCTAATCACACACCATAACCTTCCTCAGGCTCCTCTGTCCATCACACCTCGGGCTTTTCATTCGAAACTTAAGACACTCCTTTTCACGATCTCTTACCCTATCTCAACTGATCCTCCACCCTCCAATTCCCGGCCCAGACGACACCCACCTTAGTAGCTGTTCCGCCCCTCTGACCCTATGGTAACTCGACCCGGACCACCACGGACTACTCTCACGGACAACCCTTCTAACACAACGCATTTGATCCTGATCCAATGGTAACTCGACCCGGACCACCACGGACTATTCTCATGGACAACCCTTCTAACGCAACGCAGCGCTCGTGAATAAGCTGGTGCCCTGCGCTTGGCTTTCGAGTGGCGCTTTAGAAATCTCGAGATTACGATTACGATACGATTACGAGATAAGCAGTTGAATTTATTGTCTATTTACTCATTTTTAACTTAGTTAAAAATTTACACGAGCCTAGGCTGCCTAAGTAGGCCTAAGCGCTTTTAAGTAGGCCTAATCATACAGATAGGTGCGTGTTATGAAATTCCTAGACTTTTCATCTGCTAAATAATTTGTCTAAATAATCTGAATAAAACTAAGTAAAAGTTTACAATTCGACATGTGTGTGCATGTGTGTGTGTTTGTTTGCAATAGACGCGATTTTCGTTTGTATTCCCGTCCTCCTGACGACATCGTTTGGCATCCAGTATTTTGGCATCAACACATCGCCATTGAAGACTTGGTACGTCGTTTAACCCACAAATTTGCGACCTTCTATAGCGCTAGTTCAAAGTCTGTATATCCTAAATGCGAGGCTCATCGAGCAATGATTATGGATCTAATAATCGTTGTTCGAAAACAACGTCGTCAGACGGAACTTCACCAAACTCACAGGTTTAAAAGTTAAGAATGATAATTATTAGTAAAGAGGCAGAGTCTACCTTGAAATTGGCTTCATAAGGAAACGAACGGAAAGCTTGATGGTAAAATCGTCTCCTTATGTCGCTTGGAGCTTATCTCAAAACTATCCCACGACATAGCTGCAGTTTTTAACATGTCATTTCGACATATCTCTTATTCAATAAATTATGAATTTTGCTTCGATTTTACTTCATTGGAATATTTCAATTGAGTCTTATGCATTGGAAATTGCTGTGGTTGTCGTCATCATCTCTTTCAGCTGTCTGTCTGGTTTCCAGTTTCTCATGAGTCGAGTCCAGGATGTTAAGCGTACCAGTGCAATGCAGCAACATCTGCGGGTTCGGACTTAGTTGAGTGCGTCCATAACATGCACACCTTTTATTAGTCCTAATTAATTTGGAGATTTTATCACCACTGGATTCTAATTAATTTGGAGATTTTATCATCACTGTATTCTAATTAATTTGGAGATTTTATCACCACTGGATTCGGTTTACATCAAAACTAACTCTATAGGGTCAATGATCTTATAATGGTTCTACACTGTCTCCCGATGAAAAGTATATAGACCCCAACAAAAAAGTTAGTGCCATAATTTCGTCAAAACCTTTTTTAAAAACAACAACAATAGCCATATTACTACCTACTGCTGACGCCGTATAGATCTTCATACTTACCCACCCACGTACAGTGCACCAGCGCTAGCATGACCTAAAATAGTTGAGAGCTCGACATAAAAAATATATGGCTCATACTGTCATACAAAAACATATATCTATATTATTAGTTCACGGATAATGATATCTTTATATAGGCCCTATAGTGTATACGCATAAATATGGATTGCTTTTGCTTTGTTCTGTAGGGCGGTGGAAATTATCGCATAGCAACCGACGAAGTGCCCGGCGAATGGGTTGGATTTTACATCGAGGTAGGCCCTATAGCAAAGATTAAGACTGATCATCCAGACTAACCTCAGAGGCAGCCACGGGTAATGGGTATCCATATTATTTATCTATTACCATACGCAATAATATTATGGTGGTCACATTGGTGTCTCAGCTCTCTTGCATCATCAAAATCACGCATACACCACAATCGTTAATCTTTAATCAGTGCATTCCACTCCACAGAACTCTGCTTCGGTCTCTGTGCAAAGAAAGATTCTATGCTGAACAGAGAGATACAGAAAGGAGACGAAAGATAGTTTGCGCAACTAGGTTGACGCTATAGGTTCGACTACTCTGAGGTTAAGACAACAAACAAAGCAGATACAGTGCACATGAAACTGCAACGCATACATCATTTGTGGGACGCGGGGGTGTTCGGTGCCTTGGAGCCGGAAGGTTGCGGGTTCGAATCCGCTTCAAGCCGCCGTGTACGTGTAGGTCTACCAGCTGACCTTAAGCAAGTCCTTCCTTCGCAATTGCTCATGCGTTTCAGCTGAAACTCCAATTCGGTGTCCGCGTTGTAGTCCGGAGCGCTTCTGAGTAGGAATGTTGATGGTTAGCTATAGAACAAGTGCTCAAACATACGTACATAGGCCTACATCATGAGCTTAGCCTATGCAATTCACGCCACACGGAAATAACCTGTAGGCTTAATTAAGTCAATAAATGTTGTGCATTGATCCCGTGTTTCATTACTGCAGTGTAGATAGTAGAATGTCTTGTGATTTGTAGGGTCAGTGGGAGGGACCATCAGGAGACCCAATGTGCTTCACATCGCAGGTCCACGTCATTCCCTACACTTACCCACACGAAGCTTGCACAGACGCTGCTTCCTGCTATGGAACTCTCGTCTAAACATCTCATCCGGATTCCAGCGAAATATATCCAAGGAATAATTGTTGTGCTGAATGTCATTCTGTTATTCGTAAAAGTTTCGCAACAGCAAAATACTTTTATTTTCAGAACTTTCATTCATTCATTCATTTCAAACACTTATATAGCGCCTCTTCAAGAGTATCTACTCAGAAGCGCTCCCGACCCAACCACGGTTAAAAAGAATAGTTTTAAGAGCAGAGTAGAACGTAGTCTCAAAGGCTCTAGGCACAAGACAAAACTTTGGAAGACATCAGTTCTCGTGTTGTAACTTTACTGCTGTTCGTTGTTGAACTGAGTATGGCTGAAAAGGAGACTTTGCTTTGGTCAAATTCCGTGTGCTGCTTTTACTTAGTCTCCTTATCTTCTTCGCGTTCTCTGTCCCTACGCAGGTTCGAATGCAAAATGCCGCCACTCCATCCTCCACTGTGCTTTCTCCTTGAGTTTTTGATAGCCGTCCTCCATCATCCAGTCCAGTATCATCTGTCTCGGTCTTCCTCTTGTTCTTTCCCCTAAAATTTATCCCTTGATCACTATTCTTTTCAAAGAATCTCTTCTTAGTGTATGTCCAATCCATTTTCTTTGCCTTTCTTTTATCGTTCTTTCACTTAGTGCCAGACGGAAAATATCTACTAAGTTCTAGCTAGGCCTATACATCACTGCCTTCATTGGCGTTTAAAAATTATATGTGACTTCGTTTATTGACAACAGGTCGACAGACAGTGACAATGTACAGAAATAAAGTTCACAATTATATTATGTGGCCAATACGTGCAAATAAGACATCATGAAGCTCGATCTTTTTCTATTTCTATTTCTTATTCTATTTCTTTTTCACTTGAATTTCTGTCTCCTTCTCTACTTTATCTTCTTTATCTTCTTTATCTTCTTTTTCTTCTGTTCTCCAAAGATTGTCTACTATTCATCATCTGCGATTCTGCGTCTTTCTGTGATTCCGTCTCCTCCCTCCTCTTCTTTTCCTTCGTTTTTATTCCAAGGGAGCGAACTCCTTTTCTAGATTTGAAATAAAGGCGAAGCTAATTTCTTTCGTCTGACTTTCCTATAGGACTTCTGGCGGGAAGTTAACTTACTGATGAACTAGTACAAGCTAAAAATAGTTTAGTAGAACGAAGTGATCTTCTTGCAGTCTCTTCTGCGAAGTTGCGACTAGAGCTTACAGGAAGAGTTTATGAAGTTTAACGAGAGGCCAATATAAACTGCAGCCTTGCCGCTTCATCACAACTTCTGCCCACAACGTTAGAAGCAATCTTCCCGCAAATGTTTCTTCTGTTCTTGTGCTATTCGTTCTCAACTAAAAAACGAACCGTTTTAACTTGATCATCTACGCTATCCTGGAACTAAACATGGCTATGACACTGGCTGTAACGGAGGAAGGGGCTGTGATTGAATGGGAGATGTTTTTAAGTGTCTTAAGATTTGAGGACGATATCGCTCTTGTAGCGGAACAATTAGTCTAAGCAATGAGACTATAATGTATCGGTAAAAAATATACAAGTGAGTCAGGAAATGGGCATGAGCATTTATATACCAAAAACAGAAAGCCAGTTCCTTGGAAGGGGCAAGATCAGGTTTCAATTAGAAGCGGATGGGCAACAACTAGAAAAAGGAGAAAGACGAGCACTTGGTCATACTAGAGAGTTTGTGTTCCTCGAGATGATGGCATACAAGGGAAGACTGGCACACTTAAATTCCTTTGATAACCTATTTGGAGTAGGTTAACACAATATGCCAATTACGTGAATGGAGTGAAATTAGGGATGGTCCACGAGGATGACGGTTATGGTCAGATTGACAAAGATATTTATGGAAGAACGATACCAACTTCCGGTTGACGAATGCATAGGTATGGCTATATGCGACGTAGAATGTGAGGTCTGGACGCTGAAGAAGAAAGTATGAAGGTGTATTGAAGCACTTGATAACAAGTACATGTAGTGCTGCGTGTCCCAATACAAACTAGTTCCTCAGCCCTACTCCATCAATTGCACTGGCTTCCTGTTCAGTACAGGATGAAATTCAAATTGGCATGTCTGACCTACAAATCCCTCAGCACCAACACACCTTCCTACATATACCTTCAGTCGCTACTAAATCCTTACATTCCTCCTAGTTGCTTGCGTTCATCGGGTACAATTGTTTTGTTAGCTGAACCTCGATGCAAAACAGTTATGGGCTTGCGTGCATTCCATGCCTCTGCACCCACTGCCACCCAGAGAATGGAATCGGCTTCCGCTCTCTCTTCGAAGCTCAATTTCACTTCCTTCCTTCAAAAAGCGGCTAAAAACTTACTACTTCTCCTTGGCTTTCAAGCACAAGGATCTCTAACTGCATCTTCCTCTGGCGGCTGACTATCCGCGCCTCAGATTCACTTTCGATGTGACCTTGTGCGCGTTACAAATTTATATAATAATAATAATAATAACAACAACAACAACAACAACAATAATAATAATAATAATAATAATAATAAGTTCAGCGCTTCAACTCGGTGGCCTTTCGAGGCACTTTAGCTGATCTGGTTCCTGAGAAGATATAACACTAGCCACTACTTCCCTAGTTTTTTGTACTTTCTGTTACTGTTTTGTTTGTTGAAGACATTAAAAGGAATAATAATAATAATAATAATAATAATAATAATAATAATAATAAGTACATCGGAAAACTGTTGAAAATTCGGTGGACGAAAACTATATCCAATGAACCAATTGGTGTATTATTAAAAAGAAGCGTCTATTTGATTAATAATAATGAGCAGAATCAATGCACTTGGCGAGTTCTAGCCATTTAAGCTCTTTGTACGATAGCCTATTGCATATTAAGCCCTTTGAAAACAAGGTTTCGAATGCGTTATTAAAAATTGTTGACATCTTTATATGCAATCGAATGTTGTCAGCGTTCTAACCAACACAACGGAAGGCGACTGGCAACGAATTGCATTAAATAAATTGCTAAAAAGATAAACACGGGAGGCTCACACCTGCTTCATTCACACCTAACCAACCAAACTGCTCTGATTGTAACCCAATAGATAGGCCTAATCATGTCCACAGGTGTGGCGATAAAGAAATAACCGACATTGTTCTATGGGTTTAGCCTATCTGTAAATTAAAATTTAAAATGGGTGTTGCATCTAATGAAAAAGCAATCTACCAACCTATAAAATATCACAGAAATAATTTACCAGCCTGAAGTGTGGCATTGTTTGATTAGTCGAACTCAGAGGTTAAAAAGCCGATTCTATACGTGTGGGTCATTTCAGACCCGCCGATGATTTTTCTGGGTGCTCGAGCCTTGGATAATAACTGCGCTGTTAAGAATTAGAGTTAGGCTACAATTGTAAAGTTGAACGCTTTTATGTAATGTGTTGTGACTGATGACTTAGAGGTATTAAAATTAAGACCTCTAAGTCTAAAATATCTGAACGCCCAGAGTCACTACAGCCTGTATTGTCTGGTATTTATATGGTCTTTAGACGCACAGAAAAATCTGGAGGTAAGCGACGATAAAATAAAGATTACTTTTACACTGTCTTACATCATTCTTAATGTGTGCAAAGTGGTATCTGCTGTTAGTTGACATAAATTTGGCATTTGTTTCAAAGCGCACAAAACAAAATTCCTATTTGGTATATAGACCTACTGTATAGGCCTATATATATGCCTATATATATTAGGGCGCCCGTTAAAAATTAAATTCCGAATTTCCTGTGTGGTACCCTCTCATTTTGTTGTCTATCATGAGAGAAGTTCCAGGTAATTTTTTAAGAATTTTAGATGCATGTTTAGAGGGAGCTCAACGTATGTGAAGTTAGCAAAATACTTTCCGACAGCATGTTTTTCTCACTTATTTCACAATTATTTAATCACTCAAACCTTTTCCTATGCAGTATCTACACAACACTGTCAAATGTTAATCATAACTGAACTATTCAGAATATTAAAAACGAAACTGCCATAGCAAAGTCCATGCAGCATAGTTTTTCATTTCTTGAAGCAGTCAGTCACTAGTTATCAGTGTCCTTTGTAGTTGTATCATCGCCGACAAGCAGTGACTTTCTGGCTTCTGGGAACTTGGCTCTGTGGCTTGAGACAACCAGCAGCAGATATTGCTTCTGTTCCTCACTTGTTGTAATGGAGGTGTTGAAGTCCTGTATCAGCTTGACAGCTCGCTCTGCTCGGTCATTTACCACTGCCAGGCTGTTAACATATTTCCTGTTTAGCTGGAAATCTTCAAGGATCTGCCACTTGTCTGGATCTTCCTGTTCGAGGAAATCAGCATTCAGTCCAAGTATGTGAAAGAAAGACATGGTACTGCTTGTAACAAAGTCATCAAGTTCCTTTTCAAGAATGGCACTTGGCTCCATCTGGATTCTTTTAGGTGGATTTTCTGAACCTTGCTTCTTTAGAGCGCTGATCATTTTCCTTTTGGTGTTGCTGTTTACAGCATCATCAAAGAATGCAAGGGCAATTAGTTCTTCATTCAGGTACCATAAATGTTTCAGGAATGATTTGATTGCCACACCCGATATGCCCTTGTTGATCATCTCGTACTTCTTCGCTAACTTCAGAAAGTGAAGATCATTGGCTGGTGCAGTTGCTGGACTTGGGCATAACGTCCAAGCTTTTGTGTGCAGCAGGCAGCAAAACAGGCTCATATCTCGCAATGCGGTTTCTTCACGAGCTGTTAATCTGAATTACTTCTTGAACATCCAAATTTTTACACAGTACAGCAACTTGGCCATCCATCGTGCTCTGTGCATAGCTCCAGGGGCCATAAATCGAACACCCCGTGGTGGAGTATCGCCGAGAAAGACTACCGTCAAATCTAAAAGTTCACGGTAATCATCACGCGTGTTCTGACCGGACAGAAGAACTTGCTTTGCAAAAGTGACAACATCGTCCTTCAATCCGACAAGTTTCGTAAGGACTTCAAAACAGATAGGGTCATCAATTGCAGTCTGATATTGGCTTCTGTCAATTTGAGGCCAGGTGTCATGAAAACGCTTGAATAATCCAATGTCAGGTCCAGATGATGGACCAAAACAGTGTTTGAACACATCTCCGACTACAATTTCGTGCACATGGTGTCGGCATGCCAGGTTCAATAGATTCCTGCTAAGTTTTGTTTCTATCAAACCACAAGCTCCACGTTGTCTGCCAGTATTGGATGCTGTAGTATCGAAGCACATGACCTTGACCTGATTTTCTACTCTCCACTCTTGCAGAATTGTGGCAACAGCATCACTAGTTGCTTCACCAGTACCATTCAGAAGCTTTGGCACGCCAAGAAGCTGCTCCACATGCAAACCTGATACCAAAACTGGTAACCGGTCATCCCGCTCACTACCTACAATATCCGGTAACATCTTGCCATCCCAATGTACGACTAGAGGCACGGATGGTTCGAAAAGCGCTTTTCCAGCTTGAAACTTTAGTCTTGCTGTTCTGATGGATTCAGGATTGACTTTGAAATTAGAAATGTCATGTCCAAGGCTCCTTGCAGTCTCAGCAAGAATAAATGTTGCAGTACGGTTGCTGACATTGGCTCGATCAAGTGCAGCACTTAACTCTGCTGTAACAATAGGCACCGACCCTCGCTTGGTAATTCTACGTGAGCAGCATGGTTCTAAATTAGACTCGACTTCAGCAGCTGCAGTGGTCAATTCATCTTCAATGTCATCATCTGCCCGAACTGTGATATTCTCCCTTTTTCTTTCATCTTCTTTACTTCTCAGATAGTCCTCATGCTTCAGTCTCTTTACCTTTCTGTCCTCTCTGCTAGCCAATGCTGCGTCCACACTACCCATATAGCCTATGCGTGGACCACGTTGGTCTTCCAAGAAAAACCTGTCTTCAGCAATGGTGATCATTGACATGGCATCTGCATCTGCATGTGCTACATCAAAAAGCTTTTCCAAATCTCCAATCAGAGTAGTTTCATTGGCTATCTGGGTCTCAGTTCTGCGATGCATGTTCTTCCTCAGTTTATGCCATCTATAAAACATGTCTTCCAGCTTTTCAATGGCATTGCGTTCAAGTGTTGTTGGAATACGGGCCATTGACCATAAGCGAAGAACGTCACGCACAGCAAACCTTGAACTGTCTCTGACTGTCTTAGCAAGAATCTTGTGCTGATGGAAAAACACGGATAGCACCTGACGGTAGGTTGGAAGCTTCATTCCATGTATTTCTTCTGATGCCGGACCAATCAGCCAAATGTCAGTGGAACTACGTGTGACTGTTAAAAGCCGGGAAGCAGCTATTTCTGCCATGCTTTCTATTGGCAATTGACTGATCTAAGATGTAAATCCAACAGACTAACAGCAAAGGTAAGCGATATCAGTGATTCAGAAATAGTTTCTATAATGTGACACATTAAATACAACTGCATCATTCAAACAATGCACACCCTGCTTAACAAAAGGCTTGCTTAGTTATTTTTACCAAAAAGATTGCAGCCAAATGAAAGTGCTAGTGCAGAATATTAATTGCACAATTAACAGATATGCTAGATTTACACTGCTTGTAAATACAGTAGGCCTACTGCAATGGACATTGGCCATTATAAGCAAAAACCTTAAAAAAATATGCGTTTGTTAAAAATTGCATTTTTATGCACTTTTAAATATAATTTCTTCACAACTTGGTGATTATTGTGGTTTTAAAACAGTCCTACACACCTAGTCATTTTTAAATTACCTGTAGATCAAAAACTTAGCAACCAAGGGACCAATGCCCGCAGGTGCCCGTTTGTTGTTGGATTACAAAGAAAAGGACTCGTTTCTATACCTGATGTAGCTGAAAGAATCAGATGATAAAATATGTTCACTGATGGAGTAGCAGTAATATTAAATCACATTAATCAGGCTGAATAAATTAATAGCACAGTAAAAAGCATGCATAATGTGAAGCAACATGCAGTACACAAATAAAATGGAAGAAGTACGAAAGATTGCGATACAGCAGAAACTTTAGTCATGTGGAGCAACCAATAAATATTAACATAAAATTCTGAAATTTCACACTGTTATTGTACTGAATAGGTGTAACAACTTCAGAGGGTACCGCATAGAAAATTACGAATTTCAAATTTTTTCATTAGCTTAACGGGCGCCCTAATATATATGCCTATATATATATATATAACTGGACCATCAAGATAAGCTATGACAGCGGATAAGAACTCACAAGGATTCGTTTAAAGGCAGCGCAGATTGCATATAAGGCCTCAGATGTTATTCGGTTCGCAGGGTATTGACGCATGTAACATTGAACTGCACTGAAAGATGTTGGTTTCCGGTTGTCCAACAGCAGCAACAGTTGTTCTGGTCTTGACGGTCTTCACAACCAACGCCTACGATTGGGTAGATATTCCTTGCATAACCTCCTTTGATTTGTTAACTGCGACTGCTGTAAAGCGAAATGCTTGTGTTGTGGACCAGTGTGTAACATGGGCCACGTCTGTTTCTCCCACCTATCGTGTCTGAGGAGAGCAGCTCTAACAGTGGGAAACCATCCGTCCACTGATTTCAGCTCTTCCTGTTTTCAATGTGTCCACTTGCTCATAATTTCTGCACGAAATATAGCAGTTTTTATGTTTTGATACAGATTGCTCATAAAATTGATCAAACTTCAGCAGCTATTGTGAAGTTTAGGATCTCAATTAGGCCCATGCCATGCCCTGTTGTTTCAGAAAGCAGACAATTTCTTTATAAAGTAAAAACACAATTTTGTTTATCTATAAAAACTGTCATTGATCACGCTATACCAGATTTTGCCCAGGCATCCCACTGTGTGTAAAATACTCCTCTGATCTATTATGTAATATCGGCTTCTGCCATCCATACAAGCACACAAGGTCGTGTAATATGGGCTACTTTCTGTACTTAGATAAATATTTTAAAATTTACAATCGTGGCTCATATTGCACACTGGGTCCTGTGAACGGAATCACTTTCTGTATTTGTGCAATAATCGTTTAAAAATTCATCTGCACAGAATAAAGAATAATTCCTCTATATTATTTGATCGCACTCATGCCAAGCAATGCATGGAATAGCAAAATTACACGCACAATTGCTTCTGTACTATAAGAATAGGAAAAGTCCCTTACGGGTCCATATAATTATAGCCTTTTCCCCTTGATTGCACATGAAAAGTAAATAGACCAATTATTACTATAGACTGTGTGTAGAACCAAGCGGCCTCTAATTGCCGCAGTCACATAGGCCTACATGTTCCTGCTTAGACAGTTCTGACTGCAGTTTTTCACATGGAAATGAAATGGTATGATGGGCCTACATTATCTACGCACACTGGACAAGTGGACAGGTCTCTTAACTCTTAAACAGTTTCTGATAGTCCGCAAATGTAATATCTCTTGACGAATTAGGAAACTGTTTTTTGGCTTGTTTTAAATTAGTCACATCTAGGCCTATATGAAAGAACTAACTTTTCTAAGGATCTTAGATGAAGCGCTGGAGAATAAGTTAGTCTTTCAGACGTGATTTTTATGAGCGCTGAGAAATTCTCGAAGATTTACATTGCAGGCTGTGTGTTCTGTTAGCAGTTAAGATTTGTGGTTTATGTTCTTGTGAATTGTTTGAATTGCATAACTGTGCACTCTAACCGGTTGCTATCTGTCAGCTGAAGTGTTTATAATAAACGACTAATATATTACATTTGCAAGGAAATGCTCATCAAGGTCGTTCAGTCGCCTTTGCTCGATTCCTGTTAGCCCTTTGCTAGTTGTATCTGTTTCTCAGACCGACGTATAATTGTATGTTCGTTTATTTTACTTTAGTTGACTTTGTGGAAGCTTCTTCTTCCCAGTCATGCGTGTCGAGTTATTATTATTATTATTATTATTATTATTATTATTATTATTATTATTATTATTATTATTATTATTATTATTATTATTATTATTACTATTATTATTATTATTATTATTATTATTATATATTATTATTATTATTATTATTATTATTATATTATTATTATTATTATTATTATTATTATTATTATTATTATATTCGTTTAATGGTAACAAAAACTGATAGACACACCGCTATCAGGTACAAAAAGCAGTTTATCAAATACAATATAATACCTGTAGAATGTCTTTAGCCTTGACTGGTTGGATTTGTCTTTGGATGAGAGCACAATTTAAGTGACATAAATTAAAAAAATAATAATTCTATGCTTATATAGGCTACTATAGGTTAATGAGATTAGACTTTTTAACATCATTAATGAGCATATGGTGCCTTCCTATACAAACCCGAGAGATGTAATGTCTGTCGTCTTTGGTTGGCAATAGAAAGTTGTGAGAGCGTGGCCTTAATTGGTAGGGACGATCAGCAACCTATGGGAAAAGCGGTCGAAGAACATGGAAGTCGTTTCTGGAAACGGCAGCTAGAAGACGAACATCAGAAAGATCAAACCATTTCAGTCGCAGTAGGCGAGTCATTTGGCAAGTACCCTGATCGACGGACTCTTGATAATAGGCGCTCGATCCTGGCTTGGTCCTGAGCAGTCGTAAAACCCCACCAGGCAGGAGCAGCATACATCATTCTGGAAACAGTAGTTGATCTTGTAACTGTATGAAGAGCATCCGGTGACAGCATCCGTTACTTACTTTACTTACATTACATTACATTACTTGCTTTAAACCTACCATAGTCTTATAGTCTATGAGCCTAATCATAACTGTTTTGGTAGGATGTTGAGACGGATCTGGATCGTTACGTACAAAGCGACGATGGTTACTTCAGTTGGGAAGAGTTAACGTCCTATGACTACGATGGAGTTACCGTCTACATACTCAACATGACTTCGCAAAAATGGCAAGACGGTAAAATGTCGATAATTACACCCACAATATGTAGGCTAGCGACTGCTTATCATCAGATCATTTACATTTGAAGTACTATAATTATGCTAAGATGCGACAGTCGATAATTTATTTATATAGGCCATTGTACAGATGTATTACGCTTGATGTACTCATGCACGCATTGCATATAGGCTACATAAAACCTAGATATTCGCAGAACGTGTTTCCAATGCAGAAAAACCGCCATCTGGCTACATTTATTTAGACAAGACCGATTCAGTAGCAACGTTGAACGTAATGTCTTACTACTGCAGACAAGACTTCACAAAAGTTCCAAGATATTGGCCTACACATAATAACATGAAGTGACTTCCAATGTTCTCAGCTCACATCATTTACTTTTACAGCATGCTACAAGATACAATAGCAAATATTTTCCGTTGTATGTTTGTGTTAAGATATTATAATACGCATGCAGGCATTGTATGGGTCCATTAGTCATTGGCACACAGCGTGTTTCCAAGCACAGTAGAGTCATCACAATAATTATTATCACTGTCCATAGTCCAAATTAATTAGGATGACTCAGTGACTGACGTTAAATTGTAATGTCTGACTGTAACTGTTAAGAGATGCAATCGAATATTTTATTCTACTGTGTCTGCTGGAGAACGAGTTTTCGTTGTCATTCATTGCAGAGACCTTTTCAAATCGTCCCATCTGGTGGCATATCATGGGAATTGCCATTCCCGATCAGATCGACTATCTCGATTTCGGAGTACTGTGGATTGGCGGCGGAGATATTGGCGATTCTCATCTCATGTGAGTGAAATCATATCAAGTCCTCATATAATCATAGTGATTGTATTAAGTAATAAAGTCATTATGCAATTTAAAGAGGTTAATTAACAAATATGTTTGTTAATCTATTAATGAGTGAGTTCCATATCACCAAAGCATATCATCTGCTGATGTACAATACATTAGCAGATGAAAATTATGCATCAGAATCATCAAGCAACCATCAGTTCAACATCCACGCTACCATTCCGCTGCGAAAGAAATAAACCATACGTACACACTGTGTGAATGTGTAGACTAAAATAATGCTCCGCAATCTGAAAAAATATAGACTGAAGCAAAATAAGCAAGAGACTAAGGCGGACGAGCAGGTACAGTAGAATAATTGCAAAACCACTTAGGTTAATCAACCAGCTGACTAGAACAGTTCTAGTTTTACGTGTGACCAGAGCAGAGACTGGCGATCAGTTGACCTTGAGTGTTTGTGTGTGCGTGTGTGCAGGGCCAACGCACTCAAGCAGCCAAAGAGAAGACTGTCTTCAGTCTGTTCAGAAGAATAGCCAGAATGTTGTGAATAGAATTGAAGTTAAAGACACAGAATCCGAAATAGGGAAAGAATGGGCACCCGTCATCCTTTTTATCAATTTTCTTGAATTTCAGTGAATGCGTAACCTTCAGTAAATATGTTCAGCCATCATTTTATAGAGAATTGTGGTACACATCATTCACAATATTTCATCAAAATTTCTGCAAAAAATTTCATTTACAAAAGATATTACAGATTTAGTAGAGTTCCAAAAAGAGATCAAGGATGCTCAAGGTTGGCACATGTGAGTAAAATCATGTGACGTCATGAATGTAGCGCTTCAGTGGGGGTGTGGGTGGGGGTGGGGGAAGACGAAGTGAAGCAGCTTCACTTCAGTGGGAGGGGGAACAAAGTGAAACGGTTCAGTGGAAGGGGCGAAGTGAAGCGGTTCAGTGAAGCGGATAAAAGTACAGTAGCCTACACAGAGTGAAGCGCTTCAACGTGAAACGCAAAAAAGTTTTTTGTCATCCGTCCGAAATGTCGATGAAAAACCCAATTTTCACTGTACAAAAAGTTAATGACCCTTTTTATAGTCATTACCTCGTTTGTTCGAAGATCTTCTATCTTATAATGTCTTCTAACGTTGTAACCTCGCAGTGTGTTTCGTGAAGTGTGGTGTAATGTCCTAACACCTAACGGTAGGGGGGGGGGTAAATGCATGGGCCGTCCCCCCCCACAACATCCATTGAGGGGACCGTCCCCCTGTCCCCTCTGAGTCTCGTCTCTGCCAATGGGTAGACGACAACAACAACGACCATTGCAGTACGTTGCGGTGTAAACCGATGGACGTACACTTCTGAAATCACACGTACTTGGTCACCGAATCACAGTTTATCGTTCTGTCGATTTTGTGAGGACGAAAAAGTTTGATCGTCAGCGATAACAAGATCTTTGAATTGATCAAATCATCTGTTAAGTATACCGCAGTATACCGTTTTGTCGCTACTAACGGACGATTGAATGTTCTGCGAAGTGTTTGATGGATTGTATAAACATTGTTCAGTTAACCTCACATGGACACCAACCCAAAGGTATTACAGTAGATAAAAAGGGATTGTATAAACATTGTTTAGTCAATCTCACATGGACACCAACCCAAAGGTATTACAGTAGATAAAAAGGGAATAAAGTAAGAAAAACAATTGGTACTACAAGCAATTGCTTTGTTTTTCTTATGTCAGTGGATAAATAGCCTTAAAAACCTTTTCCTAGGCCAATGGGAGGGTTTTAACCCCCGATACCCCATTGTCTACGCCACTGTTTTTATGGAAGCAGTGCACCGAAGTTTTCCTCCCATCTGCGATTTAATGGCTCTAGTTTTGCCTCGCGTTCATTGTGTGTTGCAAGTAGTTGGCATGATCTGCGCACCAGAAAGGCTCCTCGCTGGATGTGGCCTCTGATCTCGCTGCTCGTGGGAAGAAGAGCGTCAATTCCGACTGTGAATGTCCTATAATTTTCTAGTCTCAGCTGGTCGAACGTTTCACAGGTTGTATTTGACCTTGCTCCTGCCCAGACACGTACCAAGTTCTTCTCTGCTAATGCTGCATCTTGTTCTTACAGCGTGTCTGTCTCTCCAAAGTTTGTTAGATACTGTACTGGGTCGCAGGCTAATTTGCATTGGTTTCAAACTTGATTAAGATTTCTAAGCAATGCCCAGAATGGAACAGTTGCTGCAGACGACATAATTATTCGCTGTCAGAGCCGATCAGATGTCTATAAATATAGGTCTTGCTCTGGTGTGATAGGCACGGTAAAGGCCCGCTATTCCGAGGGTCCACTATAATAATTCCGAAGGTCCATTATTCCGAATATCCGCTACATTTTGTTCGTTATCCTTGATGGTTAGGGTTTGAGTGGGCTAGGGTTGGGTTGGGGTAGGGTGGGTTAGGGTTGTGTGGGTTAGGATTAAGTTTATAGGGTTATGGTTCGGGTTATGGTTAGGGTTGGGGAGGATTAGGGTTAGGGCTATGGTTGGGGTGGGTTAGGGTTAGGTTTAGGACTATGGTTAGGGTTGGGGTGAATTAGGGTTAGGTTATAGTCAGGTTTAGGGTTAAGTTTAGGGTTAGGGTTCGGAATAGTGGACCCTCGGAATAGTGGACCCAAACCGATAGGAACAAGATTTAAAAAGATTTGTTTATGTTGTCGCAATGAAAACCTATAAGCTATAGGCTACTGTCCATACCACCGAAAAAATTTAACTGATGGAAGAGAAAATGCACATAAACCGTCTCGTACTAAGTGATTCATTTTAGTCAAAGATTGTGACTTCTGTTTTGATTAAAAAATTACGATTTCCAGCTTCCTGTAGAATTTAATTCTGCACATGCGCATCATGACCTAGTCCTAAGCAAAGGCACTGCAACCACTGTATAGTTAGGCCTATATAAACCAGTAGGACGTCGTATTGATGTTTATTCTAGACAACATAAATTATACTTTTCAGAACTATAGTATTGGTATTGGTATTGCCAATACTTTTATTAGTAAGTATTGGTATTGGTATTGCCAATACTTTTTCCAGTATTGTTAACAGCCCTGAACATAATTATGCAGTTGTTTGAATTTCTAAAACGTATGGATCTTTCACATGCGAGACAATGTTGTTCTGTTGCAGACCACCTATTGATCACTGGTTGAACATCTTGTCCAGTCAATTTGCTAACGACTCTAAAGTCATCTTCGGATACATGAGATATGTTCCCAATCAGCCAACAGTTTTCGCGGTAAATACTCCGCTGCTACTCGACAAGAGTAAATAAATAAATTATAATTTTCAATGCACTCACAGGGTGAGAATTGCCAGGGGGTTGGGGTTTCAACCCTATATACAGTCTTTCTTAGAGCCCCATAGTAAAATCTACTTTTCACACCACAATTCCAAGTGGATAGTCCAACCTCCATTTAATTTTCCACAATTCTCACATTGTGCACTCATATAAACCAATTGAACCAAGTGGCCTATAGCTATGACAGAGAGGTCGATTAACAATTCAAAAATTTTCATTTTGTTCCTCAGGTCTCAATTTGGTCCTATATCCCTAAATTACGTATCTTTGCGACTTTATGCTTCGCCCCTCTCTGTCACTTCGCCGCGTCTTCTTAGATCTTCTGATCGGCTTGACCTCTCTGTTGCCCGCGTAGGACTGCCATGGCTCAATCAACATGCTTTGCCTGCATTAGTCTCGTTTAGTGAAAATAATGGACTTCCTCCATCATTTCGCTCCAAAATTCTTTCTGGTAGTCTTTCTTCATCTCTTTCTCGCCTCGAATCAATTGCCTTTTCACTCGGGGTCGCTTGTACTTTGAGCGTCTACCTATCTTGACATTGCAATTTCAAAGATGAGGGTCGCCCTTCTCCTTTATCCAGGCCTAGGGACTGGCACTGTCAGGGTGCGAACAGGGTCGGAGTTCGAAAACTGTTGCTGAGAAGCGCTTTATAAGATTTAATGGCCAAACACAATGCAATGCTTTAGTGTGGTTTGGATTTTGAACGTCATTTGAGCGCCTCTGATCGAAGAATGGCAATTTGCGATTAGAGTCGGTCAAGCTGTTGAGAGACGGGACCAGCTTTAGTAGCTCGAAATAAGTGACCGCATCAGGTTCAAACTTTGTATCCTATATAGGCCTAAATACTATATAAATTGTCTGAATTACAATTGCAATGTAGACGGATATTATAATTAAGTGATCCTGTCAGGAAGTTATTTTATAGACTGATGTATCATAGTAATTATAACTAACTGAAGGTTGTCTTATTTTAAATGTGAAGGCATTTCGTGATGCATATTTTCAGAATGATCCGAACCAAGTTAGACGATACGATGGTGATTTCGTCGCCTGGACATGGAGAGAGTACCTCGATTCTCCCAACCCTGACAACACTATCCTCGCCCGTATGCCAATGACTAAGGTCAGAAACACAATTCTTCAATATAATAAGTATAATAAGCACGTTTCCAGAGAAGCTTGTTTCGGGGAAGGGATATCATGATACGCCAACAGTACGATTAAAAAATTTGCCTTTTCCGAGTCTGTGATGTTCATGTTCCTTCTTTTCTCTGGCACAGCAAAAAGAAATTGTCAATGAGGTACAGACTCGTAAAATTATAACTTCATTAAATTAACTCGTCGTCTTATTCTATTTTATGGCATGAATGAAATGCAGATCTATTATATTCGTGTACTTGACTGCTACATGTAGGCCTAAGGTCAGTTATGAATAGATTTTGTGCTCGTGAATAAACTGGTGCTCTATGCTTTCGAGTGGCGCTTTAGAAGTTTACGATTGCGATTACGATACCCATTTCAATATGAATACGAGTGTGTTCATTGAAAATGCATTTTGAATGCTATAGTTAGAACAGAATCATCAGAAGTCTTTGTGCGAGTCGTACGGATTTTTAATTATAATCTCACACGTGCATAACGCGTCTGCAAGAAAACGAAGAAGCAATGCAAGTTCAAAAACACGATACGGCATGCAGCATGACTTTCAATTGCCGAAATAATTTCCCAATTTACTTAGAGATGCCGTAACTTGCGCATGCACATTGCACATCTTAAGAAATCTCTGCAATCTAACCAAGTAGGCCTATACGTGAACTGGGCAGAGAGACAGAGCAGCAGATGCCAGCGGGAGATCAAGGGAAATTGGGTCAGAAGGTCTAATTGTAGAACAATCGAACTTGCATAGGCCTACTTAAATTTGCGCCATTGTACTTCGCTTATTGTCCGGCTGGTGTGATGAGATTTGACTTTGTGTTTATTATAAAAATAAGTATTTGTTTATCGTTTGTGTATGATACGATATGTATAGATACATAATATTTGACTTAAGCTTAGTTTTTCCGCGAAGTTTGCTCTTACTCGGTACATGCCGTAGATTCTATGCGTCCCATATATTTACTCATTTACTTTGTTAGAGAATTGGAATAGTTATTAAGTCAACAATATGGAAAGACCGACTCGAACCTCATTGCTATTGTTATGTTTCACTGAATAACTAGGCTGCAAAGAGAGGTTTAGACACAATCCATCAGTTTGCCCAGTCGCGAGTTCCTCAGTCGAATATTCAGCGCTACGCAGCCATCGGTCCATCAGAGGTATACGTTAATCCGAAGAGATATACATGTATCTATTGAGCTGTAACAAATTTCCTTTTCCGATAGTTTTGCACGTCGAAATGATATGTTAGACCTATCTAATTCGCGAACATTTGTCTCGAAATTCAGTTTTAGAATTATTTAAATTGGGTTCGTAAAATGTAGAAAACCAAAAAACGACAAATAAACTGATCTTCGCGTGAAATTTATCGAGAGACTGCTTAGGCCTAAATGAGTTCCTTAAAAGTTTTAATTAAATTCTGAGAAAAAGGCTGTATGAAAACAGGGCTGATCACAGCCAGAAGGCATTCGATGGCATCACAACTTAAATAACAGGCTGATACATATAATTAACAGTTCTTCTGTGCTTCCCAGCGTTGCTAAAAGTTTCCTTCCAGGGCTCTCTGCATGCATTCTCTACATCATGTCTCGGTTAGTTTGGTCGATTCTTTAACTGCGTTAAAGGCAAAGTTGGTCAAGAATCAAAGTGTCTCAGCGTCTTTGCGCACTTTGGTTTGGGAAAATCATCAACAGATGACTTGTTCAAACTCCAGATCACATCACCCCCATCCTCAAGTCTCTTCACTGGTTGAAAATCCCAGAGCGAATTCACTACAAAGTTCTCTCCTTAATATACAACTTCTTACAATGCTCCCAGCCCAGATATCTTCGCGAACTGTTCACCATCCAGCCTACCCGTTCTACCCGATCATCCGCCTGCCTTACACTCTCCCGACCGCCGGTCACAAGTCATCTCAAGTTCTCCAACCGAGCCATATCCAACTCAGCACCACGCCTTTGGAATGATCTGCCTGCTGAGTTCCGATCCTTTTCAGTTCCTCCTCCATCATTACTAATCACACACCATCACCTTCCTCAGGCTCCTCTATCCATCACACCTCGGGCCTTTCACCCGAAACTAAAGACAGTCCTTTTCAAGAACTCTTATCCTGTTTCATCTGATCCCCCACCCTCCAATTCCCGGCTCAGACGACACCCACCTTAGTAGCTGTTCCACACCTCTGATCATACGGTACCTCGACTCGGACCACCATGGACTATTACGGAGAACCCTTTTGACTCAACGCATTTGATCCTGATCCTATGGTAACTCGACCCGGACCACCACGGACTACTCTCACGGACAGCCCTCTTAACTCAACGCAGCGCTCGTGAATAAGCCGGTGCCCCGCGCTTGGCTTTCCAGTGGCGCTTTAGAAATTGGGAGATTACAATTACGATACGATCAAAGACGTCCAACTTTTTGACGCCATGGGCCGCAGAAGCAACAAACCTTGAAGCCGACTCAGCCGAGGGCCTCGGCAGTAAACTCAATAGAAGCGGCCAAAATTTATTGATGATTTATAGGCCCAGCCGTATCAAAGTTTAGTAGGCTACGGAATAATTAATTGATTATAAAGTACAATTATGATAAATAATAGCAAGTAAGCCTATACGTATATATAGGCCTATACGGTACGCATGTCATGGTTGACATGCTTCCTAATAATGATTTAGTAACAAAACGTATAAGGTAGTATTTATTTATTCCTGCTTTCCACTCAGTCCGTTTTTCATTATGTCGCCCAGCCATATTTTGTTTGTCTTGCTTTATTTTACTACACAAAATCCATAAATGTAGTGAGCACTGTAGGGCCTCTTGAAATCGAACGCGGGCCGCATATTACACGCGAACACACATTTGCATATATATATATGATTTGATTATATATATAAAATAATATATATATATATATAATTATATATATACACGCAGACCAATCGCAGACACACACACAAACACACGTACAAAGCACATCGTCGTTGGTTGCCTATTTAATCATTTATTTGCACTGAAGCACATGTTCTGCTAAGCCAGTATTGACAAATAATGTTATGAAGAGAAACAAATGAGTTACTTACAAGATGCTAACCTTTGACCAATGACATGATGAGTAGGCCTAATCCTATTGCTATTTCAGGGGGGCTGGACAACGTGGAGCCTGGCTGCAACTGATCAAAGGGTTGTGATAATGGCACCATTGACCTTCAGCCTGATAAATGTCCAGGCGGTAAATTACATACGATCATGCACATGATATGATAACTGCTGTATTCGTATAGTCCTATAAATATATATTAAGTATAATTGATATATAAAACTTGTGTATATAAGGCCATGCATTGTTCCTACATACGTAACTCCACTCAAATGCATGGTGGATTGGTAAAATAAATAAGTTGTTGCACTCTATGCAATTGGATACATAACTGGCATCATGGATGGCATCTAAATCGCTTGTTACTGAATCCCTCTAAAACTCAGTTCATCTGGTTTGTTATTCGCAGGTAATTGGCATCCATTGACCTGCACTTAATAGCAGCAACTTTCCCTGATATCGTGTTCTCTCTCACAGTGCCAGACATTGGAATTACTTTGGATCAAGAGCTCAATTTCTCAAAGCATATCAATTTGGGTTCCACGACTGTACTGGTCCTAGGATGGGCTATGGTCACGGACCAATGACTTGTCTAGACGCTAGGGAGACAGCTAGCGACGGACTGGGCTTATTTAAGGTTCTGACTTCAGGGGGCGTTCCGGAGACTCTCTGATTTGTGGTTAGAATAAGGTCGTACTGCCTCTGCAGTCTATTGTCAGAGTTCTCCGTTAACCTAAGTTTAGTTAAGGTTCATTCTCGGTACACCCATAGCGGTGTCTTAATTAAGTTACTTCGTCGCCAGCCTGTTGCTGTTTGAAGACTTTTGTTCGTACGGTCGTCGCTGAAGGAACGCCGTTGACGTTTAATTATACCTCTTCAACTAGACACGAGTCTTTACTTTGAGCCTAACCTGAGGGGACCTCGTAACAATATCAATTTGGTCACTCTTGGTTGCTACTACCAGCTTCGGCAACTCCGACTTGCCTCAAGAACCTCTCTCATAGTGCTACTCTGACACTTGCACATGCCTTTGTCACCAGTAGAATTGATCACTGCAGTTCGGAACTCGTGGGTCTGCCGCTTGGACTAATTGGGCGCATTGAACGAGTTCTTCGTTCTGCTGCTCGCCTCATTGGCTTCAATCCTAAATACACCCCGTCTCTGCTTATATGCGTGACGTTCTTTACTGGCTCCGTTTCACAGCGCATCTTCTACCGAGTTGTTGTACTTGTTTGGCGATGCCTTCTTGATTGTGCTCCATCATATCTGTCTAGCCTTTGTCGACCTGTGTTCGACTTCGCAGTCCGTCGAACTCTTCGCTCTGCGACAACGGAGAGCTGTTGGTTTCTCGAGCTCGCACTTCTACCAGACAGCGCCGATCCTTTTCTACCGAGGGTCCTCCTGTCTGGAATGGTCTCCAGGCTCCCATTAGCCTTGCGACTTACGCCTAGACTAAATTCACCTGTTGCTCAAATCTTATTTTTTAGCTGTGGCTGGACTGAGAGCGCCTCTGAGTAGGTTTCTTTGAAGAGGCGTTTTATAAATTATGGAAATGAATGAATGAATGAATGCATAGTGCAAAGATTAAATCTAGCAAGACTCTGAATGTGTACTTACATGCTTGATAGCATATTTTGCATTGTGAAGGGAGGGAGGAAGGGTTGGGTGTACGTTGCATTTAGGACAATACTAAGATAGTCAATTATTAGGCAAGGACATTTTGGCGGTCACAAAGTCATATCCTTCTCCTAAGCCATACTCTTCTCCTGTCCGCAAACTAGGAATCATTTTCGACAAAACCTTACTTTTTCTGACCACATCACCTAGCTATCCCGCACCTGATACATGCACATCCGCGACCTCCGGCGATTGCGCCCAATTCTCAATTGCAAGATCGCCTGCACAATAGTCACTTCAATAGTTCATTCCAAACTCGACTACTGCAATTCGCTCTTCCATAAAATAGACTCTCTTCAAATTAAACGCCTGCAAACTATCCAGAATGCTCTTGCACGCGCAGTCACTAAGACTCCCAAACATCACCACATAACCCCTGTTCTCAAGTCTCTTCATTGGCTAAAAGTCCCTCAGTGCATCCATTACAAAATTGTTTCTCTAACCTACAACGCTCTTCAAACCTCTCAGCCCTCCTACATTCGTCAACTAATCACCATCCAACCGCACAGATATACTCGCTCATCATTATATCTTTCTCTCTCTCGGCCTCCAGTTTCATCCTCTCTGAAATTCTGCAACCGCTCCTTAGTCTATGCTGCACCAGCTCTTTGGAACGGACTCCCAACATACCTCCGCCTGTTCGCTCACCCTCCTATCTCTCCAATCTCCCTTCCAAATTCAACCTCTCCTCCGCTTGCACTCTCCTCTGCTGCTTGCGCTATCCTCACGACTGAAGACCGAACTCTTCAAGCTATCCTATCCAGATTCCAAGCAGGTTCCATCACCTAAGTACCACCATCACCGACAACCACCGTCTCTCCAATCTCCCTTCCAAATTCAACCTCTCCTCCGCCTGCACTCTCCTCTGCTGCTTGCACTCTCCTCACGACTGAAGACCGAACTCTTCAAGCTATCCTATCCAGATTCCAATCAGGTTCCATCACCTAAGTACCACCATCACCAACAACCACCGTAGCACCACGCTGTCTCCTCGGTTTGACCTCCCCAGATTTTGATTTTTGACCTGGCCTCGGAACGAAAACGGCAGCTCTGGCTATTGCGGACTTGATTTGATATAGCAACGGTGAATAAGCTGGTCTCCCTGACGTGGCTTTTGTGGGCGCTGAGAAATTCTCGAAGATTTACATTACATTACATTACATTACACAGAAAGACAGAGACACACCAGAGAGCGAGGGGGAGAGAGAAGTAGAGGCAGACGCAGAGGCAGACGCGGACATAGAAAGAGACAGATACACAGACACAGAGGGAGACAGAGGAAGAGACAGACAAAGAACGAGAGCCTGGCTGCATACAATCAAAAAATTAATGACATCCTTTGATAACATATACATGTATTGATCTCTCTCTTAGCGACAGAGACAAAGATAGATAGATGGATAGATAGATAGATAGATAGATAGATAGATAGATAGATAGATAGATAGATAGATAGATGACAGACAGAGAGACAGAGACAAACAGACAGAGAGACAGAGAGACAGAGAGAGACAGACAGAGACATATAGACAGAGACGCAGAGAGCGAGAGAGTGAGAGAGATACATAGGCAGAGACAGATAGAGACAGATAAAGAGACAGATACAAAGAAAGAGATGCAGAGAGAGAGAGTGAGAGAGACAGAGACAGAGACAGAGGCAGAGACAGACAGAGGAAGAGAAAGAGACAGAGAAAGAGACAGACGGAGAAAACGTGACCGTGGACGGAGAAAGAAAGCGTATGATGCAGAGTGCAGGCGAAATACTTTAGTTGTCGATTTGATGAAGATAGCAGAACTTATAACATTGACGACGCGTTTAATATTACGAGTCTAGTGGGCTACCTTGCTCTCAAGTGCTGTAATATGCCGAACAAATTTCTGTCCAGGGTAACGGCCTCTGTTGTCCTAGACCCTGGTCAAATCGGATCCATCCATCCAATACTTTATATCGATGTTGAATTTATGTCATTTTAAAGGATTACGGAACCGATGTTTGGTGTAGTAATAATTAATTTCTTCAATGTAATCTATATGAACGATTGAATGTGCACTTTAATTAAGATGATGCAGAGTCATTATTTCGTTTGCAACAGGTGTTGATGAACCACTTCCAGGACATGGATGGTGCTTGGTCGTTTGCCCTACGATATTACTATTTCGAGAACTTAACTCAGGAAGCCTTTAATCCCAAGGCTCAAGAGATCTTCGACGTCGAAGATATGTATCGTAAGTATACAACAGGGTCGTAAGTATAATAATAATAATAACGACAATTTATATGACGCCGTAACGTGGCCATACCGCTACAAGGGCGCCTCACAAACGGCCAACTGCGGGATACGCCTTAGCAAACAGATAAGTTTTAAACTTTGTTTTAAAAGAGTCCACTGAGGCGACCAATCTAATGTCCGGTGGAAGACTGTTCCAGCATCTGGGACCTGCAACCGAGAATGCGCGGTCGCCGAAACATACAACAGCTATGGTCGACTGCAAGATTATTGGTATCGTCGAATGATATAAACGACAAAAGTCATTTTAATTCATTTCCACTTAAGCACGTGTTATGTCACAAATTCTTTGAGTCACAACAACTATCAGATGAAAACTTGACAAACTGAACACACTCAGTGATCTCATTGACCTTATGGTCACATCACCCCAACCCGTCATGAACTGCGCTGGTTTTCCATGCAGGCGCGAATGACTTTTAAACGCAGTCTTCTGATGTAACGAGTCCACACTAATTCATCTCCTTCTTATGACATTGTGCTCTCACTTGTAGCACCATAATTATGTTCATCTCTCCAATCCCGACAAGAACTACGCTCTTTCATCTCAAGGTGACTTTGTGGTCACACGTCGTTCAGTCAGAAAATTTATAAACCGTGCATTCACCAGGACCGTATGAAGGATTTTTCGTTTTGGGGGGCATAAGCCTTGAGCACGACGAGTGCGGTGGCATGAGTCTATAAGTAAGCATACAACGGCTTGATTTATTTTGGGGGTTTCAGCTTCGTTTTGGGGGGGCTTAAGCCCCCAGGGCCCAAGCCCAACGCTAGTTACGTCCCTGGAATTCACACTAGTTGACCCGACTGAATGGAATAAACTTCCGGACTTCATTCGCAAATCATCTTCTTTATCGCTTTAAAAAAACTGGACTTTTTTACGATTCATTATAAGTATACATATATATAGACGTTCCTGTTACGCGCTTTCGTGCAAGATTCTTTTTTTGATTTTCGGCGCGTTATAAATGACAGTTTAATAATAAAAAAATAATATAATAATAATAAAACACGGCTAAAGTGCACTTAGCCCATTTCCCCGGATTTTCGCACAATTTTTCTTATGATTATTTTGGAGTTTAACCTTCTACTGACAATTTCAGTTTTCGAATAGAATAAAATAAGGAATGGCTGCAGAATGTAAATTGTCCTCTCTATGAAAACTTTCACCTTTGTTAAGTTCTGAACTGAGTATTCTAATCGTTGTCCGTCTAAACCTCTCTAAGCTGTTGAATTGATAATCGCAGGTTACCGCGAGCGTATCACAATTCCAATGCTGCAAGTGTCATCGAGTGGGGACGAGTACTTCCTATGTGATGAGAATATTTTCTGGTGGGACGACATTCCATCAACGAATCAATTCCTGCTGTAAGTTTGCATGAAACTATCCAGGATCGTTGTAGGCCTATTCATTCAATCTGACCAGGTCTCATGAAGGCCGTAGCCAGGACTTTATTTCGGGAGGTGTTTAGTGTTTACTCGACCGCGAGCAAACCGACAAGCAACCGAATCAACTGACGAAGGGGTTTTGAGAAGCGTCGTGAACTCTCAGAGCGGGTTCTGGACGCCCAATACATTACAGACTGTAGGCTAGTTCTTACATCACGAACCAGTAAAATTGAATTATTCAATTTTTTCCATCATTTCGGGGGTTACACCCAAAACATCCCCTAGCTACGGCCTTGGGTCTCATACTGATAGCTCTAGTGCGCTTGTGTCTTCTAATCTGCTTTTGATAGGACCTATATCATTATTTTATTGAATGGCCACATTGAGAAGATTGTAGGGTCTGAGTCATCTACTTCTTCTCACTGAAGTCAATATTTTCGATCTGTGAAAGTTCTTCTTTTAAAGGGTTGTGAGTGAGTAAGCTAAATTGATTGTTTTTCTTTTGCAGTATGTTGCCAAATGCAACGAACTCTATGGCACCACATTATCTGAAGATTTATCAAACTTTTTTATCGGCTGTGCTGACATTCCTGCAGGTAAGGAGCTTGGATATCCATTTCAAAAGTCATTTCGCTTTTGATTTCATTTCAGTTATTCACCAAGAACCATTGTATGTCTGCACATGCGCACATCTGCATTGTTGATAGGCAGTTTATGCCATGGGCGGAGACCTAGGGGGGACAGGGGGGATGGTCCTCCCAATAAAAGTGTTGGGGAGGACGGCCCATGCATTTGTCCCCCCCCCCCAATGTTTGAGCGTGAAGCCATTTTTGGCGGCGAAAATAGAAAATTTCGTCGAGATTTAGCCCAAGATTTGGCCGGACGACTAAAAAAAAAAAAAAAAAAAAAAAAAAAGGTCGTCAACTTTTTTGGCGGCGAAAATCAAATTTTTTTTCGAGATTTCGCCGGTCGTCAGAAATTTTTCGGAAATCTCGCGTCTTTCCGTCCCCCCCAATTCTCGGCCCAGGTCTCCGCCTATGGTTTATGCAAAGTTAGAAATTGCCGTAATTTGAATATATTTCAATGTTATGTATCGAATGTTATCAAACTTTTTGATCATTTAAGATTTAGCATACGTATGTAACTCGAATATTTCTATTGAAAGTTTTCTGTAGCCTGCAATCACGTTGTCTCGCCGTATCTCACTGATATGAAGTAAAAACGTCTGATTGAAATTGCATTGCGGTGCCGTCTTGAAGCATGTCATTTAATTACGCAGACAGTCATCGTAATCGTAGCCTCCAAACTTCTAAAGCGCCACTCAAAAAACAAGCGTAGAGTGTCAACTTTCATTCAGGAACACTGCGCCAAGTCTGAAGGTTTCCCAGCAGTTAGACAAAATGGTGTCCAAGCCCGGTCTCTGAAACATGCAGACTATAAGACACGTAGACCTAGCCTATATAATACAACTATCAGGCAAAAATTCAAATTGGGTTAGTCTCAATTTTCTTTGCAGTCTCCATTGCATTGTTTTCTTTCATCTGATCTTAATCCATGAACTGCATTTCCAATCGACTATTTTTCTAAATTTGACTTTGACTTCGTATTTTCAGTAATTTTAAGAACAGTAGTCATCACTCATGCCCTTCGTTCGGAAGTCGAAACATTGGGCGACAATAATCATTGGCTTAAGAAAATCAGAACATTATAATAATTATGACAATTCATTTGTAGATGTTACTGATGCAATTATTTTCGGAGCAGTATCGATAATAGACAGGAATTTAATTATGGAGACCTTTTAGTGTATGTGAGTGTCGTTGACTTATGGAGTCGCTTGGATGAAAGTACAGACCATTTGCAGAATGTAAATGGGTAGGCCTAAGTGAAGGATAAGTTTAGGCCTACTGAGTATTTGTTCCAATTTGCAGTGGTTTCAAACTTTATGTAAAGTAATGTAATTAAGAGAATTTCTATTGTGTTGGCAGTAGCAAGCTACTTCTACGATGCTTTATACGCGTATTGTCAACTGTCAGAGTTAGTGCACAGTACTTGAAAGCAGGTGCAGTCTTAATTGCTTTTTGAAAGTAGATTAGGTCTTGATTTCCTGGATAGGCGGTGGAAGACTGTTCCAGGTGTGTGCTTTTGTGCTAGCATGCAATATTTCAAGCAGTTCAAAATACGCTATTATAACATATAATTGAAAAATATGATATATTAGTCTTTGAGTTCCCTGAAATCTTGTATCATATCTATTAACCTTAAAACGCTTCAATAACCTTCTGCCTGTTTAGACCACAACATCAGCTGCTGAACCTAATCATTGATAATCTGCTGTTTCGAAAAGGTTTAGCTAGAATTACATCGCAAAGAATATGAATTACATTTTGTATACAGGAGATCCCGTTTCCGGAAGTCTGGTGGGAAATGAATCCGGTAAGCATATCAAAACGAAAGTTCGACCTTTTGAAATTATTGTAGCGCTACTAAAGTGTAGGCTATGCATTGATTTCTAGGCCTATAAGCTTTGCTTACTTTGTAACGAGCTCATAAAGTTAATCAGCGAATTACATGTACATGAACCGTTGATTTGAGACTCTTTAGCTAGCGCGTGTACAGGTCGTAATCTTGACCCTGATATCGGATCTGTAGACCACTCGCGTGAATCTTTTCATAGTTGACGAATATAAATACATAGCAGTGCATCTATACAAAATAATTAGACTAGCAGTGGTAACGAACCTGTCAAGCTAAATTTAATCGAAGATAGGGATGATACAATTCTAACAGCATTCTTGCTTGGGGAACAAACAGATCTTGAAGGACGCGGTTCGATACCCGTAGCCCCTCGAGGTTAACTCAGCTGTGCACCTCCTTGTGACAGCCGTAAATAAGGTCGCATACAGCAGTCCTATAGCAACTGCCAAGCATCATGTTTCAATGTCACTGGCTGCGGTTTGTCTGTCGGGTTTGCATTAGGCGTAAAACACGCTTAGGTCTACTGCTATTTTATTAAACGATTACCTAAATTAATCATGCCCTTTTTTGTCTTCGATATCAGATTGGTTCAAATTTCCAAGTTTTTCCGACAATTTTATGAAATTGGTAGATGATGATCTAACAATGATGTGATAAATCTGTGTAGACTAGCACTGGAGGAGAGACGATCTTTCATACAAATCCTCCTCCTATCGAACTCATTGCCTACAAAGCAGTCACACTTGGAAACGACACAAGGTAAATATTTAGTTTACAATTAAGAGCAAAAACAGCACATCAGATATTTATGATGGATGTTAAATTAATGGAAACAGTTTTCGAGAAACACTGAAATATAATTATTTAATGCATCTGTTTCTCAGAAGAGGGAAATATTTGGCAGCCGATGTCACACCCTTGCACGATTTAGCACAATGTTTCTCAACTCGGATGCCGCGGCACCCTAGAGTCCCTGCATTCAAGGCTCAGGGGTTCCATGAATTTGTCTAAAGGGTCCGTCGGCGGAATGACAGAGCGTCAAATTTGTTTTAAACTTTAAGCAATGAAACAATTAACTTGCATTCTGCTATTGAACATCACGCGCGCTAGATAAGCAGTTGAATTTATTGTCTATTTACTCATTTATAACATGATTAAGAAATTACACGATCCTAGGCTGCCTAGGCCTAAGTAAGCGCTTTTAAGTAGGCCGAACGACCGCTGGTTTTCCAATAGCTAAGGCCACGTGTAAATAGGCATATAATTATCGTAAAGAAATTTGTATAATACTATAGGGCTTTTTTGGTAGCTACACTTTTAGTTTATGTTTCTTACACTTACTTATATTTTACAAAAGATTTAGGCCCAAGTAACACTGACACTCGCTGCACTCGCATAAGACATTTGGCCAATAGGAACCGCTCAGACCTCAGGACATTCGGTGCACCGCACCGAATTGACCTATGTTAAACACGGCCCTGGGCCCTAATCATACAAAATTAATAGGTGCATGTTATGAACTTCCTAAACACCGTTTGCATAATTCAGTTTAATGTGAATAAGGGCACAGGAAAGCATTTTCATCGGCTAAATAATTTGTCTAAATAATCTTAATAAAACTAAGTAAAAGTTTACAATTCGACGTGTGTGTATGTAGGTATGTATGTAGGCCTATGTGTGTATGTAGGTATGTATGTAGGCCTATGTGTGTGTATTTGCAATAGACGTGATTTTCGCTTGTATTCTCGTACTCCTGACGACATCGTTCAGCATCAAGTATTTTGGCATCAAGACATCGCCATTGAAGACTTGGTACGTCATTGAACCCACAAATTTGCGACCTTCTATAGCGCTAGTTCAAAGTCTGAATAAAGGAAGAATGCGAGGCTCATCGAACAACGATTATGGATCTAATAATCGTTGTTCGAAAACAACGTCGTCAGACGGAACTTCATCAAGCTCACAGGTTTAAAACATCGACGTAACTATATGGTTTAAAAGTTAAGAATGATGATTAGTAAGGAGGCAGAGTCTACCTTGAAATTGGGTTCATAAGGAAACGAACTTGATAATAAAATCGTCTCTTTATGTCGCTTGGAGCTTATCTCAAAACTATCCAACGACCTAGCTTCAGTTTTTAACATGTCATTTCGACCTATATCTTATTCAATAAATTATGAATTTTGCTTCGATTTCACTTCATTGGAATATTTCAATTCAGTCTTATGCATTGGAAATTGCTGTGGTTGTCGTCATCATCTCTTTCAGCTGTGTGTCTGGTTTCCAGTTTCTCATGAGTCGAGTCCAGGATGTTAAGCGTACCAGCGCAACGCAGCAACATATGCGGGTTCGGACTTGGTTGAGTGCGTCCATAACATGCACACCTTTTATTAGTCCTAATTAATTTGGAGATTTTATCACCACTGGATTCTAATTAATTTGGAGATTTTATCACCACTGGATTTTAATTAATTTGGAGATTTTATCACCACTGGATTCTAATTAATTTGGAGATTTTATCACCACTGGATTCTAATTAATTTGGAGATTTTATCACCACTGGATTCGGTTTACATCAAAACTAACTCTATAAGGTCAATGACTTTATAATGGTTCTACAGGGTGGCTCAAAAAAAAATGTACCACCGGGGAAAATGCGATATCTTCGCCGCCGATTGAGCTTTTTCTGCGAAAATTTCGCAATTTGAAGGGGAATGAATATCCAACAATCCCTGAAAGTTTCATTTGAAACTTTTCATGTTTGCAAAAGCTACAGCTGTTCAAACTTAAAATTTCGTTTTTTCAATTATCCGGAGAATCATGCTCTAATACATGTGATTTCATTAATATTTTTTGGCAAATTGCAACACACAAATTGATGATGATGTCATACGACCTCACTATGAGCTGTAAAGAAGCTGTTTATGAAGCAATCTGCTGGTATTTGGTGATATTTCATAGATTAAGGTCTCAATTCGTGAACCCATTACTTAACGTCATGGGCAAAGTTTCTGCGAAAGATAAAATGGGAACTTGGACTTTGCATGAAAAGAGACTGGCACATCGTGTGATCATAGCAAAATACCCAGTGAAAAGTGGAGCCTGAGCACATTGAAGGCTATCTGTAAACGTGTTTATGTAACGAAGATCAGATGTCGGAAGAGAGGTAGGAAGTGGTCGCTTGGCCTGATGAAAAAAACACGATTTTCAAGAAATTCGCTTGGTAATCGAAAGGGTCAAGTTTGCAAAGCACATCGTGGTTTCGGCATCATGATATGCTGGCGTGTGTTACGGCTGCAAGAAAAGACTGCATTTAATCCCATTCAGTTGGTTAGATGTCAAACTCATCTTTGAACTCTCTTACCCAGACTCATTGAAGACCAGGTATGCTCTAACATCTGGTTTTATTTTCCAGCAGGACAGTGCGCCTGCTTGCTTGCACGGCAAGGTTGATTATGATGGCGCTACCTTATTGCCATCAACTGAAGTAAATGCATTGGCAAAGATGACTAACAAACTCGCCAGACCTTAGCCCTCTTGCTTATCACGTCTGGTGAGCTATGCTGGAACGCTGCAAGACATTTAATCCCAAGTTGGAGAACATTGGCAAGCTGAAGCAAGTCTTGCTGCTAATGTGGGGTCAGTTGCCGCAGGACCCGACCAACAAGGCCATACTGAGCTTCACCAAAAGAATTTGAGCTTGTGTTAAGGCAGGGAGTGGACACTCTCATTATACCTTACAATAAACCGCAAAACGGAATGCTGAGGTCCTAGTGAAGTGATATCATTTGACTTGGAAATCTACAAGTGACGTCAATTTTCCGCGGATAATTGAAAAAACGAAATTTTAAGTTTGAACAGCTGTAACTTTTGCAAACATGAAAAGTTTCAAATGAAACTTTCAGGGATTGTAGGAAATTCATTCCTCTACAAATTGGGAAATTGTCGCAGAAAAAGGTCAATCGGCTGCGAAGATATCGCATTTTCCCCGGTGGTACATTTTTTTTGAGCCACCCTGTACACTGTCTTCCGATGAAAAGTATATAGACCCCGACCAAAAATAAGTGTCATAATTTCGTCAAAACCTTTTTTAAGCAGGGACAGTAGCCATATTACTACCTCGTGAGGCGCGGTGGTGTAGTGGTGGCGTCATTGCCTTGAAGCCGGAAGGTTCGAGGTTCGAATCCACCTCGCCGCGTAAGGACCTTGGGCAAGTCCTTCACTCGCAATTGCTCAGCGCTTCGGCGTGAAACTCCGATGCAGTGTCCGCTCTGCATTCGGGAGCGCCTCTGAGTAGAGAGAGCTTGAAGGGGCGCTATAACAAGTGCACATACATACATACCTACTGCTGACGCCGTTTAGTTCTTCATAATTACCTACCGGTACCAACGTACAGTGCACCAGAGTGCTAGGACAAAATGTCCCCGGACAAAATGTCCCGGACAAAATGTCCCGGACAAAATGTCCCTGGACAAAATGTCCCTGGACAAAAAGTCCCCGGACAAAAAGTCCCCGGACAAAAAGTCCCCGGATAAAATGTCCCTGGACAAAAAGTCCCCGGACAAAAAGTCCCCGGACAAAAAGTCCCCGGATAAAATGTCCCCGGACAAAATGTCCCGGACAAAATGTCCCTGGACAGAAAGTCGCAGGGTAAAAGTGATGCCCCTACACTACGTCGCATAAGGCCTTTTGTTTATTGTAGATCTATACATGTATCGTTCCATATGAATTTCAGTTGTTAACGAACACTGAGTGATCCTTTACTTCAAGGCATCCGTTTTTAAACTTAGCGTGCCATATGTACAGTTGCCCGAGGGAGGGGAGAAAATTTCCTAGTCAAAATGGGGGTGACGTCCGGGGACAATTGTCGGGGAATAAGTCCGGGGAATATGTCCAGGGGAAATGTCCGTTCCCCACCTAAACTACGCATCGCTGTTGGGATTTTGTGCGGCTGCTTAGTAGGCCTATCACGCTAGACTGCGTCCGTGTGGGAGATTAAGCCTACGTCCAAGATTGACCGTCTTGTCCGACAAGGCCCTCACCTGAAGACAGCCCACCATTTGAAACAGCTGTGTAGAATGGCAGATGGTAACCTCTTAACTTCTATCTTAGCGGACCAGGGCCGTGTTCTGAAACCCAAACAGCAGGAAATTCTATCATTTTCTCAAATTCTTCTGCGGTAATGCCATTTCTGGAAGGAATTCTCCCTCCATTTGAAGATGCCTAGATTAAACACTGGCCACTGCCTGTATATCGGTCGCCCAGTCACTGTCGCCAGCGCAGAGCTCTACTGCCAATTGAAGACATCTGAATCCACCATCTCAAAGGTGATGCTTGGTGGTCTTGCCCTTGTGAACAAAATCGAATGCATTGTATCTGACCATTATATTCATCGCTTTTTAATTAAATAGCAGCTAGGGACTTTCAGAAGCGATGCCAGTGCATGCAATACCTAGAGAATAGGCAGGCTTTAAGATGAGAGAAAGATGACGAAAGACTACTATAATAGAGAGAATGACAGAGCGAAGTGATGAGGGGGAGTCCATTTCATAGGGAGGGACCTATGCAGGCAAATGATAAGGATTGTGCCATGGCGGTCCTGACGCGGGGAACAAAACCGTCGAGCCAATCGGAGACCTATAAGAGGACGTAACGAAGTGGCAAAAATGGACTGAGTACTGGATCTCAAAGATACTTCGGAGCAAGACCTAATTGGGACTTGACGTTCAGGGGTTGCTGTCCTCAGAAATGGCATTTCCAGCCGCTCGAACTATAGACAATGGCCATGACTGTGCAGAATCGAGTTATGTTCGTCTTGGGCCCAGTCCATGGTCGAGATAGTGCCGCTATGCATGGCCCTCCGAACCCTTCGGAAGGTCGGGCCTGAAGTTGAAGGGGTTTTGTCCGGGACATTTTGTCCGGGACATTTTGTCCGGGGACATTTTGTCCGGGGACTTTTTGTCCGGGGACATTTTGTCCGGGGACATTTTGTCCGGGGACATTTTGTCCGGGGACTTTTTGTCCGGGGACATTTTGTCCGGGGACATTTTGTCCGGGGACATTTTATCCGGGGACATTTTGTCCGGGGACATTTTGTCCGGGGACTTTTTGTCCAGGGACATTTTGTCTGGGACATTTTGTCCGGGACATTTTGTCCGGGGACATTTTGTCCGTCCACGAGCACCAGCGCTAGCATGACCTAAAATAGTTAAGAGCTCGACAAGAAATTACATGGCTCATACAAAAATATAACTTATATCTATATATTATTATTTCACGGATAATGATATTTTTAATATAATTTTTATACGTATAAATATGGATTGCTTTCGCTTTGTTCTGTAGGGCGATGGTAATTATCGCATAGCAGCCGACGAAGTGACCGGTGAATGGGTTGGATTTTACATCGAGGTATAGCAAAGATTAAGACTGATCATATAGCACCTTTTCTATTTATTGACCCGCTTGCAATGCCTGGTAATACTTACACAGAAAGTATTTGTTGAAATTGACAACATTCGGTCAATGGTGCGTGTGTGTCAGAAGACACACATCCGGAATAACCTCAGAGGCAGCCACGGGTAAAGGGTATCGATCCGTATTTATCGACAACCATACGCGATAATATTATGGTGGTCACATTGGTGTCTCAGCTCTCTTGCATCATCAAAATCACGCATCCACCACAATCGTTAATCTTTAATCAGTGCATTCCACTCCACAGAACTCTGCTTCGGTCTCTGTGCAAAGAAAGATTCAGAGAGAAACAGAAAGGAGACGAAAGACAGTTTGCACAATTATTAGTTTAACGCTTAGGTTCGACTTCTCTGAGGTCAAGACAACAAACAAAGCAGATACAGTCCTGTGCACATGAAACTGCAACGCAGACATCATTTGTGGGACGCGGTGGTGTTCGGTGCCGTGGAGCCGGAAGGTTGCGGGTTCGAATCCGCTTCAAGCTGACGTGTAGCCTAGGTCTACCAACTGACCCTAAGCAAGTCCTTCCTTCGCAATTGCTCATGCGCCTCAGCTGAACTCCAATTCGGTGTCCGCGTTGTAGTCCGGAGCTCTTCTGAGTAGCAATGTTGATGGTTAGCTATAACAAGTGCTCAAACATACGTACATACATCATGAGCTTAGCCTATGCAATTCACGCCACACGGAACTAACCTGTAGGCCTAATTAAGTCAATAAAGGTTGTGCATTGATCCCGTGTTTCATTACTGTAGTGTAGATAGTAGAATGTCTTGTGATTTGTAGGGTCAGTGGGAGGGACCATCAGGAGACCCAATGTGCTTCACATCACAGGTCCACGTCATTCCTTACACTTACCCACACGAAGCTTGCACAGACGCTGCTTCCTGCTATGGAACTCTCGTCTGAACATCTCATCCGGATTCCAGCGAAATATATCCAAGGAATATGAGTGCTGACTGTTATTCGTAAAAGCTTCGCAACAGAAAAATACTTTTATTTTCAGAACTTTGGAAGACATCAGTTCTCGTGTTGTAGCAGTTCCAGCTTATTTGGAATGACCAATAAGGCAGGTTCTGAAAGATAGTCAAACTCCGTGTGCTTTTACTTAGCTTTATGACAAACTAGTGCAGAATACTTTTGTCGATCTTGTAGTCTCTTCAGCGAGGTTGTACCTGGATTTGAGAGGATGTAGGCAACCGGTATAATTGCATGTAAAATTATTAAGAGTGTAAGTCAATATGAACTCTATAATTATATATATATATATATAATAGCTATGCGTCTTCATTACAACAGACACGCATAAAAGCATTTTAGACAACAATGACCATAAGTTACTCAAACGCCACGACCTAGTGCATTTTTGTCCAAACGCTACAGACCTTATATGCTGTATTGAATATTTGAAGCTCAAGCCAGACACACGTTCAACAATCTCTGCATAATTATGGATTAAATGTTAGTAGGAATACGAAGCTGAACAACAAGTAGCCTAAGTTGCTTCTTCACTTCGTTCGCTTCTAATAAAGTGAACTCTCTATTCTCCCCATTTGCATCTATTATTTAGCCCTACGATTGAGATCAATTTATTTTCACTCTTGCCAAGCACACGTAGGCCTACATCTCGCAGGATTTTCACTTAACACTGTCCAGCTGCTGAAAATTACATACATTGCGGGGCACTGTGGTGTTGTGATGGGTACGGTGTCTTGCAGCCTGAGGGTCCCAGGTTCGACTCCACCTCAAACCGCCGCGATGGGACCTCGAGCAAGACCTTCACTTGCAATTGCTCATGCGCTGCGGCGTGAAACTCGGATGCAGTGCTGCCCGCGCTATAGTCAGGAGCACCTCTGAGTAGTGAGCTTGAAGGAGCGCTATAGCAAATGCGAGAAATAAATAAATATTCAGGAAGTATCTGACGAGTAGCGAGACCATCGGCAATGAACGATCATAAGGGAGGCTCTGATAGATAGCTAACAGATATTACGTGCACCTAAAACAGATGCAAAGTGCACATAATTATGAGACACGCAAATGAGTGAACATCCAAAGCCATAGCCTATAAGTGTTTCTTTAGCGTGCTGCTCTAAACAAAATGTGCATTGGTTCTAAATGGATTTGTTCGGTTGTAGAAGCACTTCATCTGCGCAGTTAAAAATAGTCAAAAGGTCATTGTCATCCGATTTGGGAGTGATTTACCACGAAGTTTGGAAGGGAGAGAAGGGGGTTCTGCAGTTTGAAAAATTCCTTTAAAATTTCCTTAGCCATGTGATGCTACAACTTCATATTTTCGATTTTGGTTCTTGATCCAACGTTTGACGTAATTATTGTCCTGCAACTGTCTGTCCTGTTCTTGGGTCATTCGATCTCAACTAAAATCATAGGCGTAACGTTCTATTGTGACGGTGGTGTCCAGTCACATCCACTTTTAAAAGTGGTGGTGACCACTTTTTGATGCCAACAGCCTCACAAAAACTTCTGGAATCATTGTTATTATCAAAATATAATTGAAGGGACCTCCGTACCTTTACCCCCCCCCCCCCACAAAACATCTTGGCTTAGATTTTAGGGAAGGTCAGCAAGAATAGAATAGGAAGAATCTGGATAAAAATTTGTGAAAGAGCTGTTTTCAAAAATTGATTTAGTTATCCGTGAGTGGAAAGATCGTGGAGTTCACCAGCGAGAGAGACGAAAGGGTAAAGGATGAGAATGGAAAAGTAAGTGAGAGAGTTCTCACCAGAGTTCATACTAAATTTGTATCCTGGGAAGGGGTACAGCGCAGGGGTTCTCAAACTGTGCACATGGGGTACGCCAGGCGCCGGTTAGGGGTAGGGCCAAGGCGAAAAATTACAGAAATATAAATTTTCTTTGTATTTATGGACTTTGTGTCCATCTTTCTTTGATTAGCAAAGATTTTTTAACGTTGCAACATATAACAGCATCATCATTATTTTATTTCTTTCACAACATAATTATAATTAGACTCACATACTATATAGACCCAGTGCATGCAACATATTTTTGTTTAGGTGTATTATTATAATTTTTGAAACAAATGGTGCTTAAATATAAGCCAGAAATTCTCAGCGTAGGCCTATAGCCTATAGGTCTATAGAGCTCAAAATAGGGGAGAGCTGCATAATATTGGCCTAACGATTAATTTCTGGTCGAGCTTCAAATTTTTTGATTTCTTTCAGCATGTCATATCTGTGTGAACTGGTTTTAAAACACTTCTTCCTGTCAAAAACAAATATGGCCTTAAAATTTGCGTTTGATTTTGACAAATAGGCCTATTAAACCAGATATTTTATATATGCGCCACCAGTAGTAGAAACAAGCCCGCAATACTACAACGCCATATAGTTAGCTTTTTTACAGGGGTTATAGACCAGCTTTGCCTTTTTGTTAACATGATTACATGATTAAAACTATACATATATTTTAAATTTAGCTCCTTAACAGTGCCTAAAGTGTAGAAAAATAAGTGCCTGGACGCCCCTTACCTCTCCAAAAGAAGTGCCTGGACGCCCCTTACCTTTCCAGTCTGTGTTCGCCAATAACTACATGGCTGGACGGCGTTCAGATTTTAAAACAAGTGCATGGACCGTCCAGGTACACTCTAAGCCCTGCTCCTTAATGAGACTCTAATACATGGGGTGGGAATAATAAAAATGAAGTTTGAGAACCGCTGGGGTACTGTAACAGGAAGTCGAGGAAAGAATTGAACTGAGAAGTTGTGTGCCATGCAAGGAATAGTCACCACCACTTTTACGGGGAAAGTTACGCCCATGACTAAAATACTAAATACGAACCGTATTGACCTAGATCGTCCACAATAGCCGCCACCTATTTCAACAGTCTCCTGGTTCTTTAATAATACTTTCTGGGTATTAGATCTAAATTGCGTCGAAAATGCTGCGTGAGAATATGGCATGACGATCAACGTGGCAAAGATGAGAGCCATGACGAATAGGCTACTGGTGGAAGTGTTCAAAATGGTTGTGAACACGGGAAGACTGGAGCACTACTATTACTGTGTCTATATAATTATATCTGTGGATTAGTGTAACACAATAAGATACCTATTTCGCGATTGAAATTAAATCAAGGCTGCAGGCCATGGGGATGATGCCATCATGACGATTACGGTCAGATTGATGTGCAAGTCTAACAGCAGCTATACTAACTTGTGATTGATGAATGCATAGGTGTTGTGGTTATTGGCTAAGTAGGCTACGAATGCAAGGCATGGATGCTGATGAAGGAAGTAGAAGGGCGTTTTTAAGCATTTGAAAAACAAGTGCATCAGAAAACAGTTGAGAATTCCGTGGAATTTTTTTTCCAACGAACGGGTTCATTATTAATGAGCGCCTCTGAGTAGTTTTTCTTGAAGAAGCGCTATATAAATGTCCGAATGAATGAATGAATGAATGAATTAATCAGAAGCGTCTCATTAATTACCAGTTGTAGTTAATAATATGCAAAATTGCGTTTGACGAGTTCCAGTGAACCCATACTGCCGACTTAGGCTTACTTATTAAGCTCTCTGTACGATGTTATAATTAAATTAGCCTACGTCCATTGAAAAAGGTTTCGGCTGCGTTTTTCAATCTCGTTGACATCTTTATATGCAATCGAATGCCATCAACTTTCAAACCATACGCACAATGGAAGGACCACTGGCAATGAATAACGTGGCCCCAGAATTATATAGTACTATGTCCACTTTTTTGAAAAATCAACCTAGCGCTATATTCGTTACCGGGATGACATGGGCTATGTCCTCAGCCGTCTAGCTTAACGGGAAACGCTTTCTAAATGCCTATATGCCAGTGCAGAATAGTTCCATGTCCATAAATTTTGAAGGTCTTTAAAAGCTGTAAAGGCACATGTCCACATCCAATAGGATGTGTAATTTCATATCACGTGCCTTTTAGATAGAACCGCAAAGCAGGTATAGCCTACGTGCAAAACTGTTATACAGCGTTATGTCCATAGCCAATAGAATGTGTAATTTCGTATCACGTGCTTTTAGATAGAACCGCAAACGAGGTATGTGCAAAATTGTTATACAGCGTTATGTCCATAGCCAATAGCAGTGAGAGATTAGAACACATGACTCGGACTTAAACCCCTATAGCACTAACGTTGCCTGGAGTAATGGTGACGCTTAGGTTCTATGTCCCAAAAATGGTCACCCCTGCCATATTTATACATAAATTACTCATATTAAATTTAAATTATGATCAAAATAAATATTATGATCATACTAGGGAAAACAGTGCTGTCCGAAAATGTAAATTTATTCGCCATCAATGAAACAGGGAAAAACATTTTCGTCACCAAATCTTAAAATTCGGTTTTCTCAGTTTCGCAAAAAGTGGACATAGAACTATGTAGTTCTGGGGCCACGATAATTGCAATGGATAAATAATTACTGCTGAAAAATAACCATGGGAAACGCACACGTGTTTTTATTAAAGCCTGACCAACTTAATTGCTCTTAGACATTGCTCGTACATTTAGGCCTAGGCCTACATCTTATCGTGTCGGTGGCACAGATGTGGCGATAAGGAAATAACCGACGTTGTTCTATGGTTTCGTCTGATAGCCTACTTAGAATTCAAACTTTGTTTTGCGCAATGCACATATTGAGAAGAAACAATTTACCAACCTATAAAATCGAATGTTATATAAATAATATTCCAGACTAAAGTGAGGCAATTTTTGATTAGCCGAGATCAGAGGTCATAGAGCCGACTCTACGTAGGTCGTTTAAGACCCGTTGATGATGTTGCTTTGGCTGTTTCAGCATTGGATAATTATATAGCCTACTGCGCAATTTCAGAATTAGAGATAAATTGCCATTTTAAAGTGCAAAGCGCTTCCTGTGATTTTTTGACTGATGACTATGATTAAGATTAAAAGCTCTAAGCCTAATTTTACTGGTGAATTGCCAAAAAATGAATCACTTAAGATTTTGTTTTGCAAAGATTTTCTGGGGACCAGCACACTGAGCCCCTCCCAGATACCTACCTACATCTTTCGCAGACGCCTTTGACGCCCTGAACTCCACCTGTTTTGCACTGCATCTGCTCAGATATTTTCCTATTTTAATATAGGCTACGGCTATCACTGTAATAATCGTTGGTCATTGCCAATTTAAAGTCAGGTTATGATAAGGTTGGCACAGGATGGACAACAGCACAGTCACACCCAACCTCTTCACGAACCTATCCAGTAGAACTCCGCCACTGGTTGCACTCTGCCAGTGCCAGTCCCAAGCCTGGATAAAGGAGAAGGGCGTCGCTAATGGTCTTTGTTACCACACAGTGACGTTAAACTGCAAACACACACACACACACTATCCAGTAGTGTAAGCTAATGTAGTCTGTGTTCAGATAATTTGACCACCACAGTTGACCTTGATGGATATCAACAAATTAGTGTTTGCCCTAACGAAGTCAAAACATTTTAGAGCTCCGCAGTTTGTAGTCTTTTGAAGCACACAAAAAATGTCTGATAGCAGACGACGATAAAGAGTATGACTTTGACAGTGCTATACATTGTTACAAGCATTCTTAATGTGTGTGTGTTGTGTGTGTGTGTGTAGGGTTAGTAGTATCCGCTATTAGTAGACATTAATTTTACATATAATTATTTCAACGCAGGCTTGTTCTGCGTACAACAACAAAAACAACTTTTGACTTTGTATGTAACTGAACCATCAAGATAAGCGACGCCAGCGGATAGACATTAGCAAGGTATCGCATAGAGGTAGAACAGATTGCATAAGGCCTCAGGTATTACGCTTTAGCAGAGTACTGACGCGTTACGCATGTAACATTGAACTGCACTGAAAGATGTTGGTTTCCTGTTGTCCAACAGCAGCAATAGTTGTTCTTGTCTTAACGGTCTTCACGATCAACGCTTACGATTGGGTAGATATTCCTGTCTTGATCTTTACAAGGCCCCTTTCGCCTTGAAAACCTCGACACTTTATAAAGACAATGTAGACCATACGTGTACCTTGCGTTCATTAAACTAAATAGGTCAATTAATTTATTAAGCCTATAATTATTACTAGATGGTCATAGGCGCAACCCCCCTATGGGACCCACGGGACGCGTCCCCCAACTTTTGAGTGGTCTCCTAATTTTATTATTATGCCCCCCAACTTTTAGGACGTGATTCATTATGGTCCCCCCAACTTTTAGGACGTGATTGCACCTATGTAGATGGTCGACCTGAGCGATCTATAATTATCGCTTAGACCTCTCTGACTCTGCGGTTTTCACATTGAAACTTTTAGTATTACTGTGATTTGTGTATAAAAAATAAGAGCTCAGCCGTGACTTAAAAATTTCAACCACGCTGAACTCAATAAATTCCGCAAACTCCTGCACAGTTCCCAAGATGTCATGCTAGCGTTTTACGAATTGAGATACTGCATTCTCGCTTGTATTAAATTAATCTTAATAATTAATGTATAAGGAAGTAAGAATCAATTTCCCTAAATTCATCCACAGTTAACAACGCGTTTAACATGGAATCCATTCTACCATATAATCAAACGAGCGTCTCTGAGTAGCCCATTGAAGAGGTGCTATATAAATGCATATAATGAATGAATAATGAATACCTGTTTCGTTAGGATGTTGAGACGGATCTGGATCGTTACGTGCACAGCGACGATGGTTACTTCAGTTGGGAAGAGTTGACGTCTTATGACTACGAAGGAGTTACCATTTACATCCTCAACATGACCTCACAAAAGTACCAAGACGGTAACTATGGCCTATATCCATAATACGTAGCTATTGTCCATGTCAGTTCTCAAATCAGATCGTTTACGTTTAAAATGTGTTACAAGATACGACAGCCGATACTGGCTATTGCATGCCATAGATGCACTACAATTGATTACAGTATCACGTAGGCTACTCATGCATGCGTTGCATAGGGCTTTAGATTCAGTATTAAATTTTGTTGAACGTGTTTTGCTAACACAATAAGCCGGATATACAACTATCTAGATACATGGATACTATCAGACTAATTCCGTTGCGTTGAATTGCAATGTCGTCGTACTGTTGCTAAGAGATTCAACTGAATGTGAATTCTATCCTGTGAGTGTCATGGTTCATGGATGATGGAGAAAAAATGCAGATGGAATTCATTGCAGAGACCTTTTCCAGTCACCCCATCTGGTGGCACATCATGGGAATTGCCATTCCCGATCAGATCGACTACCTCGATTTCGGAGTATTGTGGATTGGAGGAGCAAGTAATGACGATCAGATCTTGATGTGAGTGAAATCATTTCAAGTCATCGTGTAAATCTAATCATCATCGTCTCGATTATATACTGTCTTCAAGTCATTAAGGTAGCCTATGAAAGTCAGTTAACAAATTGGTTTATTGTGTTTATTAATGAGTTCCAGAGCATCATTGTATAGTGTGTTGTTTTGTATTTAAGCATGCACACATCGTCTGTAGTATAGAGCGAACCGTTCGGAGGCGCTCCCAGTGCGCAACGCCAGAGAGAAGAAGCAGATTTTGAGAAGAGAGAAGGAGGAAGGGAGACTGCCGGATAGAATTGTAGAGCGAACAGAAGGAGAAAAGCGCAATCCAAAGTGAAGGACCAATTGAGGCAAATGCTTGAGTCTGAGCGATAACACTTGCAAAGCGAGGAACCAAGAAGTCAAGTCTGTTGGATGAACGAAGTTCAGGGCCACCTAAAGTGTTTCAATGGATGCGTGCTGCTTTGGCGCCGCACTTTTGGCGCCACCGTTTTCGCGCCGGCCGTTCGTTTTTCTTGCTCAAGGCTGGTGCACAGTAATTCGACTTTTGCATAAACAAGAATTGTTTTCATCAATCCAGATTCCATTTAGAGATGAATTTCCCCCCAACCCACTTCTGTTTAGGCAGAAAAGAATTCCATCCATCCAGCTTCCATTGACAGGACCAGTTATTTCCATAAATTCAGCTTCCAATTACGCCAATAATTAGTTTTATCTATTCAACTTCCATTTAGACAAATGTTTATTTTCGTCGATAAACGCCCGAGGTCAAAACGTCCGGTCCCAAAACGACCAGCGCCAAAACGTTGGGTGCCAAATGTCTGGCGCCAAAACGGCAGCTAGCACGGTTTCAACAGTATCTGATGGACGGGAAAATGTATATGAACGGTCCCGTATTAGATGATTTAGTTAAACAGTAGAACTTCTGTGTAGATCAGATGATGCTTTTTAATGTCCGGAAAAATTGAATTTTACACATTTGCACCATGACCTACAGGCAAAAGGCTGCTGTAACCGCTGTAGTTAGGTCCATTGTAAACCAGAAAGACGTCGTATTGAAGGGTTAGTTCAGACAGCAGAATCTGATGCAGATCCTGCAGTAAGTTGTCTAAACATTTATGAAACGCGTGCATCTTTCACATGAGAGGCAATGTTGTTTTGTTTGACAGACCGCCTGCAGATGAAGTGACGAATAACCTCGTCAGTCATTTAGCAAACGACTCAAAAGTCATCGTTGGATATATGAAGCAAGTTCCCAATCAGCCGACAGTTTTCGCAGTAAATATTCCGCTTCTACTCGACAATAGTTTTGTAAATATGCCTAATATTACTGCACTGACATGAGTCAAGTGGACAATAACAATACTATAGCAAATAGATAGACTCACTCACAGCTGTTATTTTGGCCTATAAGTATATAATAGGCCTATAAATTATTCGTTTATTCATATTCAATCTGACACACCGCAGAACGATTACAGGTAAAAGTTATACGAAATACGACAAGCTTCGCACGACACGCAGGTCGGTTACAACAGGCTCGGTAACTTAACACTAATGGCCTAAGTGTTGGAACGCTCCTGATTCGGCCAAGCCAGGAGTGGGAGGGGCGATCTTATTTTCGGCAGATCCCGAGTCAAGCAACGCAACAGCAAACTGAGCAAAGCGCCACTGGCAGCTAAGAGAAATTCAAATAAATTTTTTGCCCTGAGCGAGGCTTGAACCCGGGTCGCGATAATGACTCTCAGTTTATCGGCCAACGCTCTCTCCACTGAGCTACGACCCCCCCCCCAAGTCTCAATATAATTGTGTTTTGACCCGCGGAGCGCTGCAGTATCTATGTGATTTCATACTCCGCCTCTTCGCTGCCACTTCGCTGCATCCTCTTAGATCCTCTGATCGGTTTGACCTCTTTGTTCACCGCGTCAGGACTGCCATGGCTCAATCCAGATGCCTTGCCTGCATAGATCCTTCTTGGTGGAACGGGCGTGCTCCATCATTTCGCTTCGTTATTCTCTTTGATTGTCTCTCCATCTTTCTCTAGCCTCAAAACCTCACTTTTCTCTTGGGGTAGCTCGTACTTTGAGCGGTTCTCTAAAGCTCTTGACGAGAAAAACGCGTCTAAATGGTCAAATAAAATAGAGTACATCTGTATGGTTTGGAGTTCGAACAGCATTTGTTCAGGGAGGGGCGCACGTTTCCTGCATGAAAGTGCAGAGCTGAGTTTAAATGATTTGATTTATTGTAAGTGGCGAAGACGTTCTAGGGTCAATTAGCCAGTTGCATCGAATTCCTGTCCTGCTTCTACCCTATGGTCTTCAATGTGTGTGGACTATTCACCTTCTACTATCAATTCGAGACCGGTCTTAAACGATCAGGCGATTCCATTTCCTTACCTTATTATGGATATAGTTGTTTGTAGACCTAATCGTAATTATTTCTGTAGGTTAACTATCTACAATTAGGCTATGTTATCCGCGCTATTGCTCTCGTGATATCTCGGTCAATATTACAACGTCACTTACAAAAGTTCTTCCACAGACAGGAGTAGCACAGACATTATAAAATTGGCTCAACATAAATTACGGCATCTTTTTATGCTTAGCATCGGTCAGTTCTGGCTGAAAATGAATGTAAATGGACAATAGGATTAAATGATCCTGTCTGAAAATAAATCAATAAATCAATAAATATATCAGTTTAGAAAGACTATGTCATAATTATCGTTCGCGGACGATTCGTCAACGGACGATTCGTCAACGGTCCAACGGTGGCTGAGTAAAAACTAATTGATGAAAGAATTCTTGTAACATGAAAGTGGGATTGATGAAAATATATTTTCCTTAAATGGAAGTGGGATTGATGAAAAGATTTCATAGCCTATAAAGAGAATTTTGTGGTAAAAATATAGTTTTAATGGAAATTGGATGAAAAAAGTAGTCTTTGCTTGAATAGAAACTGGAATGATGAAAAAATTCTTTCCAAAATGGAAGTTGGATCTACGAAGAATAGTTCTTGCTCAAAATAGATGTTGGAACGATTAATTGAACGCATGTCTAAACGGATGCTGGATTTATTCAATTTATTTCGTGCGACGAAACCGTCCGTTGACGAATCGTCCGTTGACGAATCGCCCGTTGACGAAACGTCCGCATTATAGTCACAGTATTTATTAATCTTTAATTAAATGTGCACCTGACCAACTGAAGGAATTTCGTGTTGTATTGCAGAATGACCCTATCCAAATGAGTCGATACGAAGATCATTTCATTGCCTGGACATGGAGAGAGTTCTTGGATTCCTCCACCTCTGACAACACTGTTCTTGCCCGTATGCCAATGACTAAGGTCAGTAACACAATTCTTCAACGTTTCAGTATAATAAACAGTCGAGACTTACACGTTTCCAGAGAAACTTGTTTCGGGGAAGGGATATCATCATACGCCAACAGTACGATAGAAAATTTGACTTTTCCGAGTCTGTGATATTCGGGTTCCTTCTTTGCTTTGTCACAGCGAGTCTGAGCGAGAAAAAGTTGTCAATGTAGTGCGGACTCAATCAATCAATCAACCGTAATTTATATAGCGCCCCTTCAACTTCAGGGTACCTACTCAGAGGCGATCCCGGTCAAGATCAAGCGAAAACCCGTCTTCAGCAGTTTGTGAAATTGAGAACAGCTTGGGAGGTTTCGCATAGTCAAGTGAAGTCCATTCCAGGTTGTTGGACCAACCACAGAGAACGAACGCCTCTTCATTGTTGCAGAGCGAGTGAAAGGAACCATTAAGTCACCATGGAGAGCAGAGCTGCAGAGTGCAGGGCGCGGCGGCCTGTGCAAGTGGAAAGGGGGAGACAAAGCTCACACAGATAAGAGGGTACCCAGCCTGATAGCATCGACACACGATATTATGACGAAGCTGCCCCAAACTTTGGACACTTTGACTTCGTTTTTTATTTTAAAATAAGTCCTTGCTTGCTGTTCCGTACGTTATGACTTGGTTGTGGTGTCTCTGTATACTCGTCACATGTCATGTCGTAGTTACCATATTATTTGCTCACTGGCTTTCTTAGAGATAATTCTCGAATGAGCAATATAGAAAAGCCCGACTCTAGTCTAATTGCTGTGGTTATGTTCTATTAAATAACTAGGCGGCCAAGAGAGGTTTGGACACAATCCAACAGTTTGCTCAAACGAAAGTACCTCAAGCGGATATTCTGCGATTCGCAGTCGCCGGTCCTTCAAAGGTAATCGAAGAAACCGTTTGTCAACTGTTATAATTTTCCCCCAACATCATCATCATCATCATCATCATCATCATCATCATCATCATCATCATCATCATCATCATCATCATCATCATCATCATCTTCATCGTTTCCACTAAATTTTCTCTTAATTTCTCTCCTCCTTCTCCTCCTGCTCCTTCTTCTTTTTCTCCTCCTCCTTCTCCTCCTTCTCCTCCTCCTCTTTCTCCTCCTCCTTCTCCTCCTAGTCTTCCTCCAGCTCCTCCTTCTCTACTTGTGATCCTTGTCACCATAGAACATAATTTTATATAAAAAACAAACAGGATAATAAATTTAAATAATTTACAGTCAAATACATACTACACATGCATGCACACATTTGCAAACGCACACTCTCAGACATACATGCAAAGGTACATTGTTGTCATTTTCTAATTTTCTTCAGGCCAGTAGTGACAACTGATGTTATAATGAGCTAGCCTACTTAAAAACAGATTGGTTCTGACCTGTGACCAATGACATAATTAGGTTTGCTATTTCAGAGAGGCTGGACAACGTGGAGCCTCGCTGCAACCGATCAAAGGGTTGTCATAATGGCTCCAATGATCTTCAGCCTGATAAATACCCAAGCGGTAAATTACAAATGATCATGCATTATGATACAGTTGATTTCGTATAACGACTCTGCATAGTTCCATAAGTAATTGCGCACAATGAGTGGCTACATAGGCTACGTAATAATGTTGTTGCACTCATAGGCATTTCTATACATACGTAACTGACATTAAATGTTTTAGCGCAGAGATTAATGTAGCCTATACTTGGATATGCATACTTGATCACATATTTTGCATATAATATATATATATATCGAGAAATCGTGAATAAATTAGCAACTTCTTCATGAGAAACTGGTTGATGACAATGTAGTCTATGAGCGTGCACCTTAATTTAAGAGGTTCTGAGTCAAACTGTATCTGATTTCTGTTGTTTCAGACTTTGATGAACCACTTCCAGGACATGGATGGTGCTTGGTCGTTTGCCTTACAACCATACTATGGCGAGAACTTAACTCTCGAGGTCTTTAATCCCAAGACCCAAGAAATCTTCGACGTTGAAGATATGTATCGTACGTAAGCAGTTGTAAATATCAAACAACAGATAGAGTCGGTTAAAAATAAGCGTGAGATGATTTTGACGACGAGAAGACATTTTGATTCATTTTCGCTTAAGCACATGCTCAGTGACCTCAGTCACAAATGCTTTTAACCACAACTGTCAATGTGAAGAATTGAAAAAGTAAATAGGCCTACACATGATAGCCTACAGTTAGCGCAGAGTGCGCCTCAGAGTAGATTTCTTTAAGAGGCGCTATATAAATACTCGGAATAAATAAATAAAATAAAATAAATGACAAACATGACTGAAGTGCAAATAGACCATTCTGCGAAATAAGTTAAAATCGAAAAGAATAACTACAAAATCTCTACTTACCATTCTTAATTCAACATGTCATAACTATCAAGACCAAAAACACAATTTAAATGCACCGTACCATGTAGCGATGTCTTTATTAATTGACACTGCAATATTCCATCCACTCTTTCAGTCAAAAAAATTCAATTTGGAAGGATTTACAGAATGACCATAGTGATACAATACCGTAATGATAAGAAATCGTTTTTGACGAGTATGCTTTTTCTTATTTAAATGTCATAGGCATTAGGCCTACCATATAGCCTAAACCAAAGTGCATCATAAATTGTTTTTCATTAAAAGAACATATTTATATTGAACTTTGGGTTTAGGATTTTGTGCTAATTTAAAACATTTGACTTTGATTTGCTATCGAAACTACGCACGCTTGTTTATTATGCCATGTCTGTAGGCTACACCAAAATGCGGATAGCAATTGTTCTATTAAAGAATATTCTTATCTTATCTTATTTTAATTATCCCTATATTGAATATAAGAGGTAGATTGGAGATTGGACTATCACATAATTTATCACATGGTAATAAAAATTCACCAAATTTTAAGACAGATTGATGAAATCGATTAATAATCACTATTTTCTAAGAAAAGGCGCTCCATAAATTATCACAGCTTTTTCTAAATACTGTAAGTTTTAAATTATTCAATCTCTTAGGCACAAGTCGCTTTATTAGGTAAAGATTTACTGCTGAATGTGCTGATCAATTCAATGTTATGCACAGTTTCGGAATAATTTGGACTTCTCCATATCCTTCTGCATCCTTGCTAAAACCGTGAAATCTGGCTCATGACTGCCTATCCACTGCACTTAAATAAGGCGACATAGATGCGTTCCTAACTCACTCCACAAACAAACAAATAGTTTTGAAGGGACTTTTGTCTATTCAGCCACATTCTTGCATTTATTAGAATTGATATTTTATAGTTTAGCTTACTATAGACAAGTTCAGTTTCGGATAGAATAGATCTAATTCTAAGCAAAGGCAGCGTGTAGGCTATTGCAGCCTATCTATAATTTACAAAGAGTCTCTCACAGTGAACGTCAATCAAAGGCGCTTTCAGCTCGAAAGACCCAGAGAAAAAAGTGATTTTGAGACAGCGGAAAGACGGGCTTCGGGTACCATGCAGTTACATGTAATAACGAAGAACGTTTCGATGGAGAGAGCTGATTCCAAACTAGAGGACCAATGGAGGCAAAAGCCAGATTTTTGGCCAGAGCATGAAAAATTCTTTCTGCATGAAACCTTGGTTAAGTTCTGCACTATTCCAACTCTTGTATGTGTGAGTGGATGATTAAATGTCTGCTGTTATTCGTAGGTTACCGTGAGCGTTTTACTATTCCAATGCTTCAAGTCTCGTCGAGTGGAGATCAGTTCTTCCTATGTGATGAGAATATTTTCTGGTGGGACGGCATTCCTTCAACGAATCAATTCCTGCTGTAAGTTTACATGAAACTATCCATGATACCTTGCCAAGCGTCGTTGTACTCATTCAGCATGACCAGGTTTCTCATTGATATTTCTGTAGCGCTAGTTTTACAAATTTGGTTTCGATCTACCATTTTATCGAATGACTAATACAATTAAGAGGATTGTGGGGCACTTGCTATCTGCTTCATCTCGCTAAAGTCAATATATTTTAGCAGTGGAAGGTCTACTCCTAAAGGGCTGTGAGTAAGCCAAGTCGACTGTTTTTTCTTTTGCAGTATGTTACCAAACGCCGAGCACATGATGGCGCCACATTATCCGAAGATTTATCAAACGGCTTTGTCGGCTCTGCTGACGTTCTTGCAGGTAAGAGTCTGCAACACCCATTTCAAAAGACATTTCGCTTTTGATTTTGTTATAAGTTATTCACCGAAAGCCATTGTATCTTCGCATCCACAAGTCCACATAGCCTATCTCTTCTTCTTCTTCTTCTTCTTCTTCTCCTCTAAGTTCTCTGCCCCTCGACAAGTTTCAACTTCCAATGACGCCATTATTTAAAAATAATAATAATAGTTGTGAGTTTTTTTAGATATTATGCGACAACATAGAGCAACAATTATTGTGTCTACTATATTTATCTATTTACCATGAAGCGCTTCACCATCCTTCAAGGCCTTTTGCCTATACCGTAATCATAGATCACAACAGATGCTGCTGAATCTAATCATTGGTAATCTGCTGCCGTGATGCGATTAACTAGATTTAGAATTACATCACAAAGAATGTGAATTACATTTTGTAGGAGATCCCGTTTCCGGAAGTTTGGTGGGAAATGAATCCGGTAGGTATTTCAAAACGGAAGTCCAACCTTTTGAAATTTTTTGGCGCTACTGGAATATGTTTGTGCATTTATTTTTATGAGCTTTATTTGCTTTTAAACGAGCTCACAAAGTTAATTAGCAAATTGCATGGACCGTTGATTTGAGACTCTAAAGCTAGCACGTGTCCATTCATTCATTCATTCATTCATTCAGTCAGTCAGTCAGTCAGTCATTAGATGCATTTATATAGCGCCTTTTCAAGGGGGCTACTCAGAGGCGCTCCCAATCTTTGCGCGGCCAAATAAAACTGTCTTAAGATGAGAGAGGAGAGCACCTTGATGTGTAGACTTCCCGCGACAAACTATAGGCTAGGCCTATTCATAGCGGAAGAAAAATAAGCAGTAGTGAAGAGATAGAAAAATAATTGGACAAGAAGTGTTGATGGTTCCGTCAAATCAGATTTAATTGAAGATAGCGAATAGACATAACTGTAATAACATTGTTACTTGATGAACAAATAGATCTTAAATGACGCAGTTCGATACACGTAGGCCTAGTCCCCCTAGAGACCGATCGACTCAGTCGCATCCTAAGGATAGCTGTAAAACAAAGGAGCCTAACTACTGCCAAGACGCGTGCAGAAAAAAATTGCGAAATTTACACCGTCATGTTACGATGTTTCAATGGCATTTATGTCTACTGCGGTTTGTCAGTGATCCAGTCATAAAAACTGTTGCTGTTACTTTTCTTATTAGACTACTAAATAAAACAATTCTTCCTCAGATTCTTTGATATGATTTTGTTTCAAATTTCCGATAATTTCTGACATAATTCGAGTATAAAATTGGTAGATGATCTAAACGATGATTTGATAACTCTGTGTAGACTAGCACTGGAGGAGAGACGATCTTTCATACAAATCCTCCTCCTGTCGAACTCATTGCCTACAAAGCAGTCACTCTCGGAAACGACACAAGGCAAGAAATTATTTAGTTCACAGCTAATGGCGCAACAGAAACAGCAGACATAGATATTCAATGCATTTTCTTCTTACAAGAAGGAAACTTGCAGCCTATGTCACACAATGGTCCCCGGCGCCTAGGGGGTCCACGGCACCTAAAGGGCCCGTCACCCGGGCCCCCGGCATCCAAGGGTCCCCGCATCTAAAGTCCCCGACATTCAATGGTGCCGTGAATCTGCGTAAAGGCTAAGATGAGTATAGAATGAAGTTTTTCAACTCCATCAAAAGAAGGAAACTTCGTATTTCGGACATCTGGTAAAAAAAAGGATGGGAGACTGATTGGAAAGGCAGATTGTGCATAATTCAGTTGAATGTCACAAAGGACACGA